>JBAMHW010000010.1:22873208-22889872 GCA_037177495.1 Rhadinocentrus ornatus | reverse complement strand
TTGGGCCCCTTTCTCCGCTCCCCACTTGAAAATAAAGGAAATTAAAGCCCACAGAATTTTTAAAAAACACCCCCCCCCCCAAAAAAAAAAAGCAAAAAAAAAACCCCATTGTTTATTTCATTCACACACGTTTTACAATTTTCCTGACTATTTTTCATAAAATTTATGATGCCGTCATGATGAAGTCATGACTAAGAGATTTTGATTGGCCTGACTAGTCAACTTAAAATGTCGATTCCTAGTTTCTATGGTTGAAATCTAGCTGTGGTAGCTGAAATATTTCAATCTAAAATCTGCATTAAATGACACTGCTCTATAGAGTATGGAACTATAAATTATGAGTTGTATTGAAGTTTAAATCCTGACCCCATCTGATGATCTTTTTCCATCTATAGACCTCCCAAGTCACTGAATATACTACACCACTTACTGAAAAAACTAACTGGGTAAGTTGCATTTCTCAGTTTTATGCTTTTTTAAATTTTTATTTTTTTGTTTTTGTTTGTTTAAAGCACTACTGTTTTAATTCTCTCTCTTCTTATTGCAAAAGCATGAACTTGTAAAGTTGTTTTTATCGGCAGTATTTATGCTGACAGAACGTTTGTTTGGGAGTGGGGACAGAAGTTTTAATCCAGTGCTAATGCAAAAAACACAGATTTTAGTTAATGTGTATAGTCATTAATATGCAGGATTTGTAATGATTGTGATGACTGATAATGACGCTTTAAAATCTCAAAAAGGTTGGAGCTTGCTCTTAAACACTGTTTAGTTGAAGGATTCATTGTTAAAAACATGTCTTAAGTTGTCTTTAAGATGATGAAATTTTCTTTGGCTTGAGGGTAAAAATATGACATCAGTTTATCTCCATGTCTGGCTGGAGGCTTGCACAACTGATTGCTCAACGACGCACCGCAGATGTGTCATCTTCTGCTTTTTATCAGATGTAGCTCACCTACATTACAATAGTGAATGCAGTGAAGTAGTCATCCTTCATCTAAAGAAATCATTGCAGTGTTCCTGTGTCGTTCTTTTCACCACGGCACACCTTCAGTGACTTTATTTGCTTTTGTAGGTTAGAGGAAGGACAGTACCTGATTACACACAAAGCAGGGGAACCATTTGTGACATTATTAAAAGCAGCTAAAGAAAATGTGGGTCGGGCAGCGTACAACCTGCAGCAGATCCACAGCTCTGTTCCACAATCCCCTGCATCAGGCCATGTACCCTGGATACCTTTAGATCCAGCTGTTGTCCTGCCTTTCCACCAGAAACATGGACGGGTTCCCTGCACATTTCCACCTAAGACCATCCCAACGGTGTGTATTTGATTTAAGACAGAAGCTTATTGTAATGGGTCATTGGTTGATGTCTAGGAATTTCACCTGCTTATACAGGCTCACAACAGACACACACACTCTGATTCTATAAAAGCCCCGTAGGGCTAATGAATGCTTGAGGCATTCGATGGATGCTTGTCAAAATTTTTGCCATATCAGCAATTTTTAACTGGCCAAACAAGCAGAATAGTCGTCAGAAATTGCCACAGATTTTTGTTCTTCTGAGAGTGAATATATAAATGTTTAAAGATATAAGGTACCTTATTTTAGACTCTGATAACTAAGAAAAATGTCTTTTACTCTGCTGTATCCCACCAGACATCAAAAGAGGGTGGCAAAAGCCATGGAGGTGGCCAGAACAACCCGAATCCACAAGGCAACAAGAAGAAGGGCAAACAAAAACGTGCAGCTAGGCGTAACAAATACATAAAAAATCTAATTCAGAAATCCGTTTAAAGCCAGTCATTCAGTACTCAAGATTCAATTTTATTCTATTTATTTGATGGTTGTTCCATATTTCAGATTAAGTTAGAAGAGGAGCTGAACCTGTTCTGACAAGGAAGGGAGAGAAAAGAAGAAGACTAAATATCTCATCTAGTTTTCGATTTGTACTTCAAATGTAAATGCTTGAGGCACCTTACATTTTTAATTTCCTTTTTGTTCAGTGGCATTTTCTGTACAGTTCTATGTTTTGTTAAAGCAGTCAGCAATAAACTTCCAACTGTTTTTTAACAGAATTATTAACTGTCTTAAATATCTGGATGTTGGCAACCTCTGGATTGTGTAATGTCAAGATGAGACACCACCTTGAGAAATCTCCTTAAGGCACTGGTGTAGTCCCTTTGAACATATCTGGGAAAACTTCACAAATCCTTAAAACTTTGAGCTGCCTGGTTTGAGGCATGCCTGGGATGGGGTGGAGTCATGACTGCATGGAAAGGGGAGGGAGTTGAGTTGGGCGGTGAAAGCTGAAGCCTTTTTCTACGTGACAAAACCTCCACACCCTTTTCATTTTAACATCACCAGGACAAATCTCTGCATCATATCGGCATCCACAACTTTGGTAAGTCTTGTGAAGTTAGACATTTTAAAACTAAAATGCTCCATTTGTTTTTAAAATGACTTTATACTGCACTAAGTATAAACTCATGACACATGACTCAGACTCAACTATTCACAAAGCTTACATTCAGTTTCAATTCAAGTTAAATTTAGTTCCTCCCTGTGTTTAAGCTCCTTTTTAATTTCTTTTTCCCCCAGTTTGAGTTCTCACGTCATTTTTCTTGTGTGCGTGTGAAGGACTCAGTTGTTATAGCAGCAAGAAGTAACAGTAGCAATCTTTCCAGGGTGTGTCACTTTAGTCCTGCTGTAATGTATGTGAGGCTGAGCAAGGATTTAAACAAAGAGACCATATTATTACTAGAAACTTCTGTGAATGTGAAGGTGGCATAGCATTCAAAACGAAATCTTTGATTAAATCAATTTGCTGTAAATCATTTAAACCAAAAGCAACAATAAAAACATATCATCTCTGTCTCTGATCAAAAGACATTCCTCACTGGCTCAAATGATTATATCTTCAGTCTAAATAAACATGGCCTTTTGCATGGTTTAACTAAAGTCAGTGATGAGATTTACTGGCAGATTTAAGTGCAAAGTTCTGTCTCTTTCAGGACTCTCAATATGTCTTTGATATCGGAGTTCCTTGGACAGCTGTCTCTCAATATTGGGGTAATATTGCGCTTTCCTATTTTTTCTTAATAAGACTGGACACAATACCTATTGCATTTAGTGACAATAGAACTCAATATCAATGATTTGCTTTAAAATGTAGGCAGATGAACCCAAGTACCCCAGTGTGTTACCTGCTTTGGACTTTGACCCTGACAAAGATGCTGCCAGGATTGAAACTGCTATCAAAACTAAAGGCAAGAAGCATTCCTGTCTCTTTAAAGAAAAAAAAAAAAGTTGTTCCTCCATACAGATGAGTGGTATCTGTGAGTCAGCCTCTGGCTTAAAATGTTTTTGACCATGCTGGAAACTCCTCCATGTCTGTGTCCAACTGCTGTCTGGATCAATCCTGGCCAGTGAAGCAGAGCTGTTGTCAGCAGTCTGACCGCTGACTCTTAAACACCCCTCCATTTTGTTGTTCTTAAAAATGTTCTCAGTCTTGAAACTGTATAAATAATAGAGGACATCAGCAGGTCCTGTGCTAAAAGAAGTGTTTATTCCCTTCCTATAATCTCAAATCTCAGACATATAATTATAAACCCCTTGTAAATTTATTTATGTTTTTAATGTGAATAACTGCAAACATCAGGTGTGGATGAACAGACCATCATGGACGTCCTAACAAAGCGAACTTATTCCCAGAGGAGAGAGATTGCTTTTGCATATGAAAGGAGAGCAAAGAAGGTACAACATTAGTCCGGGCCAAAAAGTACACAAGTTTTTTAAACCACATGGCACTCATTAAAAAACAAATGGTTAATTATTAATATTGTACTTGTAGGATATGATCGCAGCTCTGAAGGGAGCACTGTCTGGCTCACTGGAAACGGTGATCCTTGGACTGATGAAGAGCACAACCCAATATGATGCCACAGAGATCAGAGGATCTATAAAGGTAAAGGATTGACGTTTAATCAGAGGATTTAGTTGAAAGGTAGCACTGCCCTCTACTGGAAGACTGGTAGAATGTGTGTTTCTGCAGAAGATTTGGTGCATGGCTGTGTATATCTAAGATATCCGTCTCTTTTAGGGCTTGGGAACAGATGAGGAAACTTTGATTGAGATTTTGTGCTCACGCAGCAATGATGAGCTGGTGGAAGTCAAGAAAGTCTACAAAGAGTGTGAGTTCAAAACATCCCAGGCTTGTATATGAAGAACTAGAAATGGGTTAAGTTCTACCTATGGTTGCTATGATTTCCATTCAATGGGCTTATGCACTCTTTTTAAAAAGTAACTAGAAATTAAATGGCTTGTGACCATCGTTAATGTGTAGATGGAGCTTAATACAAAAAATTAATCTCTAACTTTATACAGTGTTCAAGAAGGAATTGGAGAAAGATGTGGCTGGTGATACCTCTGGGAACTTTGCTAAGCTGCTCTTGGCTCTAGTGCAGGTGAATCATGGCTGTGCCAGTCTTTGTTTACTCGTATATTTATATCGGCAAAAATCCTGCTGAAACTGACAGGAGTCATCTTTAATTTCTGTACAGACGAAGAGAGCTGGACCATCTGCTATCGTAGATTATGAGAAGATAGATGAAGATGCCAGAGTAAGTTGCCAATTTCAATATCTTTTTTATAAAGTTTTTGATTATATATGTTTTACATTGTTCAAAGAAAAACTTCTCTAACACTGATACTGAAAACAAACCTTAGAGTAATTTTTTTCTTATAAACAAACCCACTTTACACTGACTAATACAATGCAATAGATATTTGTTTAATGTTTAATAAATAAAGCTGTTTTGATATTAATCATTCATTTATTCAACCAGCAAGCACAACTTGAACACCACAAGCAATATAAAAGTGTTCATTTTTTTATTTTTATTTTTTTACACTAAGGCTCTCTATGATGCTGGAGTGAAGATAAAAGGAACTGACGTGGCCACTTGGATCTCCATTATGTCTGAGAGAAGCGTCCCTCACCTGCAGAAAGGTCCGTCACCCCGTTTTCCTGCAGAATTCTGCAGATAAATACAAGTGGTTGGAAATAAAAATGCAAAATGTGCAACTAATAGTCATTTTTTTTCCTCTAGTGTTTCAGAAGTACAAGAGTTACAGCCCCTACGACATGCAGGAGAGCATTGTGAAGGAAGTTAAGGGAGACTTGCAAATGTCCTTCCTGGTGCTAGGTACCCTTAGCTTTTATCAATAAATAATATTAGTAATGGACAACATTTTGAATGAACAACGAGGCACGTCTTCTTTTTTACGAATACCTTCCAAAATTGTAAAAGGAAACAAGTCATCGCATACAAGTTGTACTATTCTATATATTCATTCTGTTTTTTCTATTGTTCCAGTTCAGTGCTTTGAAAACAAACAGTTGTTCTTTGCCAAAAGACTGAATGAAGCCATGAAGGTACTCATAGAGCTTGTCTTTTTTTTTATATATATATATCCTTTTTTTTCCTTTGTTGAGATGTGGCTATTTTGAGGGCTTGTCTTTTTTTCCCAACGAACATAAGAAGTAATTTTGCTTGTGAAAGTACAATTTTGCTGCAGGAATACAAAATCCAAAGTAGGCAAAAGTCATCTTACAACTGTCTTGCATCAGCTGCTGCAGTTAAGTATAAATCCTGTAAAACTTAAATGCTGACCTAAACTTATCTTTTCTTTTAGAGTAAAGGAGCCAAAGAGAAGATAGTGACCAGGATTATTGTGTCACGTTGTGAAGTGGACCTGAAAAAGATTGCTTCTGAATACAAGAATGCCTTTGGGCAGTCGCTGCAGCAGACTATTGCAGTAAGAGGCCAGTAGCAGATTCACAGTAAAGTTTAGATTCTAGTGCACCTCTAACTTGCTGTCTTACTATTCACTTCTCAGGAACATACCAAGGGGGACTACCAAAAGGCTCTACTCAGCCTCTGTGGACCAGAGGAGTAAAATTTAATCATCATTACAAAGTAAATCTGACTTTCTACCACAAGAAAGTTTTACTAGAAAATTGGTCTCATGCATGTCATCCTGGAGCAATTTTCTGCAATGATAGCATGTTGCTGGACATATGAGTGCAACATCAAACAAATAAGTTTAATTTTTGTAACGCATGACAATAAGTATTACATTTTATGTCTGTTACACGTTCTTCTTACCTCCTACTTAGTATTGTCTTAGATGTTGTTTCTGAGAATAACCACCAGAGGGCGATATAGTTTCATGCAAATCGCCTCATACGTGATACCAGATTAAGAAATGCCGAGATATTAGAATTGGATACATAATGGCATATTTATTGATAAATGGCATGTTGGCAATCTTTTTATAACCCTGTCCTTAATTATCAGAGGATTTAACACAAGTTAAAATTATTACAAACCGCTATTAGACCACATTTAATTTGTGCAACTGATGAAATCCTTGTGTGAATAAATAAAAATTGTTAAAATAGTTGTTTATACTTCAGCCTTCAATTGCTAACATAAAGATTCATGACTATGAGAACAGGAGTTTGTGGCATATAAAATAAACAAGCCTTTTTCTCCACTGTGCTATTCTATCAAGATGATTTAATCATTAGTGTGTTTTTCTGTGTTTGTTTGGTGCTAATATTTTAATTGAAAATGTTAATTTCACCTCCGGCAAAGATGATTTGCATACCACTAAACAAGCGTCTATACAACGTGTTTCTGCTGTTTAGTTTGTGGTCTCTCAGGATGAAATAACCACCACAGTGTTGTCAAGGCATTTCTACTGAAGTATAAGAAAAATATAGCCCCAAAAGGCAGAGTCACAACTGCTGAACACACTGATGAGGAAAGGATGGGAAGAAAAGTGCAATTATTTCATGTAGGAAAAAATGGGTGTGCTGTAGCTCAGATTTGTTAGAGGATCGCCTCTTATTGTGAGCTTGATAAATAATGCTTGTGTCTAATATTTTCAATGGTTGAGTAGCTAAGGAAAGAAAGGGCTTCAAATTTTAACAAGGTGTTGGATTTATGATCATTTTGTAATAATATTGATGAGAACATTAGCCCTTTGTGAGGGTTTGTGTTTATGGGCAATAAAAAAAATAAAATATAGTTTAAAGTAAGATAAAACAGTATTTTGCAAAGCATGGAGAGAGATTTATGTATGAATATGGTGACAGATTAATCTCTCCATCATAAAGAGAAAAGTACCACCATATTTTTCCCCTTTTTTATATGGATGTACAACATGCTGTTCTGCTCAAGGCCAGCCCGTAGGGACCTCTGGCAAACCCAAGGGGAACTCTCTTCTCAATTGAAACAACGCAATTTACTGTCCCAAACACTGGCACTTCATCATTCAGAGGACTTTAACCCCATGAATGTCAAACACAGAGCATGCCGGGAAGGAGATGGACTACCTCACATTACCATAACAACTGCAGCCTTATGACAAGGACTCTGGCATCAGAAGAGGCGAAGAAACAAACCTTACAATCACCTAATAACATCTTACAGTGAAAACAGAGTTTTGAATTCTTATATATTTGGAAAAACCTATATGAGAAGTTGAGGGTTTTTTTTAAAGATACTTTTTGGGACCTAGTGACCATTTCCACCTGCCAGGCAGCTGTATTTTGAGGTTTTTAAAGGTTGTAGGAATCCTTCTCTGTCTTCAAATGCTTGCCCCAGTTAGAGTGAATTTGTAAAAAGCCCCACCACCTCACCCTCACCTCGAAGGAAAAAAAGCCTAGGCAGAGCTCAAGGCTTGCAGCAGCATTAAAGTTTCACAGAACAGCTGTATAGCTGCTGCCCCGCCAGACATACCAACTGCACATTGGGAAGGTATTAGTTTGTGCTTTTTACTAATTCATTGCATTGAACAGAACTTGCAACATGAAGAACCAACAGCTTCTTAATGTTTCCTTTCATTCCTCTCTCCTTGACACGTGAACCTGGCTCAGTATTTTTGTACAGAGCACCAAAGGGTGTTTAATTATAGAGTAGAAGGCCACTAGGGTTTGCTTTTAATTGTATGCTGCATCTCTGTGTATTTGTGTGTGTGTGTATGTGTTTGCCTGCAGCTTCATAGGTCGTATGCATACTCTAAATGAGAACTCCTACAGGCTAAGCTGGAAGACCCACTCCCTCAACACATCTATAAAGCCGAGAGAGCCAGAGTTTGATTAATATTTTCTTAATTATCATTATTTAATTCAGCAAAACCACAGCTTCTTCAGTGAAAGCGTGGCCTTTGTCTCTGTGATGCAGAATATCCTGGCTCATTAAGGGCACAGAGAGATCCTGTATATGGTAAATAAGAGGCTGTGTCTTATGCTGCTGCCCCAGGGAGAGTTGGCACCACACTGAAGGACATCTTCTTCTAAAGAACGGCACTCTGCTGATGTTTCTCTGCTCAGACCGTAGAGCCGGATCCTCTGCCTCTGGCATTGTCAGGCCCGCTTCCTTTTATGAGGCTCAAACTGAGACAACAGCACAGGCAGATGAGCGCTGTGCACTCATCACGCCATCAGGTTGCCTCCTTTGTACAGTAGACTGGTGATTGAAACAACATGAGAGAGCAGAATAAGACTTGTCTCCTCTTGGGTTTTGGTTTCAGTCAGTCCATCTACAGAAAAAAAAGACATATAGAGAAGTTTATAAAAGAGCTTTATGTACAAGCAGTACAACTGATGTCTTTGAAGAGTTCAGCTTCTGTCATCTGGAAATGCCAAAAGGATTCTCAACAAGGTTGTACTTGAAGCTCGTTCTACATACTGCTTTAGTACTTCCTTTTTAATACACACAAGGTGCAGGTTGCACCTGCTGAAATTATGCTTTGTATTAATTGTGCATTAAATCAGTGGTGACCTTTTATTAAAAAGCCTGCCTCCAGTCATAACTAGACTTTCACATTTTGTAGTTTATCAGATCCGCAGTGTTTGATGCAGAGCTGGACGGGATGCTGAGTTTTCTCTTTGCTTGAAGCTTTCTCTTTATTGCCTTGTGCTGAAAGGATGAGAATACCCTGCGGCTGGTTAACCTACATGCTATATATCTTTATCCCCCCATATATCTATGTCTCCCCTCCTTTGGCTGGCCCACAGAGACGTCTCTCATACCCCGTGCCTATTCTGGAACTTGCTGGCCTGCAAAACACTGCCAAGATGCTGCACGAGATTACTGTGATCCCCTAGTTTTGATCAACTGGTAACAGCACATTTTCTATTTTATACAATGTTAGCATACAGGACCCTCTTGTGAATATTGTGTGTGCGCTTTTATCTTTAGACAAGCCTTTGTGGCCTCAAGCCAAAAGCACTAATGATAATTTTCTGTGAAGTGGTTGTAATCATCTGGCCCCGACTTCAGCATCTTGGTTGTTTGCACATGCCACCGGATCAGTTTGGGTGTGTGTACTTTGCAGCGATGATGATACTATACCAAGAATTGCAAGAGGGAGGACCGTCTTTATCAGGGTGGCATATTAATGTTTATTTACACCATGGCTAATAAGATGTGTGCTCTGCAGCTTGGTGAGACAGAATGATGGTGGGTAATTAAACTGCTTTGCTTTAGATTCATCCATTATCCATACTCAAGCCTGCATACATAATGTAATATTGTTAAATAAGGTCTATTGCAGCAGTGAATGAGGTGACCAGTCTGAGGTGTTTGGTGTAAATCAATGCGGGGTGTCACTGCAGACAAAATGTATAGAGATCGGTGTGATAAATTTGGGAATTATCAAATATCTATTCAGTGGTGAGTGAGCTATGACCCTTTACATAACGCAGTTTTGCAAGAACACAAACACACTGACAAGACTAATTTGTGTTTCAGTATTTGGCTTTTAACTTCTAACCTGCTGGAGGTTTGGGATTCTCTGAGGGGGGCGCTAATCCATATTGTCATGACGCTTAATCCCATCCACTAAAGGCACGGCCCGTCTTCAATGTCCTTGTCAGACTGGCCACTGGACCCTATACTTGCACACACACACACACACACACACAAGCATGCACAGCCCCACCTTCATGCACGAGATTGAAATCAGCCAGGCAGACACTCAAGCATGAACCAAATGTCAGCGGCAAGCCACAGGGAGAGAAGAGGAGCCCATGTTAATTATTATAGAGAGAAATCATACAATTTCACCTGCAAAACACGCCATCCAGGATATCTGTGGATCATGAAGTCATTTTCTCTTTTTCCCCATAGGGATACCAAGAGGAGACACAATTTCAATGAGTATGTCTATAAAAGCAGTGATTAACTTTCCCCCTTTTTTTTGTCTGCAGGGTTTTTGCTTATCACATTATTAAATTGTATTGTGTGTGTAATAAAGTGAATCATAATGACATACAGAAAGTTGAGTAAATCCATTGAAAGATCAGCAAGTTAGAGAAAACTGCAGATTTCTTTTGTTCTTCTGAATGTCATGGAATTACATATATTGTTTGAAGCCTGACTGTGAAGCTCTGACAGGAGAAATGCAAAGTTTTTGGAAAGGTGTCTACAAAATTCTTTTCTCTGCACCGCTGCTCTTTCGTTTGATTTTGAACATGCGGAGGGGAGGAAAAAAACAGCCTACCTCCTCAGCTTCTTCTGACAACACGCTTCCCATGTGAGACTTAACCTTGGGAGATTTCCCGTTCTCTCTGATCATTCACTGTTTGGTTCATGTTAATTAACCCTGGGGCACAGCAGAGAGTTACAGGCTTTGAAGAGCAAGAAAAACAGCAATAAAGAGGTAAAAGGGAAAAAAAAGATTTTGTTTTCTGTTTCTTTATTGCGATTAATTTATATTTCTATGTGATAGTCTTGATGGTGCCAGTGAGGATAATGAGTGGCATGGGTGTTGGAACCCATATTATATGGTTTGTCTTCGTGTTTGTGTCCCTGTCACCAGTTGCTCCTCACCCTGTAAAGAAGTTGGCCCAAGCAGCCTGACCTCCCTCAGGTGGCCATGGAAATGGAAATCAGTTCAAAAATAGAACACAAGATGGTTTTCATAGCCTTCAGCTTCCCCTGAAAAAGAAGAAGGATTTTTGTCTGTTTCTTTTTATTCTTTTTGGCTCCTGGCGTAAATGGTCTTTTTTGCATTTGTGTGAAACACACAAAGCACATTTCTTGGTGAAAAGTGCTACTGGTGGCAGGCAAAGCAATATTGCCTGAGCCCAAAGAATATGCTGTGCATGTGAAATTATTTTGTTAACCATTTCACTTCTGCTTCTCAGCTCAACTGGTTGGCAAGCATTTACACTGTAGAGCAACCAAGTTAGAACCCATAGCTGACCTGCATGTTGTTTGTAATATATCAACTGTATGTACAGCTAAAAATACATGATCTGACACAGTCTGCCAACACATTTACTCTGCTATCTTGAACTTCCAATGGCTTATTTTTCTGTCTCTCAAAAGCAGCAATGGGCTGAAATCCACTACTCCAAAAACATTGGAAATATTCATGAGGAAATCTGCTGGATGAGCTGCAGCACAACCAGAGGCTTTATTCTCCAGGTTTTCGGGGCAAATCTGTTCCTGTGCTTCTATCTGACGCTTGTCTAAAGCACATAAAGACAAAGACAGGAAGTATGATTAACCATGGAGAATAGAAATACAGCATTCCCTCCAGGATAAGTCTTGAGGTGGGATTGATCAAAGCTATGCCCAGAGACAGAAGGAGACTGAACCAGCACTTTTTCAATGGCCATCTCTGCCTTAAGACAGGGGAGTGAATTGGGGAGGGGGGGTACACATACTTGGCTTTCAACATCTTTGCAGGAAAGTTCTTCTTATTCAACAATAAACCTATTGCTAACTACAACTATGAACGTGATTAGCACATAAACCAGTTAATATTATATTTACTCATATTTATATTAAATTAATTATGATGTTTGTCTGTCTTAAAGCAATATTTAGAAATCCCACAATCCTCCTTTAGCCTTTTTTTTGTTAGTCCTTGTAGTGTATCCTTATAGCTTTCATCTTTTTAACATCATTGATGCTGGTTACCTCTAATACTGATGGAGACTCAGAAATGTTCCACATATTCCAACTATACTATCTGCTTTCATTTGAAGGGTTCCCCTTTTAGTCAAGGAGAAAAGGTGTATTCAGTTGGCCTGAGGGTTTGTGACTGTAAGTAGGCTCTGGCTTATGATGGACAGTGTGATGAGATGCTTTCATTATAGCTGGTTTTAAGAAGAGCATGTCTCTGTGAGACTGCTTATATCAAAGACACAGCTTTGATATGTGGCCCTCAAACACTTATAGCTCATATAATGACATATGCCCTCTGCTTTGGGTTATCATTGTTTTTCTATGATGGAAGTTTCTCCGCCATCATCATCAATATTTGATTTTTCTTTCCGTAAAGCCAGCATTTCCCTTTATAATACCTCTAGCATGTCCAGGAATTATATCTGTAACCTGTCTTTTTTTCTTACAGTATCCTTTTATAACATGCAGAAAACTGAAAATATTAAGAAGTAAATTTTGTAATGTGATTATTTTGGTTAATTTACAGTGTGAAGGTACATTTTCCTCAGGCAAGAGCTGAACATACACACTGTTTATTAAAATATTGTTAACATTTTGCAATTGCCAGACAACTGTCAATATGCGTACTCATAAAAGCGCAAATTTGAATATCTGCCTTGGCCTGTAAACCTCTAAACTAGGAGACTAAATATATACTTACATTTTATTTCAAAGAGAAAAAATCCTTTCTGGCAAAAAGACTGGCTAAAAAGAACTTTACTCAAGGATAGGAAGCACATCATTAAAATAGGGGAGAAATATTAAAAAAGGGGAATATGAAAGCATGATGATCTACTCGCCTTTGGCTACACTGACTGGCTTCAAAAACATTTTGAGATCTTTCCCTCCCTTAGACCTGCACTCTCCCTTGTTATTTGACTTTATGTGCTGGCTTCACACTGATTTGTGTAGCTTTGGAGTTTTCCCTCTAAATAATCAATCACACAGAGTGCCATTAAAGTAAAAAAAATTCCTATGAGAAAGCTGTTTTTTTCCCCCCACTGCATACAGCACAAACACAAAAGTGTAACCAAGAGTGAAGGGCACAAGTGCTGTGGTCCCTTCATGTCAGCTTGACACCTCAGATTTCATCAAAGTCCTCAAGTCTATGTGTCTTCAAACATCCCCAGAATGTGGCCTGGTTTGCCTAATTATAAAACACAGAAAAATGAATGCTGAGGGAGTCGCCTTTATAAAAGTGTAGGTATGAAGTAATTACCTGTTGTTGCTGCCCTCTGTCTGCTTTTTGTCTCTCATCATCTGTGACATGGACGGGCACGGTGCTGTCAACTCACACCAAAAGACGAGCCACGAGTAGCGGGACGTTAACACATTACTCCTGCCCCCTCATGGATAATGGAACACGGTTTGCATTTGAATGACAAACAAAATGACTTGGAGACACTAGCAAGATCACTCACACCTGCCCCCTACCTGCCTCCCCACTCTGTTCCCATTCAAAGCTGAGTACCTATTATGCAAAATAAGGATTCTGGAACTCAACTGTGTATCTTGCAGGCATGTAGGACAATTATGAGTCAGTAACAGTAACCACACCTTGTTAATGTTATGCAGAGTTGTGTTCACTGTCTTTTTATCAGCGCACAGTTACTTTCATCTGCAAAGTTCTTCACTGAATCCTGTGTTCTTGAGATTAGCATACACTTGTAAGTAAGGCCCTTAATCAGAAACAACAAAGTACGGTGGCCTCAGTGTGACCAGGGTGTTAAATAATTCTGGACCTTATCAAAACAATAAAATCAAATAAGAGTAAATTATATATTGATGTGCCAAAGTATACAAAGTAAATATATATTCATTTTTACGTGGAAAGAATATGCAGCAGCACATAGCTGCAGCTCTGTTTATTTTCATTTATGAAGACTTTCATTTCAAAACAAACTCAAGTTATTTTAAGTTTATTTTGCTGCCAATAAACACCTGGAGGGAATGTCGTTCTGCAGTGACGCTCCGACTAAAAAAGGTATTTTAAGTCTCCTGAATTCTGTAGCGGTGCTGCTCACATAGCGCTACCATGCTTGAAGAGTGACTCCTCAGAACTAAGTCTAAAAAGAGAGCATTGAATATATATTGGTTAACATCTTTTAATGGCAGCTACAATTAATGTGTGAAGCTGTGCTTGCATACCACTTTGTACCACACACCTGCCAATCACCATGTTTGTAGAGCTAGATCAGAGCGTTTGTTTTTCTATTGTATTCAGCTATGTATTTATTTCCACTTGTATAAAAAAGATTGTATTTACTGGTCTTTTGAAGATGAGGCAGCTCTGCACATGCTGTGCAAAGACCTGCAAATTGCAAAGAGGAAAATAAGCCGAAAAGGGGAATGCAGGGTTGGAAAAGCAAATTGTGTCTTCAGTGTAGCGTGTGTGCACTTCAAGCTAGTATTCCTGTGTTATAATTTCATACATTTGTTAATAATGTTCCCACTGTGCCTTCATAGTTTTCCCCTTATCTAAAAAAACATGGAATTTTCTTAGACCTAACAATTAAAACATGAAATAGAAAAGGTGAAATTGGTTTACAGACAGGAAAATTAGCCCCTTCTTCATATTGAATCAGTTGAGAGTCACTAAAATCTTACCTAAAGTGCTCTTGTCTAATTGACTTTCAGCATCTGTTTACTCTGCATGTCTAAAGTTGCCTTTGGTGTGTTGCTGGTTCTACAGGGAGTCTGCAGCTGAGGCTTCACAGTTCTCCAGTGGTTAGTGCACCCAGAGAGGTGCCAATCCAGACATCTCACCACCTTTCTGAGGCAGAGCCCAGAAGGCACAGGCAGACACAAGTCCCTGGTTAGGACACTGCTGCTGTCTTTTGTCAATGTTGACCAGCCAAACGCCTTGTGGCTCTTGCACAGCTGCGTCTGGGAACCTCTCTAATCCCTCTTCTTTGTCATTTCAGGTCAGTAGACGTACTAAATTTCCACCTTGAGAATTATGACAAGGAAAACAGGCTGGAAGTGTGTAGTATCTTTCCTGTGGATAAGTTCAAACTTTGCTTCTCCTGAGATGCAAAGAAACAGCTTTCGTCTTCTGGGATCCTCAAAGCAGACAAACTAAAGTCCGTTTTGTCAAAATCATCCCGACTCGATATAATCTCAGCTGACACAATTACTTATGACCAAGCAGCATCAGGGAGGTGAGGATTAAAAAGATAAAGCATAGGCTTTTACGTATAGGCCACTTTGCTAATTAGGTGGATTAAAATGTGCGTTGTGAAGGGAATTCATTTGCAACTGAAAGGCAGTTAGCAGGGAAATGTGTCTAGCAGATGACACAAACCCCGAGGGTATTCCATGGTTAGTTTGCTACAATTTTAGAAATTACACAACGTTTACTAAATAACAAGCTCATTTTTCCCTGAACTGTATTCTTTAGTGCCTTTCTGTCAGTTGACTTTCAGATGTGTTGAAAATAGGTTAGACTTTTCCACTGAATGGAGCCTCCTGGTAGCATCACTCACTGCAGTAATAGATAGCCATTTATAATTCATGAGATGGCTAGTCCCCCAAGTTAATTTTGCCCAAGGCACTGTTTATTTCTGCTTTGTACTTTGTTTAAAGTCAGTTGTTGACAACTCTTGTACATGTCAAACTATCACCGCTAATAATTGCTTAAGGAGATAGAACTTTTGCAAATGTTGGTTCCACCAGAGGTATATTCGCCTCACCCTATGCAGAATTTCTTCAGATGAATTTTTGATTCATCTCCTTCTCGCTCTTGACAAAAAGTCCTCTGTAATTCAAAGAAATAGCTGTAAGAGAAATTATAAAAAAGAATAATGTAGTATGCACTTCATAACATCCTAGATTTCTTGTGAAATAGGAAACGTCTCTCTCTCTCTCTTCTTCCACCACCCCCACCGCTTTCTCACTCCATCTCTGACTTCTTATTTTCTCATATTGACCAAAGAAGGACTGAGCAGCTAGATGATAACTGTCACACACTGAGGAGTAAAAGAATCTATTGTGGGAGAGTAAGGGCCTTGGGCACTACGTCTCTGGGTCAGCCCTGTACCTCTCACTATGCAGAAAGCGACATTCTCTCAATCCAAGCAGTCACTTGATTAGTGCCAATTATCCGGGCTGTCACTTTCCCTGGTGAAGGTGGCCCAGGATGCACCCCGTCCCCCACACTTCCCGTCTAGAGCGGACGTGCGCTAAAAGTCTGCGCCATCATAGCTGCAGGCTGTAGGAATGATTTTGAATTCAGAGACGGGGGAAATAAAAGAAACGAGGGAAGCAAGTTTTGAGTTTGACAGTGTGATAGCATTGACTTCCGAGACAGTTACAAGGGGAGTGTCATTTCTCCCACAAAGACATGTCCCAAGGGCTGCACCGTCTTCCATCAGTCAGTCAGTCACCAGCTTAATATTCAGCTGTACACTGTCTACAGGACCCAACCGGGTTACATTCACTAAGGTATACAAAATTCACTTGTGAGTCTGTTGGTTTTTAGCTAACTAAATGTACTAACTTTAACAAAAACCTAGGTAATAATGGTTATTTTGTAATACTTAAGCATACACACACACACGCACACACACTTTTCTCTGTCGTCCGTTACTGCCTGCCACCGTCACAGTGGGGGGGCCATGGCCTCTGCATAGCCTGA
>JBAMHW010000010.1:22854560-22866423 GCA_037177495.1 Rhadinocentrus ornatus | reverse complement strand
TTTATTTATTTATTTATTTATTTATTTATTTATTTAGATTTAAAGAATACTCTTGTGTAATTTCTAATGTTTTAAAGGCAAATCAGTCCAATTTATTATCCATGCAATGATAGTTGACCAGGTAGAGAGATATATGAAGTTAAAAGTATTTGCACCAATTCTTATTTTTAAAATCAATTGAATTCTCCCTGCTGCTGGTCTTTTCTTTCTAGTTAGTTTGCTGTGGCTGTGTCAACAGAATCTATAAACATTTTCTACTTTAAATGAACACAAACTGTGCAAAAACGTATTTGAATTCTTTCCTTTTTCTGGTACTATTTGGATCTAATGGCTTTGTTGAGTTTTAAAACTTTGCAAATAGCTATAATTAATACTCCTAGTAAATGAGAGCGAAAGCGGTGTTGGCACACATGCAATCAGAAAATTACCATAAGAAAGAATTTCTAAGTTCTCCAAATGAAAGCTTGAGGGGACAAACCTCCCCTGAAACACCAAGGTGACATTTTATTTCCAAACTCCTAATTGATGTTCTGCTGATTAAAGCATATTTAATACTGAGGATGAGAGGGGAGGGGTGGAGGGACTCTGTTTCTGTGAGCTATCTGTTTGCAGGCATGGATTGCAGCAGAGTTACAAGGCCGTGCTAAGCTTCATATCTTTTTTATGTGTTGCATCAGAGATCCAGTTTCTTCTGGGAAAGCTGAAGATAAAAGAGCAGATTTAAAGGACAGCAAATTTTAATTAGCATCTAAAATAAGTCATGTATTGTGTGAGAAGCAGCACTAATACTGTCATTCTTACAAAAGAAAATAACAGCAATAAATAACTTGCAGTGAAATATTACATTTTTAAAAACTTGGGGTACATTTGTGTTGAATTCTAAAGGTTTTTGTATCATAAAATTGATGCTATCTTTTTTATTACGTGCATGTAACATTAATTATAGTAAAATATCTGTTAAAGCAAGGCAAAGCCTTATTATTCAAATGTGTGGCTTATTTATGAAAATGTTTCATTGATAAATTGCCAGGAAGCAGTAATCTTTTAAAGAACTTCTTACAAAAACCTCTTTGTCAGAATAATCAAAACAATCTGCATAATTTACATTACTTACTTAGATGCATGTGGAGCCCGAGCTTAAAGTAAAGAAGTTTGTTTTCTCATGTTTGTGCCTATTAGCCACAAATTAATTAATCTACCATCTGAAACCCAATTAAGCCACAAGCTATATTAATACATCTCCCATCTCCCAACATGCAGAGGAAGAAAAACAGTCACACTCTTATTTTCATAAACACTATCACATTTTGTTGCAACAGTTGCACAGTTACACTCGTGCACTTCTTTTATTTATTTATTTTTTTTTTTTTTTGTATGGTTAATGTATTCAGAAGAAGCTGTTTTGGGAAAAGCAGCCAAGCCTGAGCAGGGAGATGATTTTAAGTTAAAAAAAGACAGATTTATTTTCTGCCACCAGGGGGAGAGATGCTCCTCACTCACAGGTTTCACAATACAGATGAATAATATGCAGCTATAAAGCACTGATGAAGCAGCTCAGTGAATACTTATGAAGACTCCTGAGTTAGATTCACCCTCACAACCTTGGTCATCTTATTCAAAATGCTCCTCATTCTGGTTTATAGCCCATGTATAACGACACATCCTGAGCACCAATCATACAATTACCAACGTCTCCAACTCGAGTATTCATTCACCATGGGTTCCTCCAGCCTTTCAGATTCCTCTATCCATCAACGATGTGAAAAACCTCAACTCCTCCATTTAATATTGTTTGTTTTGTTGTTTGTCAACACAACAGAGGAGATGTGCTTTTCTAAAGCTTGGTGTTAAAGAGGCACCCCCCAAAGAGGAATACACACAGCGTTGCTATGGAGCCCATTGATATGCAAATGTTTTCATTTAAATATTTTTAAGAGGATCAGCTCAGATTACGCCAAAGTTTGACAGAGATAATTCGATGGCTTGTGTAGCAGCTTTGTTTGTGAAGACCATCATTCAAGGCACGTCAGGCCACCTTCACAAGCCACATAGCCTTTTTAATGAAGTTTACTTTGAGAGAAAGGCCAAAGCTGCAGCCATGCCAGGATATAATAGGGAAGTCTAGAGTGAAGTGTTTTAAAAAGTTCATATTTCTACAGATGTAAGAGGCTTGATGGGTGTTGACTGCAATGTATTTTACTGCAGCTTTGGGCAAAACACAAACTTCCACTTAACTTACTCTCTTATTGATCATGACAATGCTGAGAAAAAAAAATGCCAAAAAGCTATGTTGCTAGCATCCAGCGGATATATTTGCTCTTTTTCTTACGTTACAGATAAATGCGCCATGGAGACCCCCCAGTATTTGGGACAAGGGAGAAGAGCTTAAATATTTATGCCTAAGCCTCTGGAGGCCCGCTATTAGTAGTAAAATGTTTTACTTTCTGAGGCTGTCATTCAGCTCCAGCTCCCATTAACAACAGGGCTGACAGGGACCTCTGGGTCAAACACTTTGAGGCAACAAAAGACCCTGATGAAATCACTCAGCGAGACCCAAATTACTTCTGTGTCATTGCTGAACAATATTTTCTCCCCAAAGCATTCCTCCTTCTGTTAACGCCATGACCCCGTCCGCTGCATATGGAAAGGCCTGTTTGTCTATAACACTGGGAGATGGAGATGAGGAGAAGTTCATGGACAATGTTCCTAGCTGTGTTAGCCCCCCGCAAGTAGTGAGGCTCTCCTCCCTCTGTTTTGTTGTGCTTTGTGAAAAAACTTGATAAAAACAGGTTGTAAATGGAGATGGGCAGTTGGAAATGAACATGTTGGGGTGGAGCAGTGAAGCGGGAAATCCAAATGTACAAGACCTCAAAGAAATCTGGGAAAAGCAGAGGGAGAAGCACTGGGAATGCTGTGCTTGGCTCACTAAAATTCCAACAAGAACAGCAAATGTCCAGTGAATTTCAGAGAATTTTTTTTTAATTGAAAGGGATTTTAAATTAATTCCAAACTGTGAGAAGTGGAGCAATTAATTTTTCTCTATGTATATGGCATGCATCATAAATAATGGCTATTAGATTATCCATACATTGTTTTAAATTAAAGCAAAACAATCATATTTGTCTGCAAAAAGGCACAGCCTAAATTCTATTGTTGTTTTGGGCCACAAACCTATACAAACATATCCATGTGTATCAAAATACACATGGATACAATCCGACAAGAAATACTAACAACTAAAGCTTGCTAATACGAACCTATAGAATAATGGTAAGAGTGGCACAATTGGATGAGCTCAAACAGTATCAGAAAGGCCTGGAAAGGAATGAGCAGGCAGCTTCAAATCCCCTCTCAACCCTAAGTGGGTGGTCCTTTCAATGATGGTAACTGTGCAGTCGCCAAGCATTCGCACGAAGGCTTTTTTTTTTTTTTTTTTTTTTTCTTCAGTAGGAGGAGGATTGGCTCTCCAGACGCAACAGTCACCATCCCGGACCCATACATTCAGAGAATTAGATTCATGCTACACTGACTTTATTTAAACTAAAACTCCTGGCAGAGGCAGCATTAAATGACAGCCAGTTCTCTGGGCCTTTTCTCTGGATTAAAGGATGGTTCAGGAGACGAAGGCAGAATGGCTTAAGAAAGAATTCATTCAAGGAGAAAGCAGCCCATAGCTCATACTTCTTTTTTTTTCTCAATAAAGTAACTGAGACTTGCGGAGGTTGCCAAATTCTATTGAACACTTGAGACATGTGTGGAGATTGACAGGGTGTCATGCAATCCCCTGATCACCACTTATCCTCCTCCTTATCCCAAACATTATTACTGGACATGCACACACCACCGTCCTATTCAGTTTAATTTATAGAAGGGGTCACATACACACTTTGAAATAATCCTAAAGGAAACACAACTGAGAAAAAACTAACCTTGATAAACACATGCCATGTGGCTATGTGTTCTCAAAAAGCTGCTGGATCAACAATCTGAAAGAAAAAAATTCTTTATTTTTCCAGTTTTAAGCAAACATATCTAGATATGTGTCTCAGATATGTGTCTAATTTAGATATTGCACTGAAGATTTATGTTTACACAGTTTCAGGACCACTTTTACTCCAACAGTCAATATTTGGGTGCCACCCAGGAATGGGAATGAAAGGCAACCAAGCAGCCTCTGAGCCAAGCACATAAGAACTGTTTAAGCTGGCCCCACAAGTCATACATTTCAATGATTTCAAAGAGACCCCCAATTAAAAGCTACAAACATGTCTTTGGAATGCGAACTAACACAATTAAAAGTGCTTCATGAGTGTATTAGAGGAATAAGTTGTGAATTAGCACTTTGAATACACAAGGCTGTTTTCATTCCCAAACCCATTCACTCATTCAAGAAGCAGAGGGGAAGAGGTCTTTTTGAAGTCAGCCAGTACTCTTTCTTTCTTTTTCCTCTTCTCTCCCTCTCTCTCTCTCCGGGCAAAAGAAGATTGAGTCAGCCTAATCTGCTCCTTGTACATTTGAATGTCTTCTGCAAAGAGCTCATCCTGGCTGCTTGATAAAGGCCCAGGTGCAGAGACAGTGGCCGTGCCTAACTTTGTCTCTGTGGGGGCTGTAAATCACAGGGAGAAACCCACCCTTTGAAGATACAAGCTTGCTGTCCCTGCTGATTTGTGGCCACAAGGGCAGGTCCTTTTCCAGTCCAGCACAATGCTCTCACCGAGCTAGGGGGGATGTCAGAAGCAGGCAAACTCATAACTTGTTGATATGCTTGAGGGCCCTCAATCAAGCAGCAAGACACACACTTCATGCAGTAAGAAGCTTCACTCCTGACTGGCAAAGGTCAAGTGGAGTGAGACTGGGATAACGCTGTCACAGACCGAAAACCAAATGCAAACAAAAATGTTAACAGGTGGTGACAAGTGTTGATTGCAACAAATTAGGGTTTTTAAACATGTCAAATATTTTTTTTTTCATGGTTCTATTAGCATATTAACATCAGGCAAATATATAAATGTGGCATGGCTGTTATTTTTTAGACTAACTGAAGAAGAAACCTGTAAAAAAGGTCTGAAAAACCTCTGCAAATGTGAAACTGTAACAGTTTTGATCAGTACTTAACACAAAGTACTATTTAATTCAAATCTCGTTTAGATTTCTGGTTTGGTGATGTCAGTGCACTTTTTTGGATTCAGACATTTAAAAAATATATATTTTATCCATTTAGACTAACATCATTGATTAGCTTCTAATCAATGGAAGCATGAAGTTGGTTCTTTTTTTTTAGCTACATTATTTGTTGATTATTTCATATAAGAACCAGCCTCAGTGTCCAAAAAACTGTTCCACTGACTTCCATATTGGAAAATCAAATACTTAAAGCTTACACTAGCAACCATAGTTTGGCTACAGCATCACATGTAATTCAGATTTGTATTTGTTCTTAAATTCTTGTCAAACACAAAGGCCTTTACAACAAGGCCAAAGCCAGTAATCCGTGACTCACACACACATTAGCCCCCGCTTTTCATTTGTCCACTACAGTGCCATCCAATGATGCCAGAGAAAAGAAATTAGCCGACCATTGCATGCTCCCTTTGACAGAGTCATTAAGGTGGCCGGTGCGGGGCTAAAGCTGAGCCTTGTGAAGCTCACTGTGACACGCAGGATTGCATGCCTCTGTTTGTTATTTAGATCCTTATTTACACTTGTTGCCAGAATTAGGCTGGAAGCACAGCAGTGGCTTCCTCCGTGGGTCGGATAACAATGAGCTATGCGGAGCAGCCCGGCAAGGCATTTAGCTGATCCATGCCTTGTCATGAGAAGAAGTGTAGAGGGAAGTTTATGAGACTTTCACTCTTCACACACTGAGCTTTCCTCTCCTACTGATCTCTGCCTGTCAGCTCAGAGATCACTCTGGCAAGAGACTCCAGTTTGATTTCATGTCTGACATGGTGATGAACTGTGCAGCAGTCCGGCACCTACAGGAAATCTGGCAGCACAGAGCACAGCAGGTCAACTGTAAGAAGAAGTAACTGTAACTCATCAAAGTAACTCATCTGCTCTACTTTACAGCTCACAGAAAAGAAAGATGGAGGCAGCAAGCAAACACGTGTTCATTTGGTTCTTAAAGTGCTGGTCTGGCTCTTTCATCAAATTTCATCATTCTGTGCTTTTGCTAATGAATTCAATGAGACCCAAAACAAAAAAGAAAATGGAGTAGAAAATGGAAAGAGTGATACTTTTTCAATGCATCATCACAAAAAATGCCACACAAACTGGGGCTCTAAACTTTACGTGAGAATAATACAAACTATTTGGAAAATCAAGATTCTTCCAAGTTAAGACTTGCAGAAAGACAGGGAATCATAAATTTTGCAGAAGCTACAATAAAAGTTGAATAATTATAGAGGATCATCAGAACCTTGAACATGTTTTTATTGAGAGGACATTGTATCATTCATAAAACCCTATTTCCCAACTGCATCGATGGTTCTCATCATCAATATTATATCAATAAAGTGTGACTTACTCTATAACAAGAGTAGATGGCTTGAAAGTGATCTTACCTCTGCCATGTATGGCTCTGTGCGTCCATTGTAACCTTTTTATTTGTGGACTTCCTGAGAAGACAGGCAGTGTGTTTGGAGGTGTCAGCAGCTGTGTGCTACATGCCTCTGATCTGGGCAGCTATTGACTTCCTGAGATTTGAATTAATTACTTGCTTCACAAGAGAAACTGGATTGTGGTGGAACCCCCTAAGAAGTCCACTCATTCTTCGGAAACTGCCCCATGGACTTGCAGATGGTTTCACTGAGATGTGCTTTCCCAGAGAGAACAATTACACAGGGGATTGTGGTGCTGGCATAAACCTGGAGCACACAGTCTCCATTCTGAACATTTCAAAACAGCCATAGGGGAGGTTTGTGACTTAACATAAATTAGACCACCAGGGAATGGGGAGATCTGAAGTGGTGGAAGGGCAATATTGCAGATAAATGCACTGTGCTGAGGGCTTCTGCACCACAGAAGAAGAGAAATTACATTGTGACACCTTGGAATCAGATAATGAAATTAAAGCCTTTTATTGTTTGATAAGTGTAATCAGTGCAAACTAATCTGCTAATACTGCAATGCTCTGCTAATTCCTTCTCTGTGTATTTTCAGTCCATGAAATGAAATGATAAGAGCAATTAATGATGTTGTAGGATAATGATGAAGAGACAATTACAGTTTGTAATTTTGGGTCTGTGTGTTAGTCTAAAAAGGATTTAATTCAGCGCTGCGTTTGTATTCTGCTTGCTTCCAACTGGCTCAAGGCCTCGTGTTTGGTCTTGTTAGCACCAGCGGCCCTGTTTCCCAGTGAAAAGTACACTTCAGCTGTGATGAAGTATCCAGGAACACAGAGGTTACCAGTGGCTGCTAATTAACCTCACATTGTGTTCACCAACAAAGAAACAAAGGAACAAAGTAGAATTTTAATGTAGCAGATTATCACAATCACAATGAGAGAGGTGCTGGATCATGCACTTAATAGGGATTTTCACACTGGCCATGACAACATGAGATTAGATCAAAGACAGATGAAGTTACATTAACAAAACAATGCAGTCTTGTTATGCAACAACATGCAGCCATCTGGGCTTTCTCTGCATTAGGAAAAGACTCCCAAGCGTGCAGCATCAACTGGCAACACCGAGATGAACGCCTTCCTCAACAACTTCTGCAAGACTGTATTTGATTGTGAAAGTCTTATTGCAGCTTTGTTCTGTCTAAGAGGAGGTAGCATCCTTCTTCAAACACATGGAGACAAAGAGGAAGTAGGCTGTGTGTTCTTTACTGGTTATTGTTGTCTCTGCTACTGTCCCACTGGCTGAATGGCAATTATTGTCAACTTCCTATCCAGCACAGAGCCCGGGCCCGCTGAGGGTGCCCTGACCCTGCGGTATCCAGAGGGAAGAGACAGGAGCTGTCAAAACTTACACCTCAGCGTGCTCCCATGGGGAGTTTTCCTCCAGCTGCTGCCCCAAGGGGCCCTGCTGCGCACTTCTGCTAATCAGCTCCATCTCATCTCTAGAAGGCCCCCGAGTGGATGTGGGTCCTTTTCTCACCTCTGCTCCCTAGTGCACCTTTGAAGTCCTGTGTAAGTGTTAGTTTATGACTAGAGAGGGTAGATAAGATCCTAAGGAAGGTGATGAATTCGCTTTTCATCCCGCATTTAAAAGGGGAAATAGCAGGCTGCTAAAATCCACAGAATCTGTTATAGTTGTAACACCTAACAGCTAAAGTACTTGAGAAGCAAAAACATTGTAGTGTCAAATCTGTTAAATACCTTCATTAAAGCAACTTGCTTGCATGGGCATTTATCTGGCTTCCCACACCAAGGTTCTGCATGAACAATCATCTGTTTCGACTCTTTTGGTAAATTTTCTTGGAAATCTGAATAAATAAATATGATTATCAAATGTCTTGAAAGTCCAACAGGTTCATGAGAGCAGACAAGCTGGGACAGAGCAGACACCTTTGGCTCTCAGTGCACACCCCTGACAGGTATTCCAGATTAAACAGAGGGGAGTAAAATTCATAAATCACAATCTAATGCTGAATTAAAAATCTTCAATTTCTTCTTCAGTTCAGGAAAAAAAGAATCTCAAACCCTAAATTTTAGCTGTATGATCAACCCATTTAGAAACCAAACCCTTATAGAGGCCCATGTGTGTGACATAAAATGGCTGGAAGTTTAGGGTGTCAGTGCTGGAGCCCGAAATTTGATGAATGGTTTTCTGCTGGATGTGTCTGTCCCACCTTGTCTCAACCCGCCTGAAACTCAGGCAATAACAAATGATCCATCTACATTCTCATAGAGCTGCAGAGTGCTGCATCACATGTGTGATAAGTAAATGTGAAAGCATGTCACTGACTATCTCTGCACCATGAAAAAACATCACATCAAGATTTGTATTATTAGCCATGTAAGCTTTATTTACACAGGTAAAAGTCACAAATTACAAATTGCCTCAGAGGGCTTAACAAACTTAAGAACATATGCTGCTCTCCTTAGACAGTTAGCAGTTAAGAGAGTAAAGAAATGGGTCACAGTTTGAGGAGTGTTTTCCCATGCTGTACACATTACAGTTGACTGTAAAATCACAGTTTTGGAGAAAGCAGGTTTCTGCACATAGTTTAGTTTTTTTATCTGGAAGAAAAACTTTAGAGATGCTGATAATGCAAGAGCAGAAACTTCAGTTTCTCCTAACACCTTATCTTGGACAATATACCTTCTTGTCTTGAATATCCATTATCACCATATTTTCTCGAACCATTGAATCTTCTTTATAACACCATTTTTCCATTAGAGCACCTATGAATTACACTGTCTGCAGTAATTCTTAAAAATATATTTTCCCTACATTTTTTAGTTGAGTGGAAATGTAGAACAGAAAGCTTTAAATTTACTGCACTAAAAAGTTTCTTTCCAGTTTATAAACCTGAATCTACGGCCTGCTATAACTTTGTAGCCACTGTCTGCTGCAGCTCAGTGGAATTTTGCCGCTGCCACCCGCTGACATAATTTGTTTCACAGTCACCACCAAGCAGCATGAATCAGATGTTGACACTCTAATTTCATGCACACATGGGTGTTTGGCTGAGCTAGCCTTGGATGTTGCTGCATTCCTCCGACTCTGCCTCCAGCTGCCCACTATACCTGCCCTTTGACCTCCGTCACATCCATGTAATGTATTTAGCCTCCAGGAGTCACACATTTAACCACTTACTTATGATGATGATGTGAAATGAGATAACTTGAAAGCATGTTGAAATGTTAAGGATTTAATTCTGATGAGAATGATTTCATTTTGTTGTTTCAAACCTTTAAAACTTTAAAAATAGTTTGTTCTGAGAGAATTTTAAGTCAGTGGCTCTTCTTCCACCCATCAGGTGAGCCCCAAGTTGCTCTGTTTACAACTACAATAAATTTGTTTACCATGGTCCACAACTTCATCTGAAAATATTTGCTTTGCTTTGTTGTTTTTTATTTAAAAAAAACTACATGTACTTGCAAGAAGTGATAAAATGGAGCCACTAGCTATGTTTGAAAATGTCAAAAGGCTTGTCAAGAATTGACACATTTGCAGAGTATAATTAATGCAAGTTTTGTCTATCGCTGATTATTTTGCCTCCTGTAAAAGCCAACGCTGACAGGCTGCTGTGGGAGAGAGGGCGAGCTACCATGTGGTGTGTTTGTCCTCATTCTGTCAACTCAAACAGCAGAAGCAATGGCATAAACTATTTTCACTAAAAGTGGGAAGCTGGATAACTGTGAACATAAATGCTAAAAACGAAAAGGGAAAAAGTGAAGCCAAGTGCTAATATCATTTCCCTGCATCAAATCTGACAGTCTTTCTTATGATTACATATAAATTCTTCATGAACGCTTAAAGAATGAGTTGTTTGTGTGCAGTGGGATCCAGATAACGGCCAAGGTTTGCTGAAACACTTGCTTACTCTTGACAAACAGTAAACACACAGTAAATAACAACACCCTGTCCGTATCAGTCCCCTACTTGAGGTTAAGTTGAGTTTATTGCAGAGGCCACTGTCTGCATGCATTAAGCAAATCATAAATTATACATGCTAATTACCTTGGGCTTCCACTTTAATGAATTATTTTAATTAAACTACAACGTTGGGCTTTTGCATGTGATCTATATTTCATCCCCTGCCTATGATGACCTTCTTCTTTGTCTAAGTGGAACATAGTTGAGAGTACAAGGACAAGACAGACTTGGATTATACTACTGTGTTTAGTACTGATGACAGATCTGATTGAAATGTTTTGTTTTCTGTTGTTGTTTTTTTTTTGTTTTGTTTTTTTTAAGGAACTGGACATAAAAAAACAAAAAGAAAGAAACCTGAACACATCTGGGAATGAGTTCGTTAATAGTTTTTTAGTTTGTTAATAATATTAATTTAAATTAAGTTAAATATGTTTTTAAAAATGAGAATATATTGGAGATGTGTTCTAAAGTGTTGACTTCTTCTTTCACCTGTAACATTATTTGAATCCTATTAAGAGTTTAAAACTATTTGCTCAAAGAAAACTGAAGGTGTTAATTCATTTTAATTGGGCTCAAAGTAAGCCAAATATATTTCCTTATTATTGTTTCCCCTTTTACAATGGCTTCACTGAATCAAGCCATTTGATTTAATTTTGAATTAATTTAATTGATATTTAGGTAAGTTAAGTTAAATCCTCTTGGTTAATTTTAGATTTTATTATTGGGATTATTAATTTTGATTATTTATTGATTATTATTATTGATTATTGATTATTATTAAAATGCATGGCTTTATATATATATGTATTTTTTTAAAACATTTATCAGTAATCTATAACATAATTCTAACAAGCTATACACACCATGTAGAAAAAAGTATCTAAATTGAAGTCCAAATCAATAAATAAATAACGCACAAATGTACATATATAGTATATGTATATATATATATTTATCACTGTGTTATTACAGTCATTTTTCCATCTTGTGTGACGCAGGTACAATAATATTTATCACCATATTTCAACAGGCTCAACAAAAATCTTTAAATACAACTTAATAGGTTATAATATAACTGTCTTGACCACCCGGATAGATATCTCTGATTAATCTAGTTCTGAATTTTAATCTGCCGTTTCGATTTCAATGCATTTAGTCACCCAGGGTCAGAATTAATGTTACAAACACAAAGTTGGGGGGGGGGGGGGGGGGGAAACTAACCCTGTTTTCCAACCAGTCCTTGGGGGGGGGGGTGGATTTAACTTCCAAAAGGGTCCCTCAGCTCGTTTCCCAGCTCCCCAGTCAACAAT
>JBAMHW010000010.1:22826948-22847393 GCA_037177495.1 Rhadinocentrus ornatus | reverse complement strand
TCTCTCTCTCTCTCTCTCTCTCTCTCTCTCTCTCTCTCTCTCTCTCTCTATCTATCTATCTATCTATCTATCTATCTGTCTGTCTGTCTGTCTGTCTGTCTGTCTGTCTGTCTAGAACAATATAAAAACACATATCTCCATTCATCTGCTGTACACTGTATTAAAATGAAATTGTCTTCGGGCACATGGGTGTGTGTGTATACCTGTGTGTGTGTAAATGGGGGGAGTGCCAGTTCATTGACTCCATATGGTGAGAAACAGCAGGACTGATGAGCGCACTACCTGAGGTCCATGTTTGTGCTGTCGACTGTAACCAAAACAGAGGCCCCCTGACCCCCACACTCCCTGCATAATTCATTACAGACAAGACAGTGCTGTTCTCACTTTCATTTCATCGTTTAGCTTTTGGTGACAGATGACTCTGGAACAACCAATCATCCTGTTAAACTACACACCATACTTAGCCAGCTGACAGATATAAAAGGGAAGGAGCAAAGATCAGGAGGAATTGTTGCGGTGAATATAGTGAGACACAGAAAAAAAAATGCAATTTGGTCAAAGATGAGAGTTCATATCAATATTGAGAGGGAAATGCAGAATTCCTCACTACTATACAACAAATTATCCAATAATAATTAACTAATTTAATATGAACAATAATTTTGGAAATTCACAGTTGCTGTACATATTGTTGAAAATGAGCGAATAATGTAATATTAAGCAATATGAGATCATAATAAATTAAAAACAAATTCAACAGAAGATGAAACTTTCATCATAGAAGATAAAAGGACTTAAAGGGAAAAAAAAAGTATGAATTATCATAGGTCAGTCAGTCAGATGTAGTGGAAGACTTTGAGATGAATAACCATGAACCTGTGAACAATGAGGGGGAGATCAGAGGATGAAGTGAAATTAATGAAGGTATATTACATTTAAAGGGTCGTGGGCGAGTGCTTTAAAACTTAAGCTCACACTCCCCTGAGATGTGCTATTAAACATTGATATGTACAACTGCACAATCCACCCAGATGACAGGTGACATATAAATGTAGCAGTGGGGAAAGGATCAATATACGGGGTCACTTTAAGTGAAATTGCATCCTCTTGAGGTCAAACTTGTCAGTTTAACCTTCAACCCTAAACCTTTCTATTTACTTTTACTTTCTATTATGATCTTTTAGCTTTTTTTTGCAGGAAAAATGGTAAAAAAAAAAATCACATTTTGATGGTGAACTGTTTGCCCCCGGATTAATTACACCATTAAATGTAGGGTAAAAACAAAGTTTTGAACTTAGGGATAATTTCTAAAGTTCACATGTCCTCTGCAACACCACCAACAAGCTTCTCCTTTGGGGGTTAATGTATTAGACAGCTAACGGATGCAAATCCCTTAATATTGTGAGCTTGCGTGGTTGGAAGGCAGAGTCCTTTGTGTGGCTTGTGTTCATCCAGACCTTGGCAGTGATCAGAACACACTTAACCAACTGGGACCAAATGAAGGGCATTTTACTCCGTCTTTCATCTTATACATTAGGGAAAATGCCTGGTCTCCACGGACAGCTGGCAGAACCAAAGACCAGACTAGCACAATACACAATAACAATACAGAAAAGTTTACGACACACTTAATCAAAAAAAAGAACCACGTGGCCGATCCCCACGGGGAAGGTAAAACATGCAAAAAAATCCTCACATCATTTTAAAATTTATTTCAAAAAGGAAGTTTGCAAGCGATTTTTGGACAATAAAAACATCTAAACTAAGTTTAACTTTTTTTTATTATTATTTATTATTTTGATCACAAACATTTTTCCTTTCTCATTTTATTGACCAAATTTTGTTTTCCTGCAACACTGCAAAGCTGTCCTTCAGCATGAGCAACCAAAACAACGACCCATGTGGCTCTTCTGTTAAAATGGCTGATAAATGCTGCAGTAATACTCCACATTTGAATTGCTGAGCGTAAACAAAAACAACACTGTAAATCATAAAAGGCATTAAAAAGTAACAGAAACAAAATAATGTTCCATTAGACTGTTTTTTATCATTGACCAGCTCAGTGTGCTGCCTGTTGAGGCGTAATATGTGTGACGTATGTCAAGGCACTAATTCATTTGTTTAGTAATACAGGAGCTAACATGTGCTGAAAACATGGTTGCTGTAATGAAATCATAAAGGTCCTTTTAATCCACAGCTAATCAAAGGGGCATAGGAAGCAACCCAGCAAAAGAATTGTGTCACATTAATTAAGACAAGGCTTAAATATGTGTGCATCTATAACAGCACGCTCATATAGCAGGGTTTAGAGAACACTCTTATTATTCTGGTCCGATATGACACAGGCAGTCAGCTCTAACTGGTGGCCAAGGACCTTGGAAAGCATGGCTAATGTCTACAGAAAAGTATGTATTTATGTATCTGAAATCTGGTTGATAAAGGGTTCTTGAAGCTGTAGATAAAATATGGGAAGATTTCTTTTTGAAGGATAGTTGTAATATAACTGATGAACTGTGATGTTGATTAGTAGACCCTCGAGGGTCTGCACTTGAAAATAATGTTGTTGACTCTGACCTGTTCCGGAGCAAGTACTTCAGATGTGACAAAGCATTTGAATTATAGATGGGAAATGCATACAGACTGCAAGCACACAAAAGAATGCAATTACTTTTCCATCAAACAAATTCAATCTAGAGTTGAGTTTTATGCCATTAGAATTCACTAATGGAATAGCACAGGAAGAATCCAATGAAATGTCAAGTGCTGCTGCATATCAGAAAAAACTCTTTACTGGTCACAGCAACTGTAGGCACAGGAGGAGTGTTAACAGCCTTATCAGCAAGGGAAATGTCCCGTTCTCCTGCCTAAACCAAAGCTATTACAATCCCAAATAATTAACTTTCAGCAGAACAATTGGTTGTCGTGACAACCAGGAAAAGAAAGGTACATGTAGAAAAACTGTGATCAAAAACATCTATTTCACAGTGAAAAGAAAAACTTCTAACTTTTATTTTCACTTCCATTAAATCCCAGACATGTTGACAAAGTTCACATTGATTTAGAGCTACGTTTACATGGCAACAAGTCCTTATTGGTATTTTTTTTTTTTTTCGTGGCTTTGTCACATTTTATTTTTGGTGAGATGTAGGTCAAACAGTCTTGTTTAAACACAGTTTAAGAATTTTGAAAGTTATATGTAAAGAGCTAAAAAATAATAAAAGATGTTTGTTAAGACCTGAAAGTCTGGTCCAGAACTGAAGTGCTTTCAAATTACTGTTACTCAATCATCACTCCGTTTATGTCGGTATCTCCCTGACAGTCGTGAACAGGCCTTAAACCAACTCAGGTAATATGGCCTAATAAAAAGAGAGGAATAAAAAGCATTTAATCGTGAGTGTCAACATGATTAATTGTGCACTAAAATCCATGTGAGACCTTGTAGTCATGGGGGGCAGTAGAAAGGCATTTTGCATTTCAGCATAACTGGCACTAGGACAAGTATTTATGTGAGTCTATCCATGGAATGGTATGAATATCAAATTAATAATTAGTCATGTAATTTCTCCTCAGGAATTACTAGGCCTCAAACTAGTTGGTGAATTTAATTATTAGCAGCCTTTTTGTTTCCATGTCCCTCTCATTACTGTCAGGATTGATGTAACGTAAACCTTATTAAAAATTAAAGGAAGAGTCTTAATTATGAGGCTACACTTACTGAAGTTAGAATTAGCCAACTCAGTGATGTGCAAATGAGAGCATTATTTAAGAAACATGCTGGAAGTAGTTATGCTAATTTCAAGAGTTCACAGTAACAGACCTTTTAACTTGCAGTTGCATATTCATTAAACACACTATGCAAATTTAATGTAGCAGTCTTAGTAATGCCTTGTTAATTTATTCAGATTTATTGAGAACGACTTGTAAAAAGTACCAATTTAATTACCCTATCTCCTTGGAAGGTAAGGGATATGGCCAAGGTTTTAAACTGTGTAAATCAGGATTAGTGTGGTTTGATGGAGAAAAAGGGAATGAAAGGACACTGCTGTTAATAGCCATGCTTGAAAGACATATTGATTTACTTAAGACATGATCCAAGTTAAATGTACTCAACCAGCCAAAGAAAAGTAAGATGAATTTGCTCTTGTTTTGTTTTTTTTGTTTGTTTTGTTTTTTTTGTGAATGTGTGTTTTTGTAAAGTTAAATAACTAATCTTTTGACATCATTAAACACCAACCTCTAACCCTCACTGCATTTTGTGTAAAGGTATGTATGCATAAATGCCTCTTTAAACAGCAAATTGCTGTTTTCATTAGGTCTGGTGTCTTTCATTTTTAACTTATTAAATTAGAAAATGAGCAAAGAGGCTTCCTATAATTTTGAAACCTATTACTTAAAGTTTACTGTCACTAAAAAACAAATGAGCCTTTAGCCCCCCAACACAGCAAACCCTCCACTCCTTGGCTACACCTGGTCATTCTAACACCATCCACCTATATTGCTCAAATTATGTACATCCTGTCACAGAGTAATGCAGAAAAACTATACCATGCTTTTGTTACTTTTAGGTTTGACTACTACAATTCCTTTTTATTGGGCTTTTTCTCAAATATGCCCTGAAAAGTCTCCACCTAATCCAAAAGGCTGCAGTGTGGGTTCTTATGAGAGCTAGCAGGAGAGATCATATTTCTCCACTTGTAACTTTTCTTCACTGGCTCCCTGTTACATCTAGGATTAAATTTAAATTTGCTCTCCTCACGTATAAAGTTCTCTATTGCCGAGCTCCATTGTATCTCAAAAATATCAGAATTCTATATATATTCCCAAAAGAGATCTTGGCTCTCAGACTGCAGGTTTACTTGTGGTTACTTTGGCTATTAGGCCTCTCTTATGGAAGCAGCTCCGGTCCAGGAGGCAGACACCCTCTCCTACTTTAAGATTAGCCTTAAAACCTTCCTTTTGCTGTTTATGTATCAATGTATAAACTTGTGACAGTATTGGCATCATTAACTTGTATTTCTCCTCCCTCAGCAGGTCCTACTGGCTAAGAGGTATTACAATTTGAACTGACACTTTGGTTGGTCTCTCTTTCCTGTCCATCCCAACTGGTTGGGATTTTTCCTTCCTGTTTAAAGGGAGTTTTATTCCTTTCCACTACTGCCTGTGCATGCTCAGGTGGGGGGATTTAGCAGAAGTCAAGATTTGATGCAATCTTTTGGTTTTCCTTTTTATTTATTATGAACTGGCTTGAATATTGATTGGATGACAATAAATTGGCTCAAATTAATTTTCTATTAAGTGCCCTGTTGTGAATTGAATCTGTACAAATAAATCTGAATTAACACCTAGCTTAAATTTATGTTCATTAACAGAGTGAGAGGACCCTAGAATGTCTTTCTACAAAGTGGGGTTACAAATTATGAGCCATGACATAAATGTAGGTGAAAAGTGGTGAGATATATTTATGGGGAGCCAAGTCTCACCAGGCAACATTTTAATAAGTATGTGCACAATTCCAAAATATAAAAGAGTCTCACAAATAAACAGTATAATATGTTAATTATATCCCCACAGAGAATTAAAGCAAAATAAATGGGACAGAAAACAAACCAAATATTTTTACTTTGATGATGCAGCATTGAAGATAATATCTTGATTTCACTTCTGCACTCTCAGGTGAGTTGTTTAGGAAATTGTAAAGCTGCATTTAAAATGCATTAAATTTTGTTTCACCTTTTGTATTCCATATTAAAATATTCCCTATTTGCAATCTTTAACTGTTGTGTCAAAGCATATAAAATGTTGGTTCAATGAGAGGTGACTATTACAAACAACACAGTAATAAACATTTGCATCTGAGAGCATATTTACTGTGTTGGACCACATCCAAATAGAGAATTATAGCATAAAGAAAGGAGTGTTAATTAATATGCACTTTTAATTCAATAAATAAACCCCTGAAGATAAAAAATAAATATGTCTGTGGATATGTGGGAACAGCTGGATTGTAATAACAAAAAAAAAATCTAAAACATACTTTCAGAAAAACGTTTTATTTGTGTACTAATATCAAAAATTTATACTCTTAGGTGTGTACCAGATACTTTGAAAACAAAAAGAAAGGAAAACCCAGCAACCAAATAATCTTGTTAGTTTCAAGTGGTATGGTCAGTTGTCAGTGACTGGATGCCTGGAGTTGAAAGGCTGAACTGCAGAAAAACATCCTTGGGGCTTTTGATGAGAAAAGCACGTCTGTGGTGGTTATAACAAAACAACCTGCAGATAAGCACTGAGGGCTGCACAGCTCTGACCGTGGCAGGGCAGGGCTCACCAGCTACATACACTGCAGGAGATAATTACTGACTGGGTGTCTATTGCTCACGTCTGTTCATTGGTCCCTGTTGTCCCTCAGGAGTCCCTTGGGGGTGTGTGTGTCTGCACATGTTTGTGCACCAGGAGGTCCCTGTAAACCTCGCACTGCTTTGCCGATCAAAATGTTCATTCACTTGATGAAGCCATCCAAACAAAGGCAAGTGTTGGCTTAAAAAATAAATAAAAATAATCCCAAAACAAACCATGAAAATGAGTTTTTAGGAAAACCAAAAACAAAGAAAAACACCAATCAAAGAAAGCAAATATAAATACCTGAAAATAAATTGCACAGCATATAAAATACTTGTTTATACATTTTTGTATATATATTCTTTATGTAAGCACAGATACTCTCACCCCACTACTGCATCAAAGATACTCATGTATAAGTTTAATATAAATTAAAAACAAAGGAAAATATTTCCAATTAAAGTCTTTGGATTTTTATTTAAAATGTTGACAAACGCTTGAAATGCAATAAAAGAGATATTGCCCTGCATGACTGCAATTGCTTTAGCAAGTTGCGTGTGTGCTTTCTTGAACATAAGTGTATTTTGGGGAGAAATACAGACACACAGTCAAGCAGAATATGAGTCATTTGTCATAACAGCACACATTGGTTTGAGGAGGTTGTGAGTTTTTAGGTACTGGTCATCAACACTGATGCTTTTAAGTCTATCACTGCTGTTTACCTACTTTGTTCAAACAGTCAGATGTAAAAGCTGATTGTATTCATCTACATTGTATCTGCATCTGCTTGAACCAAAAGATTACTTAATATTAATCCTTTATCGTCTTGAGGGCAATAATTTCCATTTTTCTAAGAGTGACAGATGTGAACCATCCCATTGACCGTAATTAATCTGTGTTTAAAAGGAATGGTCTGCATAGAAGTGGAGGCATGGTCCAGGGTCTGAGGGCCTGTGTCAAAGGACTATCTGTCTGGCCCCATGCATTTCGGTGTAATCATCCCATTGCTATGAATAATGGGACAAGGGGGATCCAAGTGATGCTTTGATAGAGATGAGATTAGTTTAATCAAGTTCATTGCATGGGCTAGGCCACCAAATTTCATCATCGTTCCTTTCAAATCACCGTACCCTCACCCCACTTGCAGAAGCTCCCTTCACGCCTGCCACATTAGCCAGAAAAATTTATGACATCGTTAGTTTTAAGTGCTACCTCTGTTAGGACAATGCATACTTAAAGCAGATGGCTTTGTGACTAAAGGATTCATATTAAACAGAGGACCAGCAGGAGTCCCAAATCTCAGGGCACTAACCATATCATGTGTCTGTTGGCACATTTACAACAAGAAAAACAGTAAAAATTTTACACAACAGAAATGCGGAAAGTATGCCCGAAGTTGTAGAAAGTTTTCATTTATAATTTACTTTTAAGTCAGTTCTGCATGTTTTGAGCAGCTTCTGCTCTAGCTTTAGTTAAACTACTTCAAAGTTTAGCAACACATTTAAAATTATCATAAAGAATAACTGTTGGTTTTGAGCACTTTCGGCACCTATCATTAGAAAGACAAACATGGGATTTATCATTGTAATGTGTTGCTCCCCTGAGGCAGATATTCATGTAAAGCAGAAAGAATATTACAGGGCACTCTGAGTATTTACATGCAACAAATCATGTTTGGAAAAAGTCACAAACCCACTGTGCGACAAAGGCAGTGGACTCCTGTGGAAATAGCTGGGAGATATATATAAACACATGTTCCCTACAGCACACAATCACTCTCTGCAGCTAGCCTGACGTCAGAGGACAGGGCCAAAAGTGTCTACAGAGGACAACTTTGCAAACAAAGCCCTAAGTCAAGCCCCATGGAAGTCCTGTCTTTGACTTTCTCCTATTTCCCAATCAACTCACAGCTCTGTAACTCCCTCCACAAAAAAAAAAAAAAAATACCACTATTAAAGCACAATTTGGGAGTCATTCATCAAGAAAGACATAGGATTAATTAAGCCTGAGGAGTGAATTAGTCTCCCTCTTCACTCATCAAGGTATACCCTTGGCCTGAGGTAGAAGATAGAGGTGGGGGCTCTGTGCTGGTGGTGGGGGTGGGTGGGGTGGGGATGGGGTAGTCATTTCATAAAACTAGCATGCATTATAACACCATAGTCATGCTGGGACAAACTAAAAAGTTCTTTACCCCAATTTTTATGTTGTATGACAATAAATAACTTAACTAGGGAATGCAACATCTGCACTGTTCATCACATATTGTTAAAAAATGAAGGATCAGATTAAATGACATCTTTTGTTTTCCTTTTGGTTCTCTCTCTCTCTCACACACACACACACACACACACACACACTTCTATGTGTATGTTGGCTAATGAAGCCTCTTATATTACAATGATATTCAGCCTTCCAATATTGTGTTTGGTAGAATAATTACACATATAACAAAAGAATGGCAAGAGGGACATAGAAGACACAGAAAAATGTTCTGTTGTGTATTTTTGATGTGTTATCATGGCCTGTAATAAGTAAAGATTCCCTCCCCTATGTACAGAGATATGACACGCATACGTTCATTAAACCATAGCATCCTGTCCCTGACTGGAGAGGGTCATGTTTTTGATGAATGGACTGTGCTGCGCATAGCTTCAGGCAAAGATTCAGCACCTCAAGAGGCAGAGAGGACACAACTCTGAATACAGCAAAGAAAGACAAGAAAGAAAGGAGGAAATGAGGGAGAGATGAATTTGGATTACCCTGGAGTTCTGTGTCCCCCAAGTCATGCATCCAAGATATATTATGAATCTAATGTGCTATTATTCTCTATCACCCCCTTAAGCCTAAAACATCTGTCCTTGGGGTGTCTCCAGTAATAGACAAGGGCTTTCGGATCCCTTCGCTAAGACAAGATAGCTGCTGCTACAAGGGCCCTTGACATCCTGCTGACTTAATCTGCAAATGCTTCCACAAAATCGACATTGCCTAGAGAGGATAGCAATCAGTAGTCACGGTGTTACAGAGCATTTTTATTGCCATAGGAGACTACACACAGTAAAACCTGACCTTTTGAAGAAAAAGAACTGGGTTTCCAACTTTAAAACTCATTTTCTTCTTTTGAGTTTCTTCAAGGTTAGCATGATATGTGTTTTAGAATATGTGAGGTTGTATTGCAAAAAGAAATGCAGTGTTTAGTTTAATAAGTATACTGACAATATAATACTAGTGCATGTCTCCATTTGTAAGTGCTCAGACATAACTTACTGTCCCAGTATTTTAATTGATTTTGCATCCAAGAAAATAATTTATTTAGTTTTTTTAAATTAGATTTACAGATTTAAAGTTCACTTAAATGCAAATTACATCAAACTTCAATTGTTCTGCACATTTCTAATATATAAATGGCCTAATAAAATATTGATAATTTTCTATAATTAATGCTTTTTTTCTGAAGTGATCTGTGCTCCAGTTTGTCATTTATAATACAAATGTATTTAATTGTTGTGTGTTCACAGAGTAAATCCAGAGATACACTATTTTTTTCTGAATATCAACAGATCCTATGAATAGGATAAAACTAATAATGATATTAGGCCTTAGACAAAGCCACTTGTACCTTTATTTCATAGTTTACTTAAAAGCACATGATGAGTAGTTTATTTAGCATCTATATTGTACACCTCTCTGACACTGTAAAATAAAAGCACAAAAAGGGAGGTTTAAGACTGCAGACCTCTGCCTCAACTAAACAAACAAGACCAAATCCAGATCTGGATCAACATTAGAAGTTATCACTAAATTTTTCCATGCCCCAGGTCAGGTAAGACATTTTCATGCAAATCTTTTGATTACTTTTTGTGCAAACCTGCCAGACCAACTACACAACTTCCTTGGTCGAGGTAACAAATCTACGGCAACAAAAACACTGTTTACTTTAATCGTTATTAATGTTTAAGCTTGATAAAATTGGCAGTGTCCAGCTGCTGTACTGAATTATTTAGCAATTCTGAAATAAATTAAGTATTCATGACCACTTTTAAGCAGTTATGTCTTCAGTAGACATGAATGGGTCATCTAATCATGGCCAATATCAGGTTTAGTTTCAGACTGAGAAAACATTAAAACAATTTATTTTTAATAACCTGTCCATACCTGCACAATTAAGGGTAAAAAGGTTTTTTAATGCCACACACCATCAGAAAGTGATTGTTTTTATTTGATTCTATATTAAATATTAATGATTCTCATTTTTAACATGAAAGATCTCTTAATGGAGGAATAGTATTTGATGTCGTATTTCTACTAATTGAATTAAATCTAGTTAAAGAGTAGAAATATTTGTCTTGGGGGCATTTGAACCCTAAAGCTCTGATTACTTATGCATCCTGTTTAATGAAAAGAATATATCTTGATTCATTAATTATTAAGGAGAGGGGAAAAATACTATGAGTACTCATTAATCTAAGAGAAATAATGTCTCTTTGTTAGACAGGGCAGCATGGCAACAATTCTTCTGTTAGGAACTCCAAAGTCCATCAAACATGGTAATGTAACCATGCAGCATGTTTAAATAGGACATTTTTTCACTAAAGAAATGATGGGAACAGATGGTCAAACCTGTGCCTTTCACTTCTGTTTCTATTGGGCAATTAAAAGTTTTGGGATGTTTTTCTTCCCCCCCTGAAGTACAGATTGCAAACATGACAAGAGGTCAAATATCTGCAAGGGAAAAAGGAGTGGAACAACTGTTCCACCAAGCTGCTTTGGCCACAGCTGGTGTACGCACAGGCGAGTATTCACCTGAACGAGGACTGGTAATCACCCCACACCAAAGTGAATAATTAGTGTAATAATTACCCGGCTTAGAATGAATCTGCGAGTTGTCCTCTCTCATAGTGCCATCAAGAATAACAGGTGCTGAAAGTGCCTCAAAGGGACAGAGATTAAAAATTATTTCATTATCCTAGTCTCCTTCAGGCACAACTATCCTGTGTTTTATCCTGTCATCCACAGCGAGGGTCATGTGGGGGGCTCATTTTCCTCCGGCTTGGCAGTTTTGGGAGCCAGGCATTTGACAGAGAGTGAACGTTGTTTAATCTGGTAGTGTGAGCCGTCCTTGAGCTTCCTGGACTCTTCATCTCCACAAAACCTCCAGCCACACGGAGGTAGGTTGCACTAATGGTTATTATTAGCTGCCATTATTAGATGCCTTTCCTTATAACAAGAGTTGAAATATCAATGAGAAATTGGATTAATTTTTTTATTCATATTGAAATAATATTAACTGGAATATTCCATTGACAAAATAGAGATAACCATAAAATATATTCAGATTTCTGATTAAAAAAAGTGGACACAACCTGTCTGATTTCTGTGGCAGCTTAATGTGTTCTCTTGGTTTTCACTTAAGCAATGAAGCAAGTGAGCCTAAGGGTGTTTGTTCTTGTAAGAATTATTTAAAGACTTGTCAAGATGCCACAACTCGTGCTTCAGCTCCCAGGCTCTTTCTGTGTTGGTTATTCTGACTTCCTGTGTGTTTTTGAAATTGCTACAGCAGGTGCAACACATATTAGACCCAGCGAATTAAATATTTGTTTCTAATGCTTAACAAAGTGTATTTTGTCTTTTTATCAAAGGAAAACTGGGGAAGTCTCAGAAGTATTGAGGAGAAAAGCTATCATTATATATCTAACAACACTAATGTTGAAATGAATAAGGATCCAGCTGCATAAATAACTGTTTGGATGGGTTTGAATGTTTCCATTCAGCAGTGACTAGAATATGTGAATGTCTATGCAAAATCAAGATGAATTGAATGCGGTTAAAAGAGACATTGGTTGATTATAGTATCAGTATGACATGCAGCACTTTATCTTTTGCTCTGCTCTATTGTCTTATAATGTTATATCATTAGTTTCCCTGACAATGATTTAGCATTCAGCCATCTACCCCATTGACCTGTACTGTGTTTAAATGTAACCTTCTTTTTGCCTTACCCATCATTTGTTACCTCTAAGCTGTCAAATATATACAAATTGGACACAACCTGCCATGGCCATTTGACAGCAAGATACAGAGGGGCTGAGAAGCAGAAGCAGGGCAATCAGCTGCATCTATTACATTTACATGGTCTGGGAAGGTTAGCGAGTTGTTCCTGAAAGATTACCGTCTCTAATTTCTTTGGGGAGGGTGGGACCTTGGTTCTGCTGCCAAGCTTGCTTTTCAGGTCAGGGCTCCCTGAATGTTAACTAAGAACCAGGAGCAGGTCAGCAAGCAGGCTAAGGGACCAGAGGAAAACCTGGTCCTACTCTTGCACTGGCGGGAAGTCGTGCAGAAAGTTGCCATCCATCTTCGGCAGAGTCCTAATGACCCATTCTAGGTGAGGTCTGTTGATAGGAAGCCTGTCCAGCTAGCACTCCAGTGGTGCATCCCCTCTGCTAAGAACAACACCAATTCTGAACTCTCTGCCAGGTAAAAGACAGGCTTGCTTACTCTAAAAAAATAAAATAAAAAAAAAAAATAATAAAAATCCTGTATTTTCTCAGCAGGAGGCAGAAGTGTTTGATGTCTTCGTCAATCTTTAGGTTGTCTTCTTCAAGCTATGCTGCCAGACATTTTCACATGCTGCTACTAAGACGCCTTCTGCTTTCAGCTTTTTCCCCCTTAACTTTTACTTTGATCTAAAATATTAAACTATTTCAGCTCAATCTCCAACTGTGATGAGCGCTGCAGCTGTTATTCCAGTTGCTGCTGCCTTTTGTTTTAGAGTGCTATAGAGGATTACTGTGTAGCAGGCAGCCAAACGCATAATGTACTCAAGTAAAATATATCTTATAAAGCTTTTTACAATGTTGGCCTTATTGACAATGCTAATGGAAATCATCACTGGAGACAACACTGATTTATTTTACCTTGAAAAAACATATCTTCCCTTAACATACGATGTACATATTGTACTTCATAATATCAACATGCAACAAAAACTTAATATGATTTTGAACCAGCTCTAACCAGAATAAGCTCCAGCTAATTCCACTTAGTGTTTGCAGTGAACTAACAAAGCATTTATAGTATAATCCCATTTAATCTTTATTAGCATTAATACTAGTGTGCTAAAGAAGTGTACTTTGTCTGTACCTGTAGAGTATTTTTATGATTCATATCCATACAGAGAGAGCTATGCTCAGATGCACATCATAATAAACACCAGTGCTTACACAGCTTACACAGTACAGGCCATATGCCACCTATAATGAAAATGTCACAATAAGTATTTACATAGCATTCTGACACCTTATACCACAAGCAGTACAAATTGTATATCATATCTCATTTATTTAATATTTACAAGTTACATCAACAACATGTCTGTTTATTGCATTAATCAACAATGTGTGTGATATGTAATAATTTAAACAAAGAGATATTATTTGTCATGGCTAGATGTCGTTATCAATTCCGTCCTGTGTTTTTCCATCAAAAGATCATCAGATCCTGATTTTTGATCTTCAAAAGTAGAGAATAATTTAATTTCATGTTGTTGAAAAAGGAATGCAAATGTGCAAATGGTCTGTTTACGGAGGAATAAGAATACATTTAAGTCTTATAACACGTTAAATTTCTGCTGAAAGAATGCCTCCATTTTTTCACTTGTCTCCACTGAGTTGTGCTGTAAAGCTTTTTTTTTTTTTTTTATGCCTTTCAGAAGTAAATGATGCTTGAACAGCAGAGAGGTTGCTCAGTGTTAACCATATGGTTTCGTGCAAAAGGTCACCAGTGTTTCTGAGGGTTAATATCAAATGCCCAAAAACAGACAAGAGGGACCCATGCATATTAATGACAGTATATATTCCCTTGTGCAAAGAAGATTGGGTAGATGATTTTTCTTTTTTTGGACATATGTGAGCGTACTGTGTTCTCAGTCACAAACAATGAATGGGTGCTTTATCTATACTAATTATCTTACAGATATAGATATTTATCTCAGCTGTCATGCTACATGGTAGAGAATTTTTTTGTTTTTTTACTCACACATTAGGTTTACTTATTCACATATCACAAAAGTGACAATAAATTGTGTATGATATATATATATATATTCCATTGCTGACATCTTTTAACATTGACCGTGAATGGGGCAAGAAAAACTGGCTTTTGATAGAAAAATTAAACCAGATGGATGCTGAAGGCCATTAAAACATGTGCATAAAACATAAAGCCTTTAAAGAGAGAACAGTTTCCCCATAGTTCTGCAAAAGACGACCAAAACAACTATCTCTTTATGTGGGAATTAGCAAACAGTTATCCTTTCTATGATATAAAAGGCTCGGTGCCAACATGCACTGAAATAATAAAATATTGAAATGTCTATGAAACATAAATGTGAGTTCTTGCTACATCTGTCTCTTGCTAATTGAGTTGCTACCAAGAATGTTAGTACTCTGGAGAATAATTTGTCAGTGCAAAACATTGAATGGACCAATTTATTGGTTGCTGCAGGCTGTAAAGTTCCAACAGTCTTTGATCAACCTTTTTAGGTCAGTATCTCTCGAAATAGAGAGGAGAATTACACAGCAGAGAAAATATTTCATCTTTTTAAAAGACAAGGAAAAGGATTTTTGTAGTTCCACTGTTTGGCTGTAATGGTGAATAAATTCTTTAGAGGGCTTGAAGCAAGAAAATAAGGGTGGTGGTGGTGGGGGGGGGGGGGGTACGCAATGTTTATTGTTATGTGTAGATGGTAGCTTAAACATTTATTGTAAAACAGAGGCAGAAAGAGTAATTATAAGTTTTGTTTTTTCTCATCACACACCGGATGAAAGATGTATGCGCTGACAGACACGGATAGGATTTTCTGACAGGCTAAATTAAAATTGTGCTTCAGAGTTTTTATGTTGGCTGAGGGATTGATCAGTCTTTGGCTTTGAGATTTTGTTGGCATTTGACGATGCAAATGTCAAAATTTTTATTTTGCCTCAACAATATTGCAACTGAATTAGTGTGTTGGGCTTTTAAGGCAGCTGTCCTTAGTGAATTTGATTGCATAGCAAATTTATTTTTATTGTATAACCGGTGCTTTATCATATTACATTAACTACTAGCTCTGGTCAGTGTTCCTTTTCTTAGTCTACAATTATTTCACGAGCATTAAAATGTAAATGTTATTTCAGCTAAGTGTACATTTAGTGCAAAAGGATACAACATTACCTAAAATTACTTGGGATGTGCTTAGTTTTAACAGAATGTGACCATAAAAGCTATGTGTATCATAAAATGTCTGCACTGAGAAAACCTCTCATGGGATAGTGATGTGACTCAGTAATTCTACATCTTTGCATCCCCATAAGGCAAATTGAAGTAACTAGCTGAATTCTCAGAATTGGAAGATCGTATAACCATTTTCCATATCTATAGCTGAATGGTCTCAGAGTGGGTAAAAGGTTCTGAGAGCATCCAATAAACATATCGGTAATAATATATAAAAGCAGTAAAGAATACACTTATTAAAATGATGTTTTATTCATTTGGATCTTATTCTGTGTTGCCTGCTGGGAACAGACAATAATATTCTTTGTCAAGAAGCTTCTTCTGTATAATGTGACATTTAAACAAAATGACAATTTATATCTTTTATTTTTTTATCCAACACTTTTACTGACTGCCCAAAACACCAGTTTGTTATTAACTTGTCCTGGATGGGCTTAACACAATGTTAACAATTTGTGAAAATATTGCCTCAGTGTCTACCACCCTGGAACATGTTTAACTGTCAACAGATAACAAATTTTACAGCAAATGTTTAAATCCATACTATTATTACTATCAGGTTGTGCAGCTCAATACATCATTAGCTCGCACATGTACATTTTTAAGAAACATCTAAGTAACTCAGACTATGTTAGTGTGGTATTTGCTCTAATAATGTGCCATCTTAAATATAAGGCAATGTCTTGTTGTGCTCACCGGAGTGCAGATGGTCTTCATATTAACAAGCACATTTTGTGATGATAAAGGCCAAGAGTCTATATGCTGATAATAATCTTATTCCGTTCATTATACCAATGCTGGTCCCTTGGACACAGGGCTAAAAAATGGACATTTTGAGTGGTACATTTAATGTAAAATGCTGAATTGCTTTAATTAATCAGTATATTGTAAATTAGTTAGTGGAGATATATTCTCCTGTGTCCCCTCAGAAATGCTGTCTCAACAGCATGGCACTGCTTTGTTGGTCTGTGCCCATGAGAATCTAAATGTAAATTTGTTAATATTTGGTTATTTGTAAAGACATACAGTGCAGCTAGTTAAAACATTGCAGATGTTTTACTCTGCAGTTATGGTACAAATAATCAAACAATATGTAAAATAATTTGGCAACAAACACCACACGTGTCAACAACAGTGATAATCTACTCACAAAGCAAATATATGTGTGACAAAAATCAAATCTCTATAAAAAGCCTTGTGGGATCATCAAACTGAGAAAAAGTCAGAATTATCACTTAATTCTGGCACAATAAAACAAAACATGTTTGCTTGGAATATATCCACACTCCATAATAGTGAGGTCATGCAATTCATTTTTACTAGAAAATGTTTCAACAAGGCCCTTAAGATAAGTTATCAGGTTGTGCAGCTCAATACATCATTAGCTCGCACATGTACAGCGTCTCAGAGGACCTTTAATTTGAGTAGGGAAAGTCTGTTCCTTCGCTATGAGGTTAAAGAGTGGGTGACAAGTGAAGAAAATCACAGCGGAATGCATTAATTAGGTAGACCTAAAAGCATATTTATCAAAGGCTAAGCCGTATGGGAATTATCTTAGAAAGGATCTAATAAAGACAAGACAGGTTAATAGAATAAAGGGCCTTGAATAGAATGTGTGCTTATACATAAAATATCAACTGGATCTCACATGTAAACGAATTATTAGGATGTACAGATTAAATGTTACGGCAAGCTGACTCTTAGCAACTGAGATGACCTTCATGCGGTTTGACAGTGACAATTGGCTTCACTCTGATTAAAATGTCAAAGCCTTTGACTTCATTCATCTTGGTAAGATTCCACATGAAATTACCCAATATTTGCTCAGAGTAAAAACTGATTACATGAACATGAATATGCTGATATCAAAAATAAATATTTAATGAACTCCCATAATCAGACAATAGTGGTCCAGAGAGAAAATAAACAGCCCAGTGAATCTGGCTGAATCATCTAAATGGTGTCAGTCACACTCCGTTCCCGGGCTGTGATGATTTACGGTCCCTCGGTGGCGATTGAGACAGATAGAGCTGATTGAGAGAGCTTATCTTTATGGTGGAGCCATGGAATTGTTAACAGGATGTGATGGCTTGCGTCCGCTGAGCTGGGCTGGGAAATAAAGCTGCTGGGCTCCGGCTGCCTTGCCATCATTCACAGAGGTAATGATCTCTGTCTGACTCAGAAGTAAGTAATTGTCTGCTCACAGGTTAGTAAGGGCATGACACAGCATTGATGGCAAAGTTGAACTTGAACCAATAAAAACTAGTCAGAATGTTGCTACCTTTGTAGTAAATAGTAAGAAGATTAATGAGGATTAAAATATGCTGTAAAACCTAAGGTTCATTAAGTTCACATAAGAGATGAACTGCCCTTTAGTTCTACTCACGGATTCATTTTTAGCAACTGCTTCATGATCCAGGAATTTTGCAGCTGTTTTTATTAATTGATTTATATATGACAACTCTTAGAAAATTGTTCACTTGCATATTTATTACATGATACTGCTGTTGTACTGGATCAGAAAGGAGGCAGGAATATGCTTAGAGTACGCAGTCAAAAGATCTAGCTCCACTCAATTATCTTCACGAAGATAATTAATCAATTCAGTATGCACATCCAAGTCTCAGAGGCGTATTTGAGATAATTGTTCTCATTGACTTGAATAATTATTTGTTTGCTGATTTAATTATTTTCGCATTTGGAAAACAAATGAACGTGTGTTGGTAGACACTCCAGTATTTTTTTCTTCTGTCACTAGAAGGTGAAAATGCACAAAATGAACTGTACATGTAAGTTTCAGACTAGAACACTAATGTTATGATAACTTCTTTTCGCAAAAATGTCTCTTGAGAAATTTACTGCAATCTGGTTCAGAATTTATGTCATTATGTTTTCTCTTCAAAACCCTTAACCTCAGTGTGAAGAGGGTCAATAAAACATGAATTGTTTCTGCCTTGTGGCATCAATACAAACTACACTGAATCAAAGGCTAATATTTCTCAGATAGGAGGTAAGCTCTGGGTTACAGACTTTGTGTCCTCATTTTAGGACTGGCATGGTGAAAACAATTGTTGGAGTCCTCAATTCACACCATCATAAGTATGAGCAAAACCTTGCGGCATCTAGCAGAAATTATAAGAGCCAGTTTAATGGTACTCACTACTATTTATCATGCTGTTTTAAATGTTTTGCTCATTTGTTTCCATTAAATATTTCATCTTCCCTTAAATATTCATTTAACTTCCTCTTTAAATTTTTCACCAGTCTCTTTGCAGTCGCTATCTTCTTGCCTCCCTTTTAGGCTTTGCAATCATAAATAATTATTCATCTACACCCAAAAAAGAGATTGCATAAAACATGCACATGAATCCTTTTTGTCTTTTCTCATTAGTGATATACTTCGGGTAGCCTAAATACTTCCCGCTACCCCATTTATGGAAATTGGTTGAAAGACCTTCTTAATGACTCTGCTTCACATATAAGATGCAGCATCTGTTTCTGATCCTATAATGCAACCTCCTTTTTATGATGAAATGAGAAGTCTGCTCAAAATATTTTAAAATGGAAAAATATCTGGATGCATCCTGAATCCGACAATAATGCTTTAGCTTTTATGGTTCATATCAAATCCCGGAGTACTGTGGTCCTTTTGTGAATGCAAAAATACCAGTTTTATCTTTACTTAGCTTTTATAGACAATCCAACACAGCAAAGCATCATTACACGACTTCTCTTCAGCTGAATAAATAAAAAAGAATATTTAAATGATATTTAAAACCACATTTTTATTTTTTCTAATTTCTTTGCATTTCTTTTAGCTGAGATCTTTTAACTGTTGTTATTTATGCTTATAGTATAATAGTTTAATATAAATTTCTTGGCAAAAGAAGCAACGCTTTCTTTATTTGCTAGGCAATTTTAACATGAGTCATTAGCATACAGCACCACGATGAAAAGTGGAAGGGAAGGATAAACTCTCAATTTGCCTGGATTATCTCTTTGTGATGAGGCCTAATGATCCAGCAGAGTAAATAGCAATGTGTTAATTAGAAATAACTGAATTATCTAGAAAGCATTAACCAGGCCGCATCACTATATTCAAATCACATTATATTAGATGTATTTGCTTTTCTTTCTTTACTGAGGTCTGAAAATAAAAAGGCACTTTAGATTGTCCCCAGATTTCAAACTATGGTGAATTTGTTGCCATTAACTAATATGCAGTTGATTATTTTTTAAGAAAATCTTAATAATATAACCACACCCAAGGGATATCTGTAACCTTGTCATTCACAGAAATAAAAAACCATTTTAAGTAACTGTTCCTGAATTATAAAGGGGACATGGCAGCCTATCATTGCTACAATTAGTCAAAACTGGGAATGTCAATTAAATCTGGCTCTTGTAAATGTTAGATAAGTTGTCAGAATTCCCTAAAAAACAACTTACTTTTTGCTTTCACAAGCGTTATGGCAGATATTTATCTGAGGCATTCCAAAGAAGCATTTAAGTGAGCTTTTGCCTCCACCTAGTGAAAAAGACTGGTCACTTCAGGTAAAAATCAGACTAAAGTGATCAGTGCAACTGGTTCAGAATCAGATTCAATTTTTAAAGGTGGAAAGAAGTATAAATAAGAACTCATTACTAATAATACCCCATTAAGTATCTAAAATATTTAGTTCCACACTCAGGGATTCCAGATTTATGAAAAGATTCAGTTTGTGCCACTTATCTTAAATTGGAGTGGACAGTACAAAATGAAATATATCTGAAGCCTGTATCATGTTTTATCTGTTCTACTTGCAATGTGGCAAAAATTTTATGTTTTATATATATATA
>JBAMHW010000010.1:22806499-22826848 GCA_037177495.1 Rhadinocentrus ornatus | reverse complement strand
GCAACACAGTGTAACATAAAGCAGCCATCATAAAACTGTCTGCAGTTCAGAACTTATTGTCATAGATAAAGATGTTTCAAAATTTTATCTTGATAGACAATTATTATTGTCCATTAATAATAATTAATTAATCCATATGGTTCCATTAAGACAAAAACTATGATGTTTAATAAACATAATAATATTTAACACAGGTATCTGATTTTAGAACTGTGAACTTAATTTGTGCAATACCAGTGAATTGATTGTACTTTAAAAAAAAAAAAAAAAGAAACAAACAAAAACCACAATTATTTAAGTTGTTTTGGCCTTGTTTATTAGTTGCAGATTGTCTTAAAATGTATTTAACCAAGAAAAAGTTATAATTCTTGACATCTTTTTTTTATTTTTTTTAATTTAAAGATGTCCTGGCCTAGATGAACAGTAGCTTGTTTAACGCCTTATCCCAGAAACATCCTTTACAATTCTGACAAAAAAGAGACCTAATAAGAGATGTGCTCTAACATGACCACATATAGATAAAATGCCAACACACACATAGCAGCCAAACTATGCCACATAATACCCTGGAAGTTAAACAAACTGGTTACAAAGCAAACAACAAATAACACAAAACCACCTAAACTAGTTACATTGGGGGGAACAAAAACAAATAAAAAAAAATACCATTATGAAACTAAATAAGCAACAAATATTAAATAAAGATGAGAAAAATTATGATAGACATTAGCAGTAACAAAAACAACCGCAGACAGATGTAAAACAATTTTAACATCCACGATGAGGTGGAAAATTACCACAAAGTGCCACACCATAACACGAAAAGCTGTAAGACGTATGGGATACACACACCAACTACAAACTGTATCTGTGTGGTCAGGTTGTTTTGCGTCTTTTTTTAGCCAGAGTATAAGGGGAGGAGCAGGGGTCGCTTTCATATGTTTATGCCCAAGGACCTTTTTTTTTTTTTTTTTTTTAAATTAACCGTATGGTCACAAGTTATACTTGTGGCGAGGGATGGCATAAATTTTGAAAAGTTAAATTAAAACACCTACTGACTTTATATTTAGATCAATCGGACGGCGCTCCTAATGTGTCGTTGTTGACGGACTTTCCACTTTTTGCATTAAATGAAGAACACTTTTCGTCACTAGGCATGGCTACTGGCTAAATTAGCCTGCTTTAGCCGTAAAGCTAGCGTGACAAACGTTTGTTACGTTCCTATGAGAGGAGGAGTGCGCTGTTACTTGAAGGAAGGAAGGAAACTGATAAGTGGGTTCACTGCGCACCATTGCATATCCAGAGCTAGCACACTTTTGGACTCCCAACTTCACACTGTGACGCATTTAGAAAAGGTGACTAAATCTGAGCACCCTATGTGATATTTGACCCTTTTCGGTTTTTCAGATATACTGTTAGTTAGCATAGCTATGTGTTAGCAAGGCGGCTTTTGGCTAGCAGTACTGCAGGCGAGCGCTAGTCCACTAGCTTCAAACTTCTGAAGCAATTGTGCAAGTCCGATTTAGCTAGCTGATCAATTTAGGAAACCAGCTGACCATTTTTTAAAGAGCTCATTCAATAATTCGCTCCAGCAACAGGGCGAACGGAGACTAAAGTTATGGCATCGGATGTGATAGGGAGTGAAGCCGTTTTGAAGGGTGTAGGTGAAATGAATTTAAACAATAGCAGCGAAGATTTTGTCACACCCAGCAGGAATCGTGAAGCCTTGGAAAACAGACAGACTTCTAGTGCCTCATCTTCCGGGGTGTCGGGAGAAGGTGATGACGAGGATTTAAACGAACTGCAGATCAGCACAGCTTCTACTGTCGAAAATGGCGAAGAGGCATTTGAAGAAAGTCCAGACAAAACAAGAAGTATGCCTCCAGGAAGGAAAACCCCAGACAATATGCAGACGCCGTCGGGAGGAAGAAGCTCGACCCCTGTCAGCCTCCCACAGCCACGTTCACCACCTGGACCCATTGGAAGGTATGTGTTTTGGGTGATTTGCGTTTATGTTGATTACTTAAAAATAAAAGGTACTTCAAATTCATCCATCCATCCTCGCTGTGTGAAGGACAAATCCCGCAGGTTTTTCCTCCTTGCTGCTGTCAGACTTTACAGTGAACACATGCGAACTGTGTTTACACATTTATATACATGTTTATGTACAAATTTGTATACTGTACACACTCACCCTGTCAGACCGTATATTGTAAATATTATTTATTGTGTGTGTGTGTGTGTTTGTTTTGGTTCTGCTTACTGCACCTGTACTGTTGCAACAAAGCAATTTCCCCACTAAGGGGCTAATTAAGGGTTTTATTATTCTTATTCTTATCAACAAGGTTATGGTTTCATATCTTCATTGCATTAATTCCGTTTTTCCCAAACACCAGCACCTCAAATGGCATTCTAACTACAAGTTTCTTTATGGGTTTAAGTGCACTGGGTCATTTAAGTCGTTTGACAGGCCCGACACACTTCAGCACATTTTTTTGTCCCAAATTCAACTGTCTGGGTTGTTCCTTGATTTCCGAATAGGTTAAACATTCAGATTTCCCTTCGCTTAAAAAAAAATAAAATAAATCCTTTTTCCTGACAGCAGGAATAAGAACCCCATGACATACTGAGGGGCTCAAAGTTATTTATTTGGTCCTGGCTTCACACTGGTTTCACAATCACATTTCCATTCATCCAACTAATATTTACACACACCCTACCAGTTCAAAGTTTGAACACACTTTCCAGTTAAGTTTCCTGGGAAAGTGTGCCCATACTTTTGACTTGTGGTCTGTGTGTGTATATGTATGTGTGTGATTTGAAAAAAAAATATTTTTGTATTTTTATTTTATTTATTTATTTATTTATTTATTTTCTCATGATCTTTCAGTCTAGATTAACCTTTGCCAAATTTGAGTTTGATGTACTGATGTACAGCAAGTTAGTACTGGAGCAGTATAATTATTCCAGTAATGCAATTTTATTTATTTATTTTTATTATTTTTACTTGAATCAAAACCTTGCCACTAGTGGGGGGAAACACATGACTCCACGATCCACACTTCTTTTCAACATAACCTATTTCCCAATTAGTTAAAGATGGGATCATATCTTCTTCAACCATTCTCATGTTTGTTCCTTGGTCAGAATTAAGTTGGTGTTACATGTTGGATCTAGACTTGCCCTGCCACAGACAAAACAATTTGTCCATTATTTAAATCAGTTCCACACCATCATATCAGTCAGTTGAGCATTACATCATTGTACATCACTGCAGCTTGTGAGTATACATCTTCTCCAGTGCTGTGCTGTGCTGTGGGCATGATACTATGAATTGTGTTTCTCTATAGAACGACCAGCGATTTTATTGAAAGGAGGTAAAGTTAAACTTGTGAATGCATAATGAAGTCTATACTCACCCACAGACAAGGTGAAAAAGACAATTAATGTTATTTTGATGGAAACCAGGACCATGCTGTAGTAACTCACCTGCTTTCATTCAGATTCTTGGGGTAGTTTATACTAGATTGCATTGCTCTGCTTATAAGGATCATATCGCAGAAATACAGTATTTAAAGGAATTGACGAAATCATGGTGCAGGAACAAAAAAAATTTATAATTTTTTTTATTATTATTAGACAGACATCTTTTCAAAGATTAGCTTTTTCTTTGAGCTGCATCGTTATTCAACTGAAGCACTCTGGCATAAGAAGACAAACTGATTTGATTATGACATTTTATATACAAAAACCTCAAAATGTCTGTGTGTAGAAGCACAAATACAGTTGTGGATTAGTGCATCAAACGGACCTCTGTGTAACAGCGATACAGATACCATGGTCAGCATTAGTTAGTCTTGTGGTTTATGAACTAAGCTTGTAAGCTTTTCAAGAAGCCAGTGACCTGATTGTGAGTCCAGCTACAAGCTGAAACCCTCGAGATTCTTGAACATGAGATTTGAGTGTTGCCCGTTGTAATCTGTATAATGTTTGACAGCACACAGCATCTATCAGCTGGTACAAATATGCTGTGGCTGTGGTTTCTCATATACAATATTATTACACGTATTGAATGTGTTTTGCAATGAAAATACGAACGATAGATAAACTTTTTAATGTTTATTGGGACTGTCATAGGCTGCTGTTGGCTAACTAGAAGAAAGTTGTAATGCATTATGCACATCAGTATAAAGGCATATAAATAATATGTTAGATGAGCTATATGATAATTCGATTTTATATTTAAGTATTCTTCAATTTCCTGATTATAATCAAAATAAGAATTTAAATAGTATAAGTAAAATGACAAAAGACTTGCAGAGTTTTTATCATTAATGGTTCACAGCACATTTAAAAGTTTTAGAAAATCTAGTGAATTTTATATACAAGGATGATAGAGAGAGCCGTTTGGGAAAGCCCGTCACCAAGAACCAATAGGCAAACATTTCGCCAGTAAAAATGCAGCATTTGGTCTACCTTGTAGATACCTAGTATTAAGAAAAGAAAACATGATAAAACATGGTAAACGGCCTTTGGTACCAGCTTTAAGGATTGAAATCATTTGCAGTCATCAAATTGTTTTGTTTTATTTTCTTAAACATGTGGAAATGGTATTTGTTGCTTGGGTATAACGCAAAACAAATATTTCCCTGGCATTTTAGCAGATCAGTTGATCTTCAACATTACTCCAGTAACCATTTGATGCTTGTACAAATCACCACTAAAAGATAACTAATCATGTGTTTTGACTTTAAACACAATTTGTACCTCTCAGTTCCTGATGTCTATAAATCTGCAACATAAAGGACCTTTTTTGAACAATTTAAAACTATTATCTGTGAAAAATTAAACCCTGTTTTTGTGCTGCTTTTTATTTTTAATTTTTTCTCAGCCTAGAGCGGCAAGAGTCAGTAGCCACAACAGAAGCCCGTTTGAGAATGGAAGGAGTTGAACTTAAGGAAGAGTGGCAGGATGAGGATTTTCCACGGTACTGTATTACACATGCGTTATAATTTTGTTACACATCTTTTGTGTTTTCTGAAAGTTTAAAAACTCTCCCATCAATATCACTCTCCGATCAAACATTAGGCCCCTCCCAGAAGAAGAGGAGCTTGAAGATGATCTTTTTGCTGGAACCTCTGAGGAGGGAGAACCTGGTAATCAGTACATTAGTTTCACACTTCTACACTGTACATCACAGCTTCCATTGAGAAGGTTATTTAAGAATGATTTTTTTTTTCTTTCTAATCTTAAAATGAACACAGATTAAGAGAAACATTGTTTGTCATTAATATTTATCCATGTTGGCACATTTTTAAAGTTTAGTCAAAACTCAGATGATAACGTAGTAGTCTGAGATGGAGTCATTAGTTCAAATCTTCTAAGGGAGTGTTTGCTGAGCTTCGGTAGTGTGATACTTAAACACTAAAAGTCGCACTTTATTTGTGACTGACGTTACTAAAGCATCATATTAGATTTGACAAACCTTTAGCTAACAAGTTTTTTCTACAACGTCAGAATAACAGAATGATTTGCAATCTGTCCTAGACTATGCGATGAACCATGGCAAGAGGGTGAAGAAAAAACTTGCTGCACCTGAAATTAGTCTTACACTTGACCGTAGTGAAGGTTCTGTTTTCTCTGATGAGCTGGAGGAAAGTACAGAGCTGGATCTTGATGACATAGACACACCCTCTGACAGCAATGAGTTTGAATGGGAAGGTAAGGAATTTATGTATTTTAAAAAACAATGATGTCAACTTGGGTTAAGCACTTGGATGTATTCTTTCAACTATGTTTTAGCAAATCTCGTTAATATAGAGTTTTAAACTTTACACCATAAAGATAAAGAGAAACTTTCATGCAGGATGCATTTATAAGTAGAGCCCGACCAATTGATGAGCCGGCCGATTATTGCCCTTTTCATAATAACCATAATAGGTTGGAGTTTTGCCAATTTAAAGCCAATATGTTCTTAATTTATCTAAAAACAGTAAATGCTGTAAAGTGCCGCGCAGAATGGTGTCATTGCACCGTTTGTCCGCTAGATTGAGCTCTGACATTGCTTAAGTTGTGCTTACCTACCTCCCTGTATGATTATGTTAGCAATAACATCGTAATGCCAACCTAGCATAGGGTTAGCTAACAGCATAAAAGCCCGTAAATAAACTTTACAAAAATGCGATTTTTAAAATAAATAAAAGCTATAGCTTATTTTATTCATATTTTTTTTAATTAATCATCCAATTAATCGGTTATCAAAATTATTTTCTGTCAAATATCGTAATTGGCATCGGCCTAAAACAATCCATCTCCGTCGGGCTCTATTTATGAGCGGACATGCAAGGAATGCAATGGCCAGCTTTTGGAAGAGAAGCAGGCTGGTCTTGTCTGTTCTGGTCCGTGTCCTTATGGACATTTTCTTTTCTCAATTTTGACGGGTTTTCTGTGGCCGTTTAGTGCCTTAAGTATGTTTTAAAATGTGTTTTGTTGTTTTTGTGTTTCCACTCTGCTGCCTTCCCCTTTTTTACTTGGAAGAATTGTTTCCCTTGTCTGCCTGGGAACAGGCTTCAAGCCAGCAACAGGTTTCTCACTTCCTTGTGGTAAGGTCTCTTGGACAGCCCCATTTTTTCCCTGCAAACCACAAGTCAATCAACCCCTGTCATGCTGATCGTAACTTAAGTTTTTAAAAAAAAAATTAAAAAAAAATCCTCACATTACACTTCCATTTTCACTTCATATTTTGCTTATTTAAATTTTGTTGCTTAATTTTTTTTAAGATTGCAGTCCAGCTTATCATCCTGAAATTGGTTTTAGTAACATATATTAGCCAGTTTATCATTTGCTGAATTATAGAGTATTATAGTTATTCAGTGCATATAATTTAAAAACTGTGGGAAAGTGAGTAAAACAGGATCAGAAAACAGTCCAATCCTGTAATGTAATGACTTTGTTACAACTGCTCAGCACAGATGGGAATAAAGGAAAATTTTGTCTTTTATTCAAGACACATATTTGGCTTTTTGATTTTCCTTCAGATTTTCTTAAAGAAGAAAAGGCATATCACTATCATTCATTTAGTAAATTATACAAATGTGCTTCTCATAGGAAAACATTCATGAAGGTCTTCCACTGTTTAATTCACTATGAATCTGCTTGTTGCATGCTTTTTCTACATGATTATTCAAATTCTTTGCTTGACGTCATAACACTTTTACACATCACGCACCTAATATTTTTGCAAACGATGCATAGACGTCCTTGGGGATCTTAGGAGAGGTGTGTTGCTATAAAAGGAAATATTTCTATGACACATTTTCATTTTCTTACTGTATGCTATGACAAGGCAGGGTTTCTTTTTTTTCACTTCATGGAAATGGACTTACTTTTCTTAAAACTGTGATGTTAAATCAGAGAAATAGCATGATGTCCGTAGACAAAAGTTGTCTGGTGCTTGTGATTAAGAAGTTCAACAACTAAGTAATTTTGAAGCTTTGTCATATTTGATCAGAATCTATCTGATTTGGATCTCGCCCCCAAGGTGTTCAAGTTGTTGACTTGAAGTGCTCTTTTTCTTTCAGATGACCTTCCTAAGCCAAAAACTACAGAACTACTGCAAAAAGGTGTGGAGTCAGTTCAGGAGTATTCAGCTGCAGAGGAGAGGGATGAAGGTCGACGCTGGAGGGTGTTTCATATTGGAGATCAGGATCACAGAGTGGATATGAAGGCCATTGAACCTTACAAGAGAGTTATATGCCATGGAGGTCGGTGCTGTTACACTAGTGGAAAAGCAAAACCTTAATATATAAACAAAGTCCATATTTGTGCACATTTTCAGACCGGAACAAGAGTGTGAAATTGTACTCAGGAAATGTGACGCTGATCAGCAAATAATTGAATAAAAAAAAAACAAATAGGACTCACCCCTTACTGTTCGGCTCCAGTGCTGCTTGTGCGAGAGTTGCCGCATAGAGGTGACAGAGTGGAGTAAAGCTTCTTGCATACCTCAAGATAAGCAAGAGCTTTGTTTTCATGGCCAAATGAAGTTTGTTTTGGTCCTCTCAATTCATGCTTCACGAGAAGCTTTGGAAAGACAATAAAAATACCTGGGTTTTGTTTCTGCCTAACCCTCTTGTGAGCGCATTGCTTGGTTCAGCTTGGATATATAAATGCAGCCAGACCAGGTTCAATCCCGACATCTCCCTGACACACTTTCTCGTCTACCTGCTGGACAAGATTTTTTATTTTTATTGATGGCGTCGTGACTAATCATCTTTGAAAGACCTGAATATTTTTCTTCAAAAATCCCCTAAAATGCCCATCTCTAGTTATGTATGTATGTATGTCTGTCTTTTGTAAATCTCTAACCTGTGTCTTTCTCCACAGGTTACTATGGAGATGGTTTGAATGCCATAATTGTGTTTGCTGTGTGCTTTATGCCTGAGAGCAGTCAACCAAATTACAGATACATCATGGACAATTTATTCAAGTAAGTCTCTATTTAGATTTGCTTTGGCCTCTTAAACATGTTTAAAATTAAGAGCTGCCACTAATTACATTACATTACAATCATTTAGCTGATGCTTTTATCCAAAGCGTTTTACAATGGTTAGGCAGTAGCGTTAAGGGTCTTGCCTAAGGACCCAACTGGAAGGTTGGTAATAAAGGATTTGTGTTGCAGGTACGTCATTGGCACACTGGAGCTCTTGGTTGCTGAGAACTATATGATTGTGTATTTAAATGGTGCAACTTCTCGGAAAAAGATGCCAACTGTCGGCTGGCTCAGACGGTGTTATCAGCAGATTGATAGGAGGTGAGTTGGAGTGGTTGAAATCTAGGCCGGATTTGGTGAATTTCAAACGGGTGACTACATGTTGATATTCTGTTTGTGCAGGTTACGGAAGAATTTAAAGTCTTTAATAATTGTTCACCCTTCTTGGTTTATTCGCACCCTTCTGGCACTTACAAAACCTTTCATAAGGTATCTAACATTGAAGACATTGAAATAAATAAAATGGTGAAAAGATGTTTTTAGGTAGTTTTTTTTAAACTCTTCTGCTTCTTTTTACAGCTCCAAGTTTAGTCAGAAAATCAAGTATGTGTACAGTTTGACAGACCTTGCCAAACTTGTTCCAATGGAGTATGTATCCATACCAGATTGTATCAAAAAGTAAGTATGTTAACACATCAACACTGCAACAGTCAGTGTCTTACCTTCAGTAGACGGGGTTGGGGGATTCCTAACAGGAAAGCCAAGTTAACTGCTGTTCAACAAGAGACCACAAAAAAAAAGAGCAAATTTTTGTCTTTTAAAACAGTGGTTCCCAACCTAGGGTCCGAGACCCCCAAAGGCTTCCTCAAAGAGCACTGGGGGTCCCCGAGGCTTTGACCATTCAGAGCCATTGTAATTAAAAATTAAGACCATGTCTACACAGACAAGTTGAAGTGTGTCTGCTCAAGTTTGTTTTTTTTTTGTTTTTTTTTAATAAAACAACTTGACATTTCGTTCACATGGAACTGCCGTTTTGGGAGCTTTAAAACCGTAACTTTCTAAACCAGATCTCAAAGTGAACACATGATAGTCTTTAAAGTCTGCTATACAATATTTTAAATGACAATAGTAACAATGTTAAGAGTGTCTTTTAAAAAAAGAAACATTTATTAAAAATAAAAGTTCTGAATGTTCTTATTCCTCCAGTTTAGGAGCTGCAGGTAATAATGGAGGAAAATGGAAAATGGAGGAAACAGAGATGCTCTGCATTTTCTCCTATCAGCCTGTATCGGCTCCCGTAGGTAAAGATCCAGCTGTGTGAACTGCTTCTCCTCCTCCTCCTCAGTCTGCTTAGAAGTTGGTTTATGTGCTGAGGAATTCCTATTAAATTACATAAATAACACATATGAGATGAAAACGCTGCAGTCTGAGCGTATAGAGAACCATCAATGAGGGGACAGCTGCTGTTCTGCACAGAAATGGTCACTGTTGACTTTACCTTCAGGTTAAAACTGTAGTGATGAACAAATCTATGCTATAACTTTGTTTTAAATACATTAGATGCATTTAAGAAAACAGGCAAGACCGTTTTGAAATGTGCATATTTTTTTAAAGGGCCAGTATTATTATTTTATTTGACCGAAACAAAAAAAGTCATTGAAAAAAAGGCATTTTAAGGCTACAACTTGTGTATTTTTTTTGTTTATTTGTTTTTTTTGTTTGTTTGTTTGTTTTTTTAATAATAAGGGATAAAGGTTTGGAACTACTGTTTTAAAACAACCAAAATTTTAAAAATAAATTCATGATTAATTTGAGTGAATACTGTATTATTGATTATGAGGTCGACAATGCAAAGTGGATGTTCTTTGGTTAAGAAATTGTAATGACTAAGTAAATATATGTAAAATACTCACTTAATATTCTTAAGAACTTCACACAACCGCACTTGAAAAAATTCCCTTTTTAAAGGAAAATTCCTGGATGCCTCACAATGCTTCTGCTTGGAAGTTGAAGATAATGGTGTTCTTACTCAGTTATTTATATTTTTTTTCATGTCGCTGTTAATTATAGAAGTTCATATAGAACTATGGTTGAGAATTCCTGATAAATATGTTGGCACTGCTATAGTTGGAAAAAATATTGTGCACCAAGTTAAATAATTAGGTTCTGATAACTAGAAACAGAGAAATAATAGGTTTGCACACTTCAGGCCAAAACATTTACATACTTTTCCTGTTTGGCCAGTTCATGCTAATCATCAATGGCCAGTGCAACTTCTTTCAAAGCTTCAATATTCTGAAGCAGGACAAATATTTTCTGTATCACGGGTTCATCTGCACAGTACCCCTTTAGTGTTATTGTCACACTTAACAGTTATTATGATACCTGGCAGGTTCAGATGAGTGCATGAATCAAAGTTCATTAACATAACACCCTGTATAATAAGTGTCAACATTATTAAAAGTAGTTTAACGTAGAGGGCTTCATCTTATAAACCGTTATTTAAGAATACATTCTTCATTTTTCTAGTGTTAGCCTTTTACTGATAAGCATAACTATTGACGTCATGCTGCAAAATTATACATGCTGTCTTCTTCCTTTTTGTGGCAGATCTTTTGTCGTCACTGTAGTCAAAAACACTGTACAAAAACTCAGCCTGACCCAGTAAAACCCACAAAATGTTCTGCTCTTCTGGATTTGTGGTTGCTGTTGGCTGTGTATTTTTCTCTGCTTAAACCAGTCTCCCTGCCCCCTCCTAAGGTTTGATGCCGAAAAAAATAGGAAAAGCCATAAAAGGTACATGCACCTTCACCAAGGGTCAATCTCTGCATCTTTTGCATTTTATGAAACTAATGAAATGATCACGTGGCTTACAGAATTGCACCAAGACACCTATTTATTTATTTTAATTATGTGTAATGATGTATATTTATTGTTTGAGGATTTTATGTCATCTTCTGGTCAAAATTGCCAACTTTCCTCCAGAAAAACTCCGCCTCTTTTTCTCAGCAGATTTGGAAAGTCCTTTTAAAAAAAAAAGAAGAAGAAGCCCTGACTGGCTATCTGGTTAACAGCAATAGGTGGCTTGGTGACTGCTTTAACAAACTAAATTTCTTGTCTGAGCCAATTCTGTGACAATGACATTCTCTTTGTATCCCCTAGTGATAACAGCTATTTGTACATTTTTTGCTAGGTTCTTTGTACTTGTTACACCTTCAGTTTTCACTTGTGGAGGGAAAGTTTTTCTTTTTAGTGATGCTACGTGTCAACAACTTTAAATAGTTTAGTTGAAGCTGATTCTGTGAAACTGGGGCCTTGATGTTCCACTTACTGGCACTTTTCCTGTTAAACACAGGTTTAACGAAGTTGATGTTTGGTAAGGTTTTCTTATTTTTTTTTCAGTGAATGGGGTGAAACTTTAGTACAAGGAAGGAGCTTGTCCTCATCACTGGTGTGTGGTTGCATTGCTGCACATTAACCATGTCCTCACGCGGTTGTCCTCAGTGGCTGGCCCTCACTGAACACAGCTTGTTCCCTCTCACAGCTCTTTGCATGACTCACTGCACTCCCTGTCCCCACTGATTTTTAGTAACTGCAAGAGACTTTTGTCAGACTTTCTTATGCAAACAGAGATGGACTAGTCATTACTGATGAGTAATAAGTGTTTAGTTGCTGAGGTGATTAACTAATAGTTCATTAGACTGGTCTAATAATCATGACATTGTGGAGGACCCACAGGGCCTCGCAGGAGTTTCTTTGTTGTATTATCAGGTTATGCCAGAGTGATTTCCCTAATAAGGTGTGTGAGCTTACAGGTTTATCCACAAATTTGCAAAACAAATTACCTAAAGCTGTACAAGCCGACACCTTTCTATAATTCACAAAGAGAGGAAAAGAAAGTTGGGTTTTTTTTTTGTAGAGCTGAGTTTAAAAAAACTTGAATTGATTCAAATTCAATTAATCAAAGATTGATTTATAAAACTTGAAAGGAAATCTGTGCTGCTTCCGTCCATAAGCAGCTTGTTGAGATAATGGCAAATTCAGATTTTGAAAGTGGCAAATTTTAATGACTGATGATAACGCCTGATAAAAATTGTAAATGTGAGGCTGGAAAACTAAATCTGGAGGATAAATGGTTTTTGCTGAATTATGTTAGCAGCTGTGACAAGGCTAAACCAAAATCGGTTTCTCTCACCGAAATCTTTATTTATTTAAATTTAAATTCACTGTTTAATTACATTCACTTGTGAACTATTTAGCAGTTTATTACCTCTTGACATTAACAGCTAACAATAAAACTGTATGCACCACCATGTTCAACAAACACTAAATGTTTGGAAAATAACAGGAAGTGACATCACCACCCACGTATGTACGCCGAAATAAATCAGATTATTAACTGATAAATGTAGACAACAATCTTTCTAATATCGTATTTCAGAAATGCATGTAGACACGCTATACCAGATTATTACAATTTTCTGATTACTCCCAGATAACTGATTTTGATGGACGTGTAAATGGAGTGTGTTCTAAAAATTGTTATCTGAGAATATCCATAAATGAATTAATGTCAAATCAAATCGGGCAGTCTCAGGAAATTAGTGGTCATACCCAGTCCTAACTTTTAGCACAAATTACAAAATACCACTCTTATGGTGTGCAGCAGGTAGTGAAAGGATATTGAAGGCAGGCTGTACAGATAGTTTTGTGGACTTCAGCAGTACATTCTGAATTGTTAACAAGTACATTTTCAAGAAAAGAAACAATTTTATAATTGTTCATACCAAGCAAGAATTTTCGAAGGTTATGGTAACAAGTGTGGCTAAACTTAAAGCCAGCCTACATTACATTGTAAGAGATATTTTGAAGAAGAAAAGATATTAGGTTAGTGTTGTTGAAATTGTTTTCATTCTACATAAAAAAATATTCTTGCCCGACAAAAAAAGTTTGTGAAGGGAATGATTACATTTCAGGATGTGAAAACATACATGTTAGTGGGCCAGCATAGTAAGTTGATCCTCTATCATTGATCTTATCAATGTGATTTTGATACCATTCCCAATCACACAAATGTCCCATGACCACTGAATCTGTCTGCAGGATCGACCAGGACATGCATGGCAAAGTGGAGGTAGCGGCTGCTGCTGTTCCAGAGTGACACACTCACTGCAATACTTGGAGGGGGGGGGGGTCAAATGTTTAGAACTGCAAGCAACCCTTCTGTTAATGTGGACCGATGCGCCTGGAAAGTGCCTTTTTGAAACTATGCTGCCTGTTACATGGTCAAACTTTTTGCTGTATGTTTTTGCCAAACAGTTTAATCCACAGTATTCTTTCCACATGCTGTCTGCAATGTTTTTAATTCTTATTTACTCCTGAATATCATGTCAGACTTGGCTTATTGGTGTACCTTAGTTTCTGTTGTATCTACACTTTATTTAACACACTCTGTTATGAGTGGTTGATGCATGTTTTGCTTTATTACATTTAAATATATATATATTTATATTCAAACGGTGTCAAATGAGATAATATATTTTTATGATCTGATTTTATACTGCATTTTAGGTGTCTGATCCACTGAGTGGCATTTCACAGAAAGTCTTGATGGCACTATTTTCACTGTTCACTGCTGATGCTCTCTGGTGCAATCCTGCCTGGGGGAAATAAAGCTTTATTTTGTTGTCCCTCACTTGAATTTGCCCTCTGACTGATGATTCTTAATCAAAGATGTAGGTCTTGTGATTAAGTAAAGCCATGTAATCACACTGTATGTTTGTATTCCTTTTTGTTTGTACTACAGTGGTAAAGTAGCACTGACTTTAGTATAAACAAGTACATCTTTCACAGTGCAAATCACTTCATTTCAATAAACTCCACGTCTTCCATTAAGACAAATCACTGCATAAGATAGAAAGTAATATCTTGACAATATTTTTTAGACATTTCAGAGGAATATTATAAATAAATTAGTTCTCAAAATATTCACCTGAAATAAAGCTGCAGTTAATATATATTTGAGCTTCCAAGCACTTCAAGTTTTACAAAGTATTATATTTTGACAGTGGGTTATGGCCTAAAGCTTTGAAATGCAGAATTGCCTCCATACACCTGATTGCAACATTATCAATTTCAGGATCAAACTTGTTTGCTAAGAGTTGGTGTTGTTTCAGGAGCCATGGTAGGTCACCAGCCCCATAAACACAGACAGCCCTTCTGTGTGCCCCTGTACACGGGTTGTATGGGGCTCCTTTGCTCACATCTCCCTCTAAATAAGACCACTTTACCACACGAGCAAAAGACTGCATGTCTGACATATCATACTTCTCATTAGCAGGCAAGGCTCCAGGAACAGAGGGCATCCTCTGTAAAGTAGCCCACAAGTGCTCATCAGGGCTGAATGTGTCCTTCTCCCACTCCATAAAATTTTGAATGTCTCTGTTTTGCAACACATGCTTCACAAAGGCTCTTGTGACCACAAAGTAGGCACTTCCTGAGAACATGGGGCTGCCAATAGGTGGAGGAGTCTTCATAATACCTGTCTGGATGATATTGTCTGTGACATCATAATGATACTGCCATCGGCTTTTCTTGTAGTCATTGGTGGCTTCAGTTTCCATGCTGTTTTTCCCGTTAAGAGCTTTCAGTGCCGTCACCATCTCTCTGTTTGTTTTGATGGGAAAGTCTGTCCCACAGGTATTGAGCAGGTACTTCCAGTCAACATAAGCATTCAGCAGGTCTTTCATGCAGTTCAGGTCTGCCTGTACTCTGGACCACGAGGCGTATATGACTCTTTCTAATTTACTCGCTATGAAAACATTGGGAAAGCAGGAAATAATTCCCTCCACAGCCTTCTGAAATTTTGGAGCGGATTTTTGGTCCACATGTATGCAGTAGATATTCTGAGGAGCATAAACAGCTCTTAGAAGTCGCTCAAACATCTCAATCTTCTCATGGATGACCATGGAGTAGGCAATGGGAAAATTATTTTCCTCCTCACTAAGAGGCTTTGTAATAAAACTTCTCTCTTTGATGTAAGCCGGACAGTCCTTTGTTGCATTAATGTAGAACTCATCAGATAAGAATGTTGTCTTCCTCCTGGATCCAAGAAGCACTTCTAATTCAGTTTTCTTGTCTTCTACATCTTCACTAATGACAGCCAAACAGCCAGGCAGGTCAGTCCAAAACTGCTTCGGTATTGTGAGATCTGGGGATGATTTTTCTTTAGAAAAAGTTTTCCAAAAAATAAAATATGAGCACACTGCTAGGATGAGAAAGATGGTCATCACCAACATCTGCCTCATGATGAACTTTGTAGATGTCATTTCCAAGTCTGAGGTGAGAACAGCACAGGCCACCAGGTCTTGACTGCAGTTTACTATTTGAGCAAGAGGTTGCATTACTGTAGTTTTTAAAGGAAGCTTAAGAGGTGTGTCAAACTGAGGTGTGTCAACAGGGTCGTTGGGTTAAGGTTCTTTCTTTAGCAGGAACTGACAAATGTATATCCTGGTGATGTTAGCACTGATATCAATGTTCAGCGCTATCTTTTGCTGTTATTAAATCTAATTGTTAGAAAGGGAAATAATTCATTTCAGTGCTATTTTCTGCTTTTCATAGAGTATTAATTACACTAATCAGATAACTACCTTTTCAACAACTCGTACAGATTCTAATAAATGTTCAGTATACAGTTTAACATATATTTCTTTAATTCTAAGTTTTAAAAAAAGGAAAAATATACATTTGCACAAATAAATGTAGTTTAGCTATGATTCACATACTTATGAAATGATGTGTACTATATAGAAACAGAGACTTAAGAATTAAAAGTGTCCTTTTAATTCTTAAATCAAAGAACCACTACATGCTCCTCTAAACATTAACTAACTAAGCTACTTTGAATTCTCTGTCAGTTCTGATACTGAACATCAAAAATACATTCAGTTTCTGTACATTCTGGTGTGGCTGAATCTAAGAATTGCTGAGACAAGCGTTGCCATCCACAGACTCGTCTGCATCTGTGTCCTGCTCATGGATGAAGCTGTAGCGTCGGTATACAGAGCCACCCCTACTGGTGTAAACAACATCCACCTCATCGCCACTGTCAGGCTCAGGCACGCCGTGGGGCATGTTGATGCTAGTGCTGCCGCTTAGTCTCTCATAGCTCTGATTCCAGCAAAGCCTCCTCCTGGCATGAACCTTGATCAAAGCAAACACAGCCAGGGCCAAGCCTGCTGCCAGTAGCAGGGCAATGGGCAAGGCAGCTGAGGTGTGCTTGAGTGCTCTGGAGGACATAGTCATGTCTGTCTCCTTGCTGTCTCCTAACTTGGGTTTTGGGGTTTCCACACAAAGTCCTAGAATAGGAAAAATGCTTTTAGCAGATTACTCCATCCAAATGGTATTGTTCCTTCTGAAAGGTGGCGTTTCTACCTGAGCGGTGGTCACAAACACAGCAGCTGGTGTAATTCTCTGCGGCCTGACAGCAGCGGGCACAGCGGCTCTCGACAGCGTGAAGACCAAAATCTCTGTGACAAGTCAGACACTGGTTAGATCTGGGGCCAGTGCAGTGCCTGCAGGAGGTGTCACAAGGCACACAGGTTTCCTACAAATGGATAGCAGTACATAATATTGGTCAGTGCAAATAAAAGTGAGCAGAGTGTTTTAGTGTTTTAGATTCAAATCTCAAGCAAACACTTAATCTAACTGTAGATGTGTCCTTAAATTCAATAATTTTGATCATCAAACAAATCACATAAGGGTGTGAGATAATGGAACACCATAATTTGTGCAAGATCAGTGAAAACACTATTTTAATTTTCACACAACCAGCTTTAAAACATTCTGAAAAACAACACAAATAGTAATAAATGAGTCATTACTTATTATATGTAATATTGCATGGAAAGTAACAAAAATGATTCTTTCTCTGAAGACAATAGAAACGTAGTCTGCTAATTCAGGTAGCATACTGCTAATCTTTCAATAATGCAGTTAAATATGCATTCAACATAACTTTATAAAATGAGCGAAACTTTGGAGAATTTTAAATTAATTTGTTCAGAGACAATGATTCAAAAGTATATCTGTGAAAGGAATGAGTACGTGAACATTTGCAGACATGCAGCAATGACTGCCATCAAACATTAATTTAGTTTATTAATATTTAAAGTACAGTTTAAGCACTGGGTAGGTGTTCCAAGGCCAAAGATAAATACATTCTGGATCTGCCCCAGCTAGGTGTTCCTGGAAACCACCGGATGTGACCAGGAGGTATCTAATTAGATGCCCAAACAACCCAAGCTGACTCCTTTTTAGGCAGATGAGCAGCTGCACACTAAGCTTGCTCTAGAATGATGTGTTACTCACCTTATTCCAAGGCTAAGCCCAGACCTCCAAAAGAAACTAATTTTAGTTGCTAGTCTTTAGGCTGGCACTCAGATGACCGCAGGAGAGGAATGGAACATCAATGGACCAGAAAGAAGGACCACCTTTTCACCAGAATGGACCACAACAGTGCTCTCATTACTGTTGCTTCCAACAGCATTCCGGCTTGAATATTTGATTTTCAGGAAATTACAGATGTGCTAAAGCTTCACTTACTTTTGCCACTCAGATATGTAACTTGGATATTTTTTTGTTTGTTAAATAAGACAACCAAGTCCAACATTTTGTTTAACTTCTTTGAATCTGTTTTCCTCATCCACTTTTGGATCTTGTATAAATATCTGTACATATTTTAGGTCATATATACCCATAAATACAAAATAAATTCTAAGTGTTCACATTCTTTAAAGTACAGGTGTACAAGAGTGATAGTGCACCTCTTCAGAGAAGTATCGTCCCTCCTCGCAACGTGGATAGCAGACTTTGTCCTTTAGAGTGCTGCCCCAGTCGCATGTCACACATCCTTGAGGTGTGGCATCTGCAGACACACATGTGCATACATACAAAGATTTGTTATGTAAAAACTAGAATAAATGTCCAATGTTGACATATCAGGAAAAATAAACACTAAACTAGAAATGAGTAATATAGTGCATCATTAAGATGATAAGGTGAACAAACACTAAAATAAATGAGGATGTGGTTTTTCATCTAGACCTGTGCAAGTCTAGCAGCTTGTGTGTCACTGTTTGCAGATGTCATTGTGCACCTGTGCAAGTCTGACAGCTTGTGTGGCACTGTTGGCAGATGTCATTATGCTGATAGAAACGGTGCGGGCAGCGCTCAACACACAGTTTGGTGCCTTGCAGCTCCAGAAGAGGAGGCGGACAGGCCCTGCAGGACTCAGGTCCTGGTCCTGTGCACAGCTCGCAGGATGGGTCACATTTCTGACAGCGGGACCCCTCTCTATAATACCTGTGGAAATGTGTGAATTGATCAGTACCAAGAAGAATTTGGTTCTTAAAAGTATTTTTTTATTTTATTTTATGGTTTGTTAATCTTGAGTTAAAAATCTGAATCGTATGTTAACAGTTGAAAATAAACCTGCAATACAGAAATATCAACGGTTGTATTATTTCTCTGTAGAAAATACCTAAACAATTTAGAATTAAATATAGTATTTTGTCAAGTTACATGTGATCTTGATAATTATAGGTTTAATGTTTGGATGGAAAATTTACACAAGAGCCAAAACATTCTGACTCTGTTAGCACACCAGATGAGCATTCAGTTCTTACCCTGTAGGACAATGGGTGACACAGAGCTGAAAGAACTGCAAGTATTCTGGAGAACAAGTCAGACAATCTCTGGGTGATGCCCCGATGCAGGAGGAACAGACATGGTCACATGGCAAACAGAATCCCAGCTCCTGTCCATCAGCTTCCTGCCTTGTGCTGTATGTGCCAGTGGGACATTCACTCACACAGGTGCTGTCTGGAAAATACCAGAAAAACTGTAAATACCAGGAAAAATACTAGTGTAGTAATAGTAAAGTGGCTGCAATGACACTCAAGTGTGAGTTTAATAAGAAAGACCTGTTCTATTCTGTCTTGTATGGGTTATCCCAGGAGGTCAAGTCTACTGGTAGTCAGTGCTTTCACATCATCTATTTCACTCAAGGCTCTGTTGCTTCTCATCAGAGTCTGACAGCCAAAATACACTGCTCAAAAATATAAAGGGAACACTAAAATAACACATCCTAGATCTGAATGAATGAACTATTCTTTTTGAACACTTTGTTCTTTACATAGTTGAATGTGCTGACAACAAAATCACACAAAAATTTTCAATGGAAATCAAATTTATTAACCCATCCAACTTTGATGTAATGTCCTTAAAATAAGTCAAAATGAGGCTCAGTAGTGTGTGTGGCCTCCGCTTGCCTGTATGACCTCCCTACAACGCCTGGACATGCTGCTGATGAGGTGGCGGATGGTCTCCTAAAGGGATCTCCTCCCAGACCTGGACTAAAGCATCCGCCAACTCCTGGATAGTCTGTGGTGCAACATGGCATTGGTGGATGGAGCGAGACATGATGCCCCAGATGTGCTCAATTGCATTCAGGTCTGGGGAACGGGCGTGCCAGTCCATAGCATCAATGCCTTGGTCTTGCAGGAATTGCTGACACACTCCAGCCACATGAGGTCTAGCATTGTCTTGCATTAGGAGGAACCAGGGCCAACCCCACCAGCATATGGTCTCACAAGGGGTCTGAGGATCTCATCTCAGTACCTAATGCCAGTCAGGCTACCTCTAGCGAGCATATGGAGGGCTGTGCGGCCCCCCAAAGAAATGCCACCCCACACCATTACTGACCCACTGCCAAACCGGTCATGCTAGAGGATGTTGCAGGCAGCAGAACGTTCTCCACGGCGTCTCCAGACTCTGTCACGTCTGTCACATGTGCTCAG
>JBAMHW010000010.1:22783309-22800307 GCA_037177495.1 Rhadinocentrus ornatus | reverse complement strand
ACAATCTTCCTCATACAAGCTTGTTAGCTCATTTACATGCACTTTTTTTCACTAAACCTGGGTATTTATTGGTTCTCAGTTTCTATTTCAATGATATATCACACTCCCACATTCGATCATCCTACATATGGATTTTCTTTACACTGCCCTGAACCTTTAAAGAAAAAGAACTGCTGTGATACATATTATTGACCCATAATGCACATTTATGTTCAGCAAAACACTCTTCTAATTTTCTTGCAATTTAAGCCACATGAAAGCATTCACTTGAACTTAATGAAAGCTTCACCGTGAGAACTGAAATGAAAGAACTATTCATCTTGTATTTTCATGAAGCGTCCTGATCTGAATTCATTATTTTTTTGGAACTTAGTAGGTAACTTCTGCCATGCCTATCTTTTAACGATGGTCCCTTTCCTAAATTCCTAACAACAGAATCAGGACACATTTGTCTTTATTATAAATTATGACACATAATGCTTCAATTAGATTAGATGATTTTGATAGAACAGCAACTGCATGGTCTAGAGCTATTATTGGAGGCACTAGGTTTCTTTTTTAATTAATAATGTGTCAGATTGTACCTTCTTACAGAGAATGTGAAGGTACATCGTGCTATGCTGGATGCTGAGATGGAAGCATCAGGATTAAGTTTCCATTATTTCTGCCTATACTGCCATTATTGCCTGGTTAGTTTCTGTTTTGTTTTTCCAAAAATTACCAAATCCAGCAGAGAAGATTGATCTTACTGGGAGTAACTGAATCACCCTGCCTAAAGCTACATTTGTTAATTGATAAGTTGATATTCTGCCAAATATCTGATCTACAACCTAATATGGCTAACTTACCAAGTAGACAAACTCATAATACCTACAAATAGATTTAACACTGTTCATTAAATAGAGCAATATTCAGTGATTTTTGTAAATCACTATATTCATGATAAAACACACCTTTTTTTTTGTTGTTGTTTTTTGTTTTTTTCCTTTTTACTGCAACTGGACTGAGATCTGATTTTAAAAACTCATCATACAGACTCAAAGTAACTTAATAAAATGTGGCATTTAAACAGTCCAACACTCAACATCAATTTAGCAATCTATTGATGCCTAACGAAAGGCTAAATTTGCCATCCGTCTTTCATCCTGTCTTTTCTCTGATCTCTCTCCAGCCAGTAAAAGACTGGTCCCATCCCTTGCCCTATCACTGTCTCTCTTTCTCTTCCTTGCTTCCTCCAATAATTTCCTATTGGGTTTCTTTGCTGAATCGACCATCATTAAGCCTGCGTGTTGGTATCCAGCTGCTTGCGTGGGACATGGTGCTAAAAAGTTGTCACTCGTCACCTGATGCTCTGGGCTGGAACACAAAAAGTTGTGAAGTGTGGTCTGTCAGCCTCAGGAGGTTGCAGTGGAATGACCGCTCCAAAAATCTGAATAGTGAATGTCAGTGTCTCATGACAAGGAGTCAGAGGCACAGAGTTTTAATCTTGGAAACTTACTTTTTTTTCTCAGTTTATCATTTCACAGTGGTGTTTTTGAAAAATGTTGAAGTTTAAAAGAAAAAGAAATATTTATATAAATGGTCAAGTTTTTTTTTTGTTTTTTTTATCCAGATAAGGGTAACAAAAGCACACATTGCTGTACATTGTACTGTCTGTAGAGGGACTCCTGAAAACAAATACTCCATTGTGTAAAATCTGTGCCATGAGAGGAAATTGGGAGGCTGGAAACTGTCAGACATTAGTGAAAGATAGTGCTGCAAGGCTTAAGTCTTAGAAATTAATGCATTATTTCATTACAGTGAATCACATAGAACTCATCAGCACATTTCACATTCCAGAGATTTTTTTGTTTGTTTGATTTTGTTGTTTTTGTTTGGGGTTTTTTCCATCATGATTACTTACTTGTCCCACTTACCATCAAAATATTGTCCCAGTGGGCAGTTAACCTGAGGGCACTGTCCATGCAGAGGAAGGTTTCCATTGAGGCAAAGGTCGCAATCTGTTGAATGAGGTCCATGACAGGTCTGACATGACCCGTGGCAAGGCTGGCAGCGCCACCCACTGGAGTCACTGAAGGTTTGCTGTGGACATTTTTTCATACACTCTCCTCCTGACACAAGTAAGGGACGCAGAGATGAAAAGACATTGTCATTTTATTATTCCCACCATTAATACTGTGGTTTATCTTTCTTAGAAAACATGTTCTACAAAAAACAAGCAAAAACAACAATATATATTATATAAATATGACCTAAAACCTAAGTTTAAATACTATCAAGAGTAACATTTGTAAAATACAAAGTTTTTGCTTTTAGGCTGCTGAGAAATTAAAAAACTGCTGAGAAATTACTTAATTTATTTCACAGTTGTTTAGATCCCTTTCTTCTGTCTAAGCCGCAAATTCCATCTGACTGCCCAGGCACAAAACAATGACCTAGATCTTTCTGAAACTGGACCTTGTGACTAGAGAAGGTAAAGACTACATGCCCACAACAGATCCAAACTTACACTATTTACTCTTACATATTCATAAAATGTGCATATTAGTATAATTTTGATAGCATGTCAGTGTGCTTGTGGAGCCTTATCAATACTGGTCTTTTTCTGTTAACAATTTCAGACCTTCTTCTCAAATACCTATAGAAAACAACACAGTCCTAATTCCTTGTTTGCATAAACCAAGCATTTGCATATGTTTTCTTACAGACTTGCTGACACAAACGTGATTTGCAATCCAAATGAAGACTCAGAGTACCATTGTTTGTCCTCAGCAAGAATGACTCACAAACAGTGATTTAGAGTAAATAAAAAAAAAGCTTATCTAGAATAACATAGGGCAAAATAATAACCTGCAAACTCTTATTTGATAAAAGGCAAGGAAAACACATGCATAAATGATAAGGTTTTTGCTACTGGTACCATTGAGGAAGTAACCAGGCTGACAGGCAAGGCAGAATTTGTTGTTCCTGCAGTCTTCGCATGGTGCTGGGCAGGACAGACAGACACCCCTGCCATGGTCCTCATAGGTGCTCTGAGGGCAATGTCTGCGACACTGGTGTCTGAAACTGCACACAAAAGTCCATTCTAATAGGATAAACTCTCATCAACATTTTATGAATTTATAATCCATAACAATTACCTAGACTTGTTTGACTTGCAGTCATCATAAACAAGATTATGTTTTGTACTTTTCATTATTTTATTAAACAAGCATGTAGTGCTAAAATGCTGAAATTTCAAACAGCTGCTGAAAACAGCTGTTTTTATGCTGTCTACATGAGTCTGATGCTAGATGAATTGAAACCCAACATGCTCTGTGTCAGTCCACAGCACACCTGCAGTTGTATTGTTGACTTCAATACACTCCTTTACCAAAAAGCGTATTCAGTCAAACAATAGCAATGATGGAAAACAAAGAGTAATATAAAAGGCAGGCTTCCTTTTCAGTTTATTGTGGTTCTGCTGTCTTCAAAAGGCTGATTTGTAATAATGTTTTATAATTTTTTTTACCCTGAGGCCCTTGGGGACTTATATAATTAATTTACCTTATCCGCCCCTTGGTATAATAATTATTAAAGATGAGATGAGAAAAAAATAATCTAAAGCAATTGATTCTTTAAGAACAACTTTAGACCCACTACTTGAAATAGGCTATAAGCAAATTAGTCACTAACTCGTGTAGCCACCTTCCTCCATGAGAAAATCTCACTAGTGACATACAAAGCTTCACTTCATACTGCGTCTCCTTGGGTTTGGTGTGAGGATGTGGTGGTTGTTTGAAGAAAAACAGCTGGAGACACCTCACTGCATCCATCAACTTACTCACAATAGCAGCTGTTGGAGACTAGGATCTGTCTTGGGCTAGGACACGATACCCTGACTTAAGAATCTGTGCAATGTTTAAGAAACCCTCTGTGTAAATATTAGACCATTCATTCCAAGGAACACATTTGCATATTCACTACAACTTAAGCTGAGCTCTTCTGCTGAACTAATTTGTTAGAAATATGTGAACATATGCTGTAAGTAATCTGAACTTAAAGCATTTGAATAAATTAAGGATCAAATTCACAAATACTAATAAATTACCAAGAAGAAGCATTGCTTCATTGGAGATACCAAGAAGTAACAATCATTACCAATTAAGATGTAAAGGTATTCTAAGTATCAAAAATGGTTGTTCAATAATAAAATACAATCTGTATATGTGTATGTACATAACAAACTATTAAATAGGAATTATTGAAAGTGGAATTAGAGAGTTTCATAGCCCAACGGCAGGAGTGTTTTCCTGTTGAGTTTGATGGTGCACTGTGGTGGACTGAGTCTGTTCATAAAGGAGCTCTTACAACTGACCAAAACAAGGAGCTGGAGTGAGGTGTTGTCCAGCATTGTCCCTAACTTGGACATCTTCCTCTCTGACAGAGTCCATCACCACAATGTTGCTGGCCTTTCGGATTAGTTTATTGAGCCTGTTGAGTTACAGTAATATTTCTTTTAACTGCAACTACTTGGCACCTTTGGGAGGAAGGTAAATGCCATCAAATACCAAGCATCCATCATGCTGTGTTTCTTTTCAATAGCAAGTATTTTATGCAAGTGTAACATTGATCTTGACGATTCACAGTTATGCCAAAAATTATCTTAATCTTTAACATTTTCCATTACAACCAGCAGAAACTGAAATAATGGAATGTTTATTTGCTAGGAATGGTCACAATCTATCACAGCGAGATGGTTTCTCTACTTTATGATCATCTCATGGTATTTTAGGTTTCTTTTATTGGTGTTTGGAGCACATGGTAGATGTAATAAGAATTGTGGCTACAGTGATTACTTTGATGGTCATTTTGAATTTCTAAAGCCATTACTCTTAAAAAAAATTACACACCTAGGAACACAGCCTAAGTCTGAACGTCTTTGTGAACATCTGTAAAAAGGTGCAGAGTAGCTAAGTGGTGGATTTTTCTTCTACCTTTATATGCTGTGATTCACACAAGCAGTCTCATGCACATTGTATAGTCACATACTGACTCTCCAATTAAACTCTTTAAAGCCTTTTTTGTTCATATTTTCTCCTCATAAAATACTGTTTTAGGTCTTTTCTAAACTGAAACTGAGGCTCAAGTAACAATTTGTGAATGAGAATGAATGGTAACCTGACTCACACAATACCAGGAGGCCTAAACTCGGGGGAGAAAGACAATTGGAGGTTTGTTCTAGCTCTATAACCAGAGTTACTTATTGGCTCCAACTGATAAGGTAGCGTAAACAGAAATCCAGGTGAAATTTGATTCAGGGAAAAGCAGTTGAAATAAATTAATTTAAACTATTCAGGGAATATTGTATATTTGCCTCCATACTTTATATTGATTTAGAAAACTCCTCTGGGAAGGCAATGCCAATAAAACAGATCTATTACAATGTCACTATGAGGATTTTCGGTTTCTTTGCTACATATTTTACATCCTATATTTAAAAATGAGAGTTAAATTATAAATAATTATTCATCTAAGTTTAACATTTTTGAGCAAAAATGTAATAAATGCTGAAATTCTGCTACAGTTAGTTGATTTTCTACATTTTCTTTGTAAAATAAAAAATGCTGGGTTTCAATCTAGCTCCTTAGAAACAAGCAATGAATAAAAAATGGCAAAATGGGCTCTAAGAAATTGCAATGTGCACATATATATTTTTAAGAAAACTTGGTATTCTAAGTATTGGCAAATTACCCAACCATTAATGACATTAAATCTAAAACTCTAAGAGTAGGGGAATCGTGAAAAGTCTATTTATTAAAAGACAGGGGAAGAAAAGGACTCACAGAAAGTAACCTTGAACGCAGCTGTTGCAGATCTCAGGGTCTTCTAGGTATGAAGGAGAAAAGGTGATTAATTAGAATTCCAAGAGAGAGGTAAACTGCACTGCGCACCATCATCATTAGGATTTTAATATACATCATTTATCCTTTCTACATTAGGGAGACAACAGGCTGATTTGAGAAAGCATGTTTACCTGTAGAACATGTCTTGCAGCCCACTTCACAGTCAATGCATTCTCCTGTATCAGGGTCCTGCACTTGACCTGAAACAGAGACCCAGAACAATGAAGGCTTCTCTTTTAAGTTGCAGCCTACACAGAGACGCTGCTTTACATTTACCTATATCACACAGAGCTGGTTGGCAGACTCCATTCTGAAGTTTGTAGTGTTCCTGACATTTGGCACATATGTTGCCATCTGTGCAGAGTTCACAATTGGCAATGCAGGACAGGCAGGCATAGTGACCCCTGTCAGGATATAATCCCCTGGGGCAGTGTGTCCTACAGCGACCTTGATGGAGATAACGCTCCTGTCCATCTTCATCTGAGTAGGAAGAGGAGGATACAGAGAGCTTGTCATAAAGCCTAATATATTTTCCCCTCTGATTAAGATGCTGTTTGTCATCCCCTGAAAGTGAAAAAAATGTAGTTTCTTAAGGTGAATAAATGGATAAAGGCATTACATGAGATGGAGGAAAGATGATAGGGCACACTAGTGTCTGTAAAAATTGTTACTACCTACACAAAAACAGATTGAAAGGCATGAGATGCCATGTCACTCACAAATAACAGCAAAGCCAATGATGAAGAAACAGGACCCAGTGAATTGATCATATAGGTGATAAGAAGAGAATAAATAAAATAAATACAGCTAAAGCCGGCAACTAATAGATCACAGTGTGAGATCACTTGACTGGTGATGTTCCTAATATGAGACTTTATGCACAGACAAGAGATGGGAAGTGTAGGCAGAGACCAATTCTTGCTATGGCCCTGATGGTTAATAGTCTGCCACTTGCAGAGCTGAGCCGTAGCACCTGAAGTACCTCTGGATTCAGCCGAGTTACAGCAAAGAACATTTTCTGTTACATCACTGCACAGAAAATTTGTAAGAATGTCAAGTCGTGCTGGAGAGAAGCTGCAAAGCTGCAGACTTTCAAGCAAGCTGCAGACTTTCAAGCTCTCCCACCTGCAGCACGCACAGAGAAACATGGCAAATGACAGTAAACCGAACAAAAAATGATCAACATTAATATTTAGAGGTCATTGCATTGCAAACTCATGCATTCTTGTGGTGACATCAATAGTAGGCTATTCAAGGTGAGGTGTGTTTGAGGGAAGCAGGGAACTTCAACAACAATAGTCTACTTCTAGCCTAAGGGAATATTTTTTTTTCTCATTCTGATTAACAAAGGCCCCATTCTGACATGATCAGATTACACTGCGAAAAGTCGAAAGAAAATTTGTCACACCTCCATATTTTATCTTTTTCAAATATAACCCTGTGACTGAACATCAACAAGTCTAACAGCTCACCTTTGAATGTTTAACAATAGTAAATGGTAAACCAGAACTTAAAGCTTCTTGCTTCTTGAGTACAAAAGCCATTGAAACGCTTTGCTTTGGTAACCATTTAATAGTCCACCTTTGAAGAGGAAAACAACCTCCCATAGCATTAATAAATCCTAACGTTTTTGTTACAATCTGCCAAAAACACAACGGCAAAAGAAAAGAATAATTTAGCCACTGGCAGCAATATATTGATTCTATTTGCAACATTTAATACAGCCGAAATGCTGAGAATGCACCATAAATAGTTATTTTTAGCAGAAAAACGCGTGCAGTTTCATTAAGTGCATTTTTAAAGGAAATTAAATATCTGTAAAAACTGCTTTTTCACATGGCAAAGCCATCAACTTATGTTGTATTTAAGCACCTGTGGGGAAAATATACTCACAAACTCCACAGGTAGTGCATTCAAACAGCTCGTGTCCGTCGCACTCGGAACAGGTGGGATGACACAGGACACACTGGTTTTTAAGCATAAACTGCCCGCTTGGACACGATGACGAAGGTTTACATCCAATAAATCCGAAACACATGACGAGAAAGATGAGGAGTACGGTGAAGGAGCGCATGGCTGTGTCCAGTAAAAGTGGGGGAACAACAGCTAGTGACAAAGACGCAGTGTCCGTGCAGCAGGTACACCAGCGGATCGATGTGGGGCTCCGTGACACCAGCAGAGAAGCTATAACTTGCTAGACCAGTTCACTTAAATGGAGCTCTGGGCAATAAATGGACTGCGGTGAGCTTTCAGCAAACAATCCTGCAGCTATGGTCCCCTGTTATCTTACTGTACACTATTTGCAAACCAACAATATGTGCTTGAAACCTATATTTTTTCTTCATATACAGACATTTATACATGTGTAGCACCTGAGCTGTGACATATCAGATTGTGTTAACCAAGACTGATCCATTTAGCATTAAAAGATAAAACAAAAATGATTAAAAAGACTAATCGGGGTTGATCTTGAAAAAAAATAGGTGCTGCATTTTAGGAAATTGTTATCTGGTAATTAAAACTAAAGTGGCCATCTACAACCAATAACCAATTTTAATCAATAATTGTTTACTTAGAGTAATCCTACATTGTAGATACCATTGATACACAGACATATACTGCAATCATAACAAGAAAACTTACTCTTAGTCAAATTAGTTTTATTAGCGTTTCTTTTGCATTGTCAGTGGTTCACCTTCTTTCCTCACATCTGATGATTTTATGACTTTTACATCCTCTTTACAACATGTAAACTGTTTGGACAAAAAAATATCACTAATGTACGCATTTGGCGAGATAATTTTGATTAAGAATATGTTGTTTGATGCAGAACAACATGTAGAAGTACATTACTTGTTGCCTTTACTAGCACTTGGGCATCTGATGTTTGCCAAGGTAATGGTCAGTTATTAATATAGAATTTGGTTGTCTGTTGTTGGGGTGGCACCTGTGGGCCAGTGAGATTTTAGCAGTGGCCTGTGTCCCACTAGCCCTGCCTCTGTGTCAAATTGATCACGTTTGCATCTCTTAACCATTATGAGTCTCTGCAAGGTGTTTTTGTGACACAAAACATCACATTTAGCATAATCATTTTAGTTTATTTTGATCTTTTTATATGTCAGCTATGAAAAAAAGAGCATATCATCATTCAATTTAAAAATTTCTCTTGGGCAGGGCATAATAAATGAATACCTTGTCTTAAAATTAACAGAACAACACATATGTCACACCACATAATTTTGTCTATTCAACAAAAACTAAGAGAAACTTAATTAAGAGTATAAGTAGCAGACAATTCCTGATAATCAAATGGACTTGATTAATTAATCATGGGCACCTCCTATTAAAACAGTTCTGTTAGTTTGCGGGTTCTGAGCCTTTAGATGTGTGTTAACATGATGCCAAGGTGGAAATACATCAGCAATGTGACCTTAGAGAAGCAATTATTTCTGCTCATATAACTGTGAAGGGTTATGTGGTAACTTCCAAGCCATTTAGAAGATGTATCACAAATATCAAAAGGAAAACATTCAAGACACCAATGCTCCAGGAATGGATATCTCAGCAAGTTCATTCCAAGATTCAACTGTGGAGACCTCAAGAATGGATTAATGAAAACTTGGAGTATACTTCAGAGAACTGAAGCAGTATTTTGAATTAGAGTTAGCAAAAAAAAAAAAAAAAACTTTCACAATGACATCTACAAGCTACCGAATCATGGCGCTGATTTCGGTTTTACACACAGTTTCTGGATTTTAACTTGGCGGTGGGCATGCAACCTGTGGACCAAAAGTCTGATGCAACGACTATCTGGTTAGCTGAGTAACATAAAATGGGTCATCCTGCACCCATCCTCTAAATGTAAGGCTGAAAAAAATCTTCATAAATAAGGAGAATAAAGTTTTTGTTTTTTTGTTTGTAGATTCTGTTCTCTGCTGTGCACCTACATGCCTAAAATCAGCTTCTTTTGCCAAGATAAGGCCATATTCGGATTATGGCATGAGTAATAACTTTGTTGTTTATGCATTAATGTGTTAAATAATTTATGTCAACGGTGTCCCAACCCCCACTTTGGGAAAAGCTGATCTATACAATGCCTACAGTTAATTTACAATGCTTTAACTTGTCTCCTGGAAGGAGCAAAAAAAAAAGGTGAGCATGTTATGTATATTGCACTTCTTCCACTGGCTCTCTGTTCAACAGAGGATGGATTTTAAAATCTTGTTTACTTTTAAATACCTTCATGGACAGGCTCCACAATATTAAGCTAAAGTCTTACATCCAGCCAGAGATCTGGAGTCTGCCAACCTTTTTTTCTAGATGTGCCCACAACCAAACAAACACCAAAAGTGATTAAGCTTCCGCAGTAGCTGCTCCTAAATTGTGAATCCGCCTTACTGGCCTTCCTTTTGAGCTGAACATATTTTATTTTCCCAGCGGATTTAACTACTGTTTTTATGATGTGTATGTTTGTCACTTAAAAAATGTCAGAAAACTTAAAGTTTTTTGTCCTCAAAGTTTGTAACATGAAATTTAACGTTTTATCCAAGCAACAGAAGAAAACTCAAGCTGCACTCAGGCCTGCTTGTTTTTTTGGTGTGTTTTTTTTCCAAGCACAGCGACCTCTGGTGGCGTCCCGCTGGATGTGCGCGCGAAGGCGCATGTGACGAGCCCGTACCTTCCTGACGTCACGCCGCTCGTGGTGGAGGCGTGGTTTTGTTCTGCTGCAGCGGAGAAACATGACATGGGGATGAGCAAGAGGGAGGGAGGGAGTGAGACAACCTGGTAGGCATAAACGGTTCGTCAGAGGTCTGGACTGAAAACGTTATGATAGGGACCAATGACTGAAAACGCAACGGTAAGCAGACTGACCCAATTTTTATTTATTTGATTATTATTATTATTTATTTTTTCACGCAGAGCTCGAGTGGACGGTTCGTAGCTCTTATGATAGTGAACACAAAAGGCTGCCACTGCAGACAGGTGCACCTGCCTTTATGCGAGTACGTGCCTCCATGGATTCAACTTCAGGTTCCATGCGATTACCTTTAATTTAGGTCGCAGGAAAATACAGCAAGGCCCAAATCTCATCGACGGTTTGGATGAGACGTTAGCTGGAGTGTTGGAGTGAAATGCTGTAAACATGGGTCTGTATTCTTAGTCACAGACCTTTGTGATATAGGAGCATACAGTAGCATTTTAATAAAGGCTACATGTGAGACAGCTGGGTAAATGTTGTTTTTGGATCACATTTCATAAAAGTAGCCCATTAGCTTTTTGAGGTATGAGGCATCGAAGGTGATGATTATTTTTGCAGACATAGAATATTAATCACAGAGTGATTTAGGCCAGATGTCTTCACATGTTGATGGTGATGAAATGCATATATGGCTTGATGTTTAATCCAGGAAATCACAGCAGTCTCACTTTTGGCTGCTCATGTAAAAACATAGAGAGCTTGATAAGAACTGCAAATACCTCTGCCGGATCTCATTCTGGTGCCTTTTCTTATTGGCCTGGTTCACAATATCTACTGATGCCTGCCTGTAAAGATAGTTAGGCCACTGATTCATTGCTGTGTTATTTTTAAACCACTTTTGTGTCCCCTGACAAAGGCCTACATAATAAAACCGTAACAGCTTATATTGGAGGGACTCTACATTCCTTCCTCATTTATAAGACGATGACTTACATCGAGTCAACTTTCGTATCTCAACTTCATTCAGTCACCTTTTACTCAAGTCTCATTGTTTTGCTCAGGGGAAACAGACAATCGACAACAGGCGAGTGTGATATAAAGATAGCTCGAATAGTTGAGGCAGAGCTACAAAGGCAGGGCCCGTAGCTGCCAGGCCATGCCAGCTCCATGGAGGTCTTCAGTGAAGCAGGGCACTGGGAAGAGGGCACTTGGCACCTGATCAGTTACCACAGTGAATTCTGTTCCTGTCGCTGGCATTTAGTGACAGAAAAGCAGAGCAGAAATGACTGTTGAACTCGGCTGGGCTTTCATGTCGCTGAGGCGTTGCTGCTTCATCAAACTGCTCCTTGACTGATACAAAATGACAGCCTTTTGCAAACATCTGTTCCACTATGACCACTCTCATACTTCAAAAACAAAAGCAGAGAAATCACTCTCATAGAATCTCTGCAAAACATAATTGAATCTATCAATGATCATGACCCTTGGAGTTTACATTTATACACATTTTGCACCTGAGAACCTGATAATGAAAAGCACCTGCATTGAGGCCTTAAACTCCTTTTCATAAGAATACCACATTTATGTGCCTTATTCATCCAAAATGCAGTCCTTAAAGGACATGCAATGAGTCAAGTGCCCATGGTAATCATGGCCCAATCACTGTGCAGCGTTGAAGTGGACCCAGTTCTTGAGACATCTCTACAGGAGGGAATGCAATGTTAAGTGTTCAGTCTACAGGCAAAGGGAGGTCAGCTAGAGGCCATGAAAGCAGGCAGAGGTGCTCCTCTCAAATGTCAAAATAGGGAAGAGTGAAGGAAGCTAGTGGTCATCTTTCCAGACTGTCTGTGTTTTGGTCAGATGTGAGTCTGTTGTCTTTTATGTACGTAAAGGACAGCATTATTATCTCTCTAAAACTTGACATGATATGACTGATGATATGACTTATAATAAATGTATGCCTTGCAAAAGAAGGAAACAGCTATAAATCCTTACATCCGTAATCCGTTTAGCACCACGGTAAATGTTTCAGAAGAGGTGTTGTAACAAGCTAATGGCAGAAACTATTTTACTTTGATTTATTATTTTGTTTTTTGTAAAGCTAGATCTTTCAGTATTTACTTGCAAAGCCAGCCCTTGTATTTTATGTGCTTGTTTTTGATACTTGAACCATTGTGGAAAAACACCTAGTTTGTAACTGTAGTCTAAAGGGACTGAACTGAATGGATTTTTGGGAGGTTCATTTTAGTCCATGTCATCTTTTCACGGTGAACACATTTAGATGTGGCCTCGGTGGGACAAGAAAAGTGGCGACCTGCGTAGCAGGCTGTGATTGGGCAACATACATCGTCCTCTTTCATCCTTAATTTTTCTGCTAATGAATAATCTATTTATCAAAATGAAACACTGTGATAATAGTTAGTATGACACAATCCTCATGTGAATTCTATTTTAATACCCAATTTGTAAGCTTTCACTTTAGGAAATTAGGGCAGCAAGTGTTTTCTTAAGTTAGATTTAAATGATAATTAGATTGTGTGTGTTTAAAGGCAGTCCCACATTGGGAACAGTATTTGATCACAATTTGATCTATAAAGCAACAGTCAAAGCTCTGCTGAGTGCCTTGTATAGGACATCCAATAATCAAGTTTTGATTAATCCATATACATATCCAGTAACACAGTAGTAGATTTGACTTTTTTCCCAGAAGATGTCAAATTGCATATTAAGCAGATTAATGTCCCACAGAAGAGTGGTGTGTAAACAGGTTTGGTTGTCCACAAATTCTAGGATTAATCGAAACGAAAGAGAACATCTTCAGGTTTGATCCAAATGTGACACAAGCACCAACCAGAGTTGGAGGTTATATTGTGTCCAGAAGGTAATTGTCTGGTTATAACCTATGCATGCAGACGTGCCCCCTGCACCTAATTTCATATATGTTGCTCCCCTGGTCTGGTGCTGAGTATGGGGGCAGAGTGGCTCCTGGAGACGTCTGCCACTGTAACATTCCCCTCACAAGGCCTGGAGGGTGCAGCCAACCTCTGTCCTGCCTCCAATCAGCATGGGAGCAGTTTCTAAATCAAACAGAACACTGTTGCACAAGATTCCCTCTGTGACTCAATTTAGATTCATGCAGGCCTACAGCATTGGTCATTTTCATTCATTCAGAAAAATAGGTCAGGATTTTTTTCTCTCTATTTGCAATACCCAGCAGCATTTATCAGAAACTCACTGTACCTTCATTCTGTCACTTTTATTTCCATTGAAATACAAATGAGTGCGGAAATGCTGGTTGAAAAAAGGAGCTGAGTTTTTAAATCATTGATTCAAATCTTTAACAAACCTCATTTATGGTTGTCTGGTTACAACCTATGCATGCAGACGTGCCACCTGCACCTAATTTCATATATGTTGCTCCCCTCATCTGGTGCTGAGTATGGGAGCAGAGTGGCTCCTGGAGACGTCTGCCACTGTAACATCCCCCTCACAAGGCCTGGAGGGCGCAGCCAGGTTTGCAGAGACCCTGTGGTAAAAGACCTGCAAACATCCAGCTGAATATGCAGCGCAGGTCTGTTCTGATTTTTTTGGCCTGCAGCGTCTTTCTTCCTTCTCCTTTTTAAGTTTCAACTGAGTCTGGGCCAAATTTGTGGGATAACTGAACATATCTAAGACTTTCTGAGAGCCCTAGTGTTACAGTCTTTAAGACTTCCTAGCTGAGTTTGCGAATAAGTATCTATGACAGCATTTTGGGTATCATATAAAATCTTCAGCCATATGTAATGATCCTAAATAAACAGAAATAAGTGCAGTGTATAGTGCACATGATCTAATTGGTATTATATATCATTTTATTATATCTTTTTTTTTTAAAACTGAAAACAGTAACTATTTAAGTTGGAGACAGTCTTTGTCTCCTGCCAGTGAGTGCTTATTATACATATACATATAATCAAAATCTGCAGTTGTGGAAGAATTCGCAAGTTCTTATTAAGTAAAAATACCATTGCAGTAATGCTAAGATTCTCCATTGTAATTGAAATTAATTGAAATATCTGAAATGTGTTATGTGAAAGTAGTACTATGAAACTTTCTGACCTTAAAAATATGTTTCTGACTAGTTTTGATGCCACAGTGACAATTATTATGAACATTCCTGGAGCCGTCTTCAGCATCCCGAGGCTAAAAAATGTAAATTTCCTTTTCAGGGCGCTGCGTCACTGTATCATACCATAACATACCATTTTATTTCTAAAGCACTTTGCAAACAACATAACAGCTGAGCAAAGTATTGTACAACAAATGCAAACAAAAAAGAGAAAAAAAGCACAAATGCTGAAAAAGGATTTAAATACAAATAAACAATCAAATAGAACAATAAAAACTTTAAATAATCACATAGTGCTATAAGATATTTTAAATAACACAAGGGTTTTGCTTTACAGCAGCGTGGTAAACAGCAGCAACCGGATATCAGTGCACCTTGCCGGACTCACCAAAGCTCACCGAAGGAAAGGAGGAAAAGAACGAGAGGAAGGGACAGAACAAGAGATAAGTCAAGAGGTAAAATCAGAGTAATTTTTACTAGTTGGAGAGAGCTCAGAGAAGAGGTAGGATGCAAGATGGATGCTGAATTAGCCATCGTTACGGGGTGCCTCAGTTCAGCAGTGTGGCTTTAAGATCTCAAACGCCTGAAATGTCACAAAAGGAGAACAACTAAGTGATGTGCCATTATCCACTCTGTAAAATATACGTTTTAAAGTCTCTGAAAGTAGTGAAGTAAAAGTAATATACTGCAATGTACTGTAGTGGAAATATACAAATAAATAAATCAAGTAGAACCTTTAAATTGTTCTAAATATTTGTATAAAATGCAAAAATATGTAGTCTAGAAGAAAAACCAAAAGGTTTTGCTCTATATCTCTCAGCTTTATGTCTTACTAGTTTACTAGATCACTCTAACAACCTTACACACTCATACATTCCTTAATTCAGATTCATCAATTAATTCAGCAAATATGTCTTCAGACTGTGGAAGGAAGCCCACACAGGGGAGAACCCAGCTGAAGAGATGATAATGACCACAGCAAACACCATCCCACCTCCAAAGACACCCATTGTAACAAAATTTATACTGCTTACATTAGGTGTTTCTTTTCTCCTGTTATGTATCCGTAATGTAAGAAGAAGAAAAAACTCAATGCAGCAATTATACAAATAATTATTGACTTCACAATGGACATTTGAATCCACAAAAAATAAAATATCCTTTAGCTTTTGAATATTTTATGCCATTTTTCTCGGATACTAAATGAAGAGTAAGGTTGTGTGAGGTTGCCCTCTCCACCCACTACTGCATACATCAACCTCCACAATAAGTGCAAAAGTGGTGACACACGGTGCAGTGCTGTTATTATCCGACGCAGCGTTGTCAAAGCATTTTCTTCTAGAATTTCCATTCATTGTGATATTTTTTTCTGAGCTGATTAAATAGTTGCTTTTTTAAGGTTTATTTTTGGACACTTGCTTCCTAGTGACTGGAGAAGAGATTTAGCTGTAATAAATGCAATGATAGCAGGTATTAAACAATTACAACAAAAAACAACACAAAGTCCAGACAGCACAAAACCTACAGAAGAAATGCCATAAACAATTGAAAAATAAATAAAAAATGCCATGAGAAAATTTACAATAAATTGATGATTAAAATGACGTGAACTACTAATGTGAATTGGAAGGATTATATGGGCTAGTGTGGATTGACCTGGCTGTGATCTGACCAACAGGACACTGTCCACCACTTAGCTGTAGGCTGTAGTTGTGTGCATGCGTTTCTGTGTATAAGTTTTGTAATCGAAATTGCAAAAGAAACATCAATATAAACTGCTAGATTCCTGTTTTGGGTTTAGATGGATGTGTACTTTAACTGCATACCCACAATTATGGCTTTTCTGCAGGTGATGAGAACCCTATCAATCTAATATCATATAGGTTGAGCTGCATGCAGATCTTTAAACTGATGAAAGAGAGCACCACTGTCTACGTGTTTAGCACAAAGGAGGCTCTCCCTTAACACAAACTGGAAAAGGAAACCCCAGTTGCTCCTAATTTTTCCCGTGGAATCAGATTCAACACCTTCAGACATCAAGCAGGGCTTGTGTTGCTGTACATTTACTACATCTCATATTCTATTCTCAAAATGACCCCTCATCAAGTTTTTGATACATCTAACGTTGCCTAAGTGTGTAATTCATATCCACAGCTTACTGTTTCATCTCTTGCTTTAGCATCTCCATATAATAAAGGATAAAACCGCAGCCAGTTGTTTGGGTGTGTGCCTTGGACACAGAACATAAAGAGACGACTTAAGAAGCATAATCAGTTGCTTTGCTAAATATAGCAAAGCAACTATAT
>JBAMHW010000010.1:22751353-22774400 GCA_037177495.1 Rhadinocentrus ornatus | reverse complement strand
TATATATATATTTACATTTAACCTACGGGCATATATTGGACATTCATGTGTCTTCAGTATGTAAAAGTTTTTCTTAACAAAAATGCATACATGACTTCCTGGGCTGCTCAGTGGTGTGGCGGTTAGCACCATTGCAACACATCAAAAAGGTTCCTGGAACTAGTCTTGACTGGGGGGTGTTTAAGCTGGGTCTGCTGTGGAGATTAAATGTGTGTGAGTGCGTTCTCTTCAGATACTATGGCTTCCTCCAATAGTCCAAAAGGCTAATTCCTCACTCTAAACTCACCTTAAGGCTGGTACACACATAAGGATTTTTTTAATCTTATGAGATTTTTTTATCGGTTCAAGACCTCACACGTGAAGATAAAAATTCCGGCATTAAACAGTTTTGATCATACTGTGTGTGATGTGTGCCGATAATCTACAATCCAGTCCTCCGAGCCAGACATCTCACGTGACTGAACGTTGTCTAAAAAAAACGTAGAAAAAGAACCATAGCAACAACTGGCAAAAAATGCAGAAGAAGAAACATAGTAACAACCGGAAAACACAACACCCAGCATGGAAGAAGTCATATAGGACGAGGGAATGATGGTTGTATTGGGACTATTATAAAAGAAAAAGCCAGAACTGAAAAAAAACCAACAGACTGTGTGAACACGTACTTTAGACCCTTCTTTGATTCCCAGCCAGCTCGCTTTCTGATTGGCTGCATTCCGGCCAACGTCACCATCCACACTGTCACTATTCATGAGTTGTCGGCTTTTTACCACACATATGAAGATATCGGGTTGTAAAAATTGAACATGATCAATATTTCCGATTGTGAAATGATAATTGTACTGGGAAATCTTATAATATAATGATAATGGGGTGTCTGCCGTTCGTGGTCAGGAAGAGGCAAAATCGGGACAAAAACAGCCCAAAAATCTTCATGTGTACCAGGCTTTAGGAGTGAGTATCAGTGGTTGCTTGACTCCCTCTGATGGTCTGCCACTCATCTAGTAGCTACAAGGATAGGTTCTATCCCTGGGGTGCCCAAGGCTGGTCCTCGAGATCTGCTATCCTGCAACTTTTAGATGCATCCCTTCTGCAACACATTTTAATGAAGCGAATGGCTCGTTACCAGGTGCAGAGCTGAATGACGTGCAGATGAGGGAATTCAGCCATTTGATTCAGGTGTGTTGGAAAAGGGTTGCATCTAAAAGATAGTATATCTCAAGGACTAGACTTGGGCACCCCTGCTCTAGCTGCTTATTTTAGAGAGAAGCTCAAAAACTACGTTTCGTTAAAAAAAAAAAAAAAAAAATTCAGACCTTTAAATATATTTAGAGTAGATTTTTCCATCACCAACCAAAATAAAATTTGGCCAAAAGATATTCTGAATATCTACGTGTATATTTATACATATATTAGAATGTGCATATTTAGTTTCGATATTTAATATTGTGTTCATATTTTTAGCTAATTTTATTTTTTAGAAGTACATCCTAAGAGAAATTTAAAGTTTTGATAGGTGGATGAATCCACTTACATTGTTTTAAAATTACTCAGGCATAACAATAATTAATGAATATTAAATTATCTTTGTATTATATAATTCATTAAAAGGAAAAATATAATTATTTCCATTTAGTACAGGGTTTTTTTTTCAATCAGTGAAGAAATTATAATGAAATATTAAACATTCTTGTGTAATACTACTATTGAGTTAACTACCATGTTGACAGCATCTCCTAATTAAACTTAATCTACCAGAACAAAAAGTCAATAACCTTTTTCATTTTTGATAATAGCATCCAACATTTTCGTGTGTGTTTTAGGACTCTCTGCATTCCCAGAGTCATTCCTCTCTGCTGCCACTGAAGCCATGGACTAGAGCTACACCTGGTCCTGACGGTCCTGTGGTCATCAGATGGCTTCTCAACAACTGTCAGCGAAAATACAGAACGTGAGTCACACGACTGAAGTATTTCCACAGAAGCCTGATTCACAAGTTAGTAAAAAATCATATTGATTACAAGGAAAGTGGACAGTCTGAGGTTTCTGTGGCCCACGTGGCTTTACGTCACATAAAAAACACGCTTTGAGGTGTTTCTGAGTCATAATTACCTCCCACAGGGAAAGTGATCTGAATAGAGCTGCTCTTAAGGGAAAATATGAGGCCATTACTTAAAATAATCTGCTATTTTTGTGTATTGCTGCACGCAACTAATCTCAAGGATTTTTGTTCTGCAAAGCAATATTCTCACTTGATGGGCAGCCTGTTATGTTGCACTTGAAAAGTTCAGCCCTCAAGTGTAATTATACACACATGCTGTTCCTTTAGTGCTCTAATAAGGCAAATAGACTTATAGGTTGTGTTTAGGCCTGAAAGCACCAACCTTCAACTAAAATACTTTGTCCTTTGGGCCCTGACATATTATTTATCAAAATATATTCAACAAATATTACCTGCTCTTTTAACTGTTTATTGTCCTAACTGTGTTTGATGATTAAAGACATGGTTTTAATGAGCTTTTAGCTGGGATTCTCGACTTTTGGTGGATATCACAGGTGTTACATTAGACCTGTGAAACATGATGTTAACCCCTTGTCCCCCTGTATCAGGGGGTACTGGGCACAAAAGGTTAACTTTAAATTGAGAGTTTTCCCATTCTAATTTAAGGCAGGTTTTGGGAATAGCTGCTCTTCAGTATGGCATCCATCTTTTGGTCTCTGACAAACTTTGACTGCAACTCTTCCAACTAGCTGCTGTCTTCTTCGCTTAGATTCTCTCGGTATATTAATGCGCATGCAACATAATGCATTCAGACAGTAACTAGGTCAGCTATACTACAGCTTAAGTGCAGGTTTGACTCATTAATAATGCACATGATGAAGACTAAAGTTGATAAAGATTTTTTCCTCTTTGATGCCAACAATCAAGAAGTAGTCTGCCAGGTCCTTTTAATTTTGAGTGAGAGGACATTTCAAAGTTTATATTTTTTGGTCAAAGTGAGATGCCATCATTGTTATGTTGTCCTCCATCCTGTTCTTGTTTAATATGATAACATTGCTTGGCTACAGCCTTCAGACCTCTGGTCTGTTACACAAAGCCTTGTGTCAGAGTCTCAAACCTGTAGGCGTTTGCTTTTTTACTGGCGATGCTCTGAGCTCAGTCCTTCTGTCACCCACACAGACTCAAATGGAATGAAAGCTATGCATGGGTTCATTCATTCCATAAACCGAGGGAGTTAATGCGTGCATCTTGCCATGTTATTAGGACCTAACAAGGGCGTGCTTGTTGATCATTTGCTCTATACTGCTCTAAGGCTATGTTATAAATATCCTCTCCAGCTAGTATCATACTTAACATCTCACCTGGCTACAAAAATTGTCAACAGGCATCACCTCTTGGAGTCCAACTAAACTAGTTTAGGTACTGTATCAGAGACCCCTTGTTGACCCTAAGTGGTAGAAAGTATCTAAATGTTGTTGTGATTATGGACAGTGAGCCAAAGCTTTTGGAGATACGCAGGTGTGTCCTGGATAATATTGCGAGCTGTGTTGCTGTTACATCTGTGATGCTGGATATTATGTTATGACTGTTGGCAGGAGCTGGGAGGAGTGCTGGGAGTGGAGAACTCCTCATAGTACTATGAACTGTCAGCTCTATGACGCATTATGTATCGGTATAAACAGGCGAAAACTACTGGCTGGGGCTGAAATTAGAGACGGGGCTGTTTGGCTAGTATTTTCTCAAAGGGGTTGGTCAGGGATGAGGTTTTTAAAGGTGTGGCTGAAAACTTGACAAGCAATTGACTTGACAATCAGTGTGTAAAGCTTTTGTTTTGTGGCTGCTTTTGTCCCCCCCACTCAGATGAGAACGTGAAGGCTGGCGTCCACCAAGGCCACCGCTGCACCTTGGGCAGCACACACACATGCTCACATGACTCTGGACATGGATGCGGTCCTGTCAGACTTTGTTCGATCCACGGGGGCAGAACCAGGTCTGGCAAGAGACCTGCTGGAAGGTAAGAGACAAAAAAACTTTTGTTGAGAGTATTAATAAGTTTCTGTTTTGATCAGCTGCTCTTAGTGGTTGCACTCAAAAAAGCAGAGAAGAGGAAGACGAAAATAGAGAGAAAAAAGAGAGATGGAAGGAAAGAAGAGGGCCCTGCAAAAGAGAGTCTTGCTGATTTAGAGGCGAGTGTGACGGGTTTATGATTGCACTCCCCAGGGAGAGCTTTGTGCCCATTCATTGGAACTCATTGAGAAGCAGAGTGCTCCTGGCACTTGTATTGCTTAGATATAGTGCCATTTAAAATAGGAGAGCAAACAAAAGTGGACACAACAGAAAGCTGGCTGACGGTCAGCTGAATCAATATTATTGTTGATGAATTTTCCAGAAGTTTTACAAATTTTGCTAATTTCACCTTGATCAAATGATAAAAGCAAGACATGTTTCAAGTCTAAATGCAGGGAGAAAAAAATTGTGCACCACAAAGCAGACTTCCATTAGCGGATAAAATTCTCAAAAAGTTTGCAGTGCATGTTTGCATAAGAAATACTTTTTTTTCTTTCCTTAGGCATAAAATGCAGCTAGGGTCTGGTTTGATAAAAAAGTTAAGGTGTCTGGCATCTGTCTCTTCTGAATCTGCTCTGGCACCAGGCCACTGTGGAATACATGCAACACAAACTGACATCAAACAAGCACTCCGAGAGGACAGACATGAACAGAAATATCCTGTCTCACTATTTTTTCCTCTGCTGCTCTGCACTGATGTTAGCTTAGCTTTCAAAAGCTGCATTGGCCACCTGCTCTGTTTACTGAGGGGAGATGATGCTGTATGTGGTGCTTCCCTCTAGAGGTTATTACAGGTATTGATCCATCACTGAGCATACTGACTTTTAGATGTTACATTTTATTAGTTCAAGAGGGATTGTTTGACATTTTTAGAGAAAATGAAAAGTGTTTTACATCTCATTTTTGCTCATTTGTTTAATTAAAGCAACAGATCTATTATATAGAGAAAATTTCATTTCTAAGGTGTGCAATAATAGAACGGGGGACGAGCGAAGCTGTAATGTTTCTCATGGATTGTGATGAAGTATACCCATGCTGTAGATGAGTTTGTCAATGATCTTTTTGTTAATGACAGCCATTAACAATGAAGGCTCTGAAACAATACTCTCCGTACCAGCTTTTTCAAGCCAGTGCATTGCGTTCTGAGTGCCTGTATAGCTAGACCGTAAGTTGTATTCCTGGATCTGTGTTGCACAAGCTGCTGAAATCCATTCAGTTGAATTAGGTTTGCATTGATTGTCGTGGGAGCCAGTGATTAGCGACGGCTGGTTTCATGTTTTCAGACTGTCAACAGTGATTCTGTCTGGAAGTCGGGGAGCAACTTCCTCCAGGTCTCTTACGCATTGAGTCCATTAAAGGATCCCGTCTCACAAACACACTCAGGTTACATTCCATGTTTATAGTAGGTTGTTTTTTTTATAATTATTTTTTTTAAAAAGGACTGGTTTGCAGATTGTTCCTGTGGTGCTGTGAGAAGTGACACTGAGTTATAAAAAGACTGATTTGTGTCTCTTAAACCTGGAGGGGATTTTATGCTGGAGACAGCACCCAGTGGAGACAACTGTGTGTGTGAGTATGTGCACATCAGGATATTGCTGTCACTTTCCTTAAGGTTTTGTCTACTTGCTGTCTTCATTTTTGTGGCACCACCCAAGCATCTTGTTCTTCCTATGATTCGGCATGTTGTTCTGAGATAAAAGCCCTACATATAGGCTGTAGGTATTGTAGTTGAGATTGTTATTTCAAGTTTAAAGGTCTGGGGGCATTTTTTGCTTTATTTAAAATACATTAAGACAAAAAAGCTTGTTTAAAATACCAAATAGCTTAATTATAAGGGAAACAGGCTAATCTTTAGCATACTCAGCTTTTTTTTTTTTCTTGCAGTACGTGTCAGTTTTTCTCGTCATCAACTGCTATGGGTATCATTTACCTCAAGATAACTCAGTTTACTGTAAATATCTGTCTTGTTGCACAAACTTTTAGGTGTATGGAAACGTTTAGTTACTCAATCTTCTATAATAATCTGAAAAACCAAATTAAAATGGTATAATTAAACAGCATTTAATCTCTGTGTTTGTCATCCTTGTGTCCTGCAGGTAAAAACTGGGACCTCAGTGCTGCTCTAAATGACTACGAGGAGCTAAGGCAGGTCCACACTGCCAACCTGCCGCAGGTCTTCAACGAGGGCCGCTACTACAAGCAGCCAGAGACGCGTGACACGCCCACCCATGTCAGCAAGATCGACAAGCCGTGTGCCCAGAAGCAGGAGGACAATGCTCAAGGTAGCAGGACAGTCTTGACACTGGAGACATTAAAGGTTTTCTCTTTGAGCATCTGCTTCAAATTTATCCATTCTATAACTCCTTGTATTCCCTTTTAGAGAAGCGTCTGTCCCGCGGGATCTCCCACGCCAGCTCTGCTATCGTCTCTCTGGCGCGGCTGCAGGTGGCCAATGAGTGTACTAGCGAGCAGTTCCCTCTTGAGATGCCCATTTACACATTCCAGCTACCAGACCTCAGCGTCTACAGCGAGGACTTTAGGACTTTCATAGAGAGAGATCTGATAGAGCAGTCCACCATGATGGCTCTGGAGCAGGCTGGTAAGTACTTTAGGATATAATAAATTAATTTAAAGTACTTCTCCTGCAACTGATATGAGATATGTAAGAAAATTCCATTCATTTCCCTGCATTACCTATTTGGATTACATTAAACCCCTGAAGCCCCACAGAGAAGCAGCAAATGCCAGTGAGAGTCAGTAATGCAGACAGATGCACTGGGTGAGGCTGATGCTGAGCAAATCAGAGCAGCATCATCTGGAAGAAACACAAAAACAATAAATTCAAAGCATTCCACATCCCAAGTGATTAATTTTCCAGCTGATGCTTTGAAATGAAAGAGAGAAGCTTGTTAGAGGAGTTTCAAGTCTACCAGCACAGTTCCTCACAGCTTCCCTATTTCTGATCCCAATCTGGAAACAGCCATCCAAGAGGTAATATTGGCTCAATTATATTAGTCTTATAGCTGCATTTTTAACAATTTAATCAACAGTAAGATAGAATTTGTTTATCCGTTTATTTGTTTTTAATATTTAAAGTTGTAAAAATCACAGGTACAGAATGAAAAAACTAAATGCCTTACAGGTTGAGACTACTACATATCAGATGCTTCCATGAGAGGTGTAGTAGTACAGTTAAAAAAAGGCCCAATCAAGTCAAGTAACCAATTGTGTATTAGCCTCACTTAATAGCTAGTTAATTCCTAACTGTCCACCTGTACTGCATGTGAATCACTCTTACATAATTAAAAAATCAAGAAGTGGAAATGAAGAACACTTCTGCAATTTGATCATAGCTAAACTCAGAACAAAATCATTCGGAAGTTCATGTGTTATTACTGTAGTTAAATAAATGAACCAGTTAAATCTCTTCAGTCTCAGAGCACTGTGACTCAGTGTGCAGTGCTCAGGGCTGTGAAATCGTCATATTTTCCACAAGGATGTAGGCAAGGTGGTGATGAAGCATCAGCAGAAAATCTAGTAAAAGGAACACCTTCGAAGGGTGCTGATAGCTTACGGCCAGAATTACCCTTAAAGTTCGGTTTTAGAGACTAATCTGGAACGTACTGTAAAGGTACTGGACACATAAAGTGTACAGACACACTTTTTCTATTCTTGTTAGTGCACCAAAGTGGTTAGTGTTGTGACTTTTTCTGTACAGCTTCTAGATCTGATGTTTGAAAGCTCATTGCAATCTCTGTACAACATTTACAATTTACCAAAAAGATGAGTTCTCTTTTTGGAATAAAGTTTTTGTTCATAAAACCTACAATTAGGATATGAATTTCCTTTTTTTATGACTTTTTACTGAATTTACTGAAGAAGCTCTGCAGCCACATGCAGTTTTAGATAAATGTTTTTTTTTTGTTGTTGTTATTTGTTTATAAATCTTTAAAAATGTGGACTTTATTTATTGAAGCACTTTAATAAAGTTATTAACCTGTATACACACAGAATATGTCCTGCCTAAGTTATCCTTAAGTTATAGAGATCAAAAGGAATGCTCAATTTAATTTAGTTTAATACTGTTATAAATGATCAAACGTTTAAAAGACCTCTATGAAGAAATCGCTTTAGGTCGCATCTCTTGAGTTTTGAGTGCCATAGTTTATTTTTTGTGCATTATAATTTTTTCATTGTGGAGATGTTTATGAACTATTCATGTTGGAGGCATGCAACAGAATATTCCCAGTGAGACACTGTGTGGACTGCACAAGTACACTTAACTCTGCCTTGTAGATTGATTTTAAAAATGTGTTTTCCTGTCTCCGTTCTTCAGTTTTATATAGATTTCATTAAAACAAAAATGGTCCTTATGATGCACTGACTGGGCTTTTCAGGTCGTCTGAACTGGTGGTCCACCATGTGCACTAGCTGTAAGAAGCTGCTTCCTCTGGCCACCACAGGGGATGGGAACTGCCTTCTGCATGCTGCCTCTTTGGGTGAGCTATTTGTTCTCTGTGAAATCCATAATATTACCCTATGCATGTTGTCTTTACTGAAAAGCAGTCAATGCTTTGTTGCAGCTGCTGACTCAGGAAAATGGAGTGAGAAAGAAGGTGATAGAGCTAAATAAGTGAAAAAGGGAAAGGAATAACTGACCTATACATTACAGGAGATTGTCAGCTGTTGGATTTAAGAGATGACAGCATCTTCAGGTATGTGCTAAAGAAGATTCCTGTCTCCCCAGTGTGATGGCTGCAGTGGGCCAGCAGGACCAGAGTTAATGTAATCAGCACTGACAAGCTCTGTCTCTTGAAGACATTCTTAGCGAAAGAGCTGAGGTCATCTCTGAATGACAGCATGAGCAAAATCTCAGTACATTTAAGATCAACAACGTTGTGTTTCAGTGGGCCTTGTTGACTTTGTTGTTTCATACGCTTAATCACAGCTTGCAATAATGTGTCATATCTTTGTGTGTTGATCAGGGATGTGGGGCTTCCATGACAGAGACTTGATGTTAAGGAAATCTCTGTACACCATGATGAAGAGTGGAGCAGAAAGAGATGCTCTGAAGAGAAGGTGGAGGTGGCAGCAAACCCAGCAGAACAAGGAGGTGGAGAAAGGGTTCATCTTTTCACACTGTGCTTTTTAAATGCATAACTCCATCTTTCAGGAATGACATTAATATAAGCAAGTAAATAAGCACAGATTTTAGCTTTTTTGCTGAGCAGCACTTCTGGATTTTTGCTGATACCAAGTGTGCATTAGTGCTGTAGCTACACTGCTAATACTGTCAAATCCTCTGCACTTCCTCTCCCTTCTCCTGATGTTCACGGATTAAAGTATTTTAAAATCTATTAAAAAAAATTGTGTCATCAAAGATAGCTCAGGAAAGAAGTAGTCCAGATGCTTGTGATTTAAAAAAGCCCAAGGCCTTCTTGCAGCCTAGTGATCCAAGACACACCCCATGAAATGCAGCATTCTGATGAGTGTGGGCAGAGATCACTGCTGCATGAAGACCACCTTTTCTCCAATTATCCATATAACATAACATGTACAGAGAAATTGTCCATGCCCACAAACGCAGAGTGCTCCAAACAGCTTTAAATAGGATGCAAATGGCAAGAAATAACCTGTAATAGTGACTGTGTTGGTGTGCAGTGTACATGCAAAGCTGAATTTAAATGTTTTGTGGTGTGTTTTGGTGTAGTCCGGGTTGGTGTACACTGAGGAGGAGTGGGAAAGAGAGTGGAACGAGCTCTTGAAGTTGGCCTCCAGTGAACCTCGCACTCATCTCAGCAAAAATGGGAACACCAGCGGAGGGTAAGGACTTCAACTCACATCCCTAAAAATCCAACAAGCATATTTGTGTTAAACTACCAGGACTCCTCACATGTTGCGTCCACAGTCCTGCAGTAGTTGCACTATAATCACTGCATGATGTGAAGAGAGTGACAGTAAGCAGCAGTAGCTGGTTATGTAGCTTTCATCCAACACCACACATTACAGCTCTCCTGCTGTGTTTCATAGTTTTGTGTGTTGAAGCACAGCAGAAGGCCAACTCCCAATTCCCACTCTGTTCCTACTCAGACTGCTTCTCTTGCAAACTGCTGTCACCCCCGCCCCCCTCCTTCATATAAAATGTGAGACTGTGCCATCTACTGGCTGCCATCTGCACTAATCATTTCAGCTGTAACAGCCTCCCCTGAGCTGGGGGTTACTTTTAGCTGAAGCAAGTTACGTAAATATACATAAGAGGGACTTTTTTATGCTACAGAGGAGGATTGGAAACTAGCTCTGGTTTCCTCTTCCTACGCATAGAAATCTTGTGGTTTGTCTGTGAAATAAACATGCATATGTTCTCAGGTTTGTTGGAGTAAAAACAACTGTGTGCAGAAAAGAATTACATTAAAATATCTTTTTGTTGCAATTAATCAATCATTTGACATAACAAATGGATAACAATCTGCACAAAAATTGTGTTCTGGTGACAGCAACAGCACCAGTCCAGTACAAACCCATCCATCACTGAAAATATCCTTTTTAAGAGAGTAATTTAGTAATTTCATCTGGAGGTTTGAACTTCTCACTGAGTTTGTCTGTAATACAGTAATAAGGTTAAGGATGTTTGATGGTCCTAGTGTGAAATGAGCCTCTGAATAGGTTGAGTGGGATTCACAAATTAACAAGCTCTTTATTAGAGTGAATTTGGCAGTGTGGCTGTAGGTCTGTCGCGATATGCAATAAGTCAATTAATTGCACGGTAAGAAAATAACGAGGGCAATAAGTTTGCCGGCCGCGATTATTTTCTTTTTATTTATTTATTTTTCTATCTTAACTTACCATATACTGTGTATGACAATATGTTTCACTATGGAATATCTCGACTAAACGCTCTTGTTTCTTGCGGAGTGATCTCTCTAGTGTTATACTTGACAGCAGCACGTTGGAGAACGAGACCGTGGTGAAGCACCTGTGCGAGCTGGTATGCTGCATTTGTTTTACAGGGCTGCCAACTCTCACGCATCAGCCGTAAGACTCGCGCATTTGAGTGGCTTTTCACGCTCTCGCGCTAAACCTACGATTCTCACGCTGAATCATGTAAATAAGTCGAATGGAGAAAATAGCTGCAAGCACTTTCTCATTTATTGTATCGCTGCTCCACACATGTAGGCAGAACACACACGTAGCCCACAACGTCAGTACAAAGCCCCCACTTCCTGGTCTACCGTAATAACCCCGTAACGCACAGGCACATTACACAAATAGTCAGCCTATATACTACTGTATCAAGAGCAATGACGGCTTATCGAGAGGTTCGGAAAGATTCCCAGTGGGCCGCATTACTTTTGGGCCGGTGTCCCGGCATATGTGAAAAATCGCAGCGTCTTGACGCAGCAGCGGTTCACTCGCTGCTCATAGATCAGTCTGACACGCAGTGATGAGGGGAGATATTTTAGCTTCACAAACAACAATGATACAGTATATTTTTTCTAGTTTTTTTTTTCAATACAATGGTACTAACTGCCAGTTTTGCCATTTTTTTCTGTCTAAGCCCCATATTTAATATTTTTTATATATTTTTTGAAGGGCAATTTTAAAAGGGTGTACTTGCATTATTATGGCATTGTCATTATATTAGTTGAAAATGGTCTTAAAATAACAACATTATCGCTTTGCGCAATATTATCGGTTATTGCAATAATTTCAGAGAAAATTTATCGCACAGCAAAATTTGTTCGCAACAGGCCTGTGGCTGACAACTTAATAGTTCCACATCCTCAGGTTCCCTGGTGGTTGCATGCTTGAGAGCTCTGCCTCTCCTCTCCCATTTTCCCTCTCCAGCTCTTTTTTTTTTTTGCAGATACATCTATGAAAAGGTGGATGTAGTCATCCTGTCTGTTAAGGGCAGCCAATGTGGAAAATAAATCCAAATACACAGATCAAACTTGCACAGAATTAGTATGGACATTTAATATAACAATGTCCCTCTGCGTTATGTGTTTTTCTTTAGGGTGGATAACTCTGAGGATCCAGTCTATGAGAGTTTGGAGGAGTTCCATGTGTTTGTGCTGGCGCATGTATTGCGCAGGCCAATTGTAGTTGTAGCTGACACGATGCTCAGAGACTCAGGAGGAGAAGGTAGATGAACCACATCTTGGCATGATTTTCCATTGCACTGTAGGATACGCATAAAAGTTAACACCGCCATGTTCTTAATTGAATTCCAGCTTTTGCTCCCATCCCATTTGGAGGGCTATACCTGCCGCTGGAGGTGCCTCCAAGCCGCTGTCACTGCTCCCCTCTGGTCCTGGCCTACGATCAGGCTCACTTCTCTGCACTGGTGTCCATGGAGCAGAGAGACCAGCAGAGAGAGCAAGGTAAGCCGATGTCCAGCATCACAAAACTACTAATACAGTCTTCACAGGAAAACAGCTCTTGACAACCTCAGGTTTAATGTAAATCTTTCCTTAACCCTTCCCATCAATAGCTCAGGAGGATTTGCTTTTAACCTTATGGGTTGACTACAAGAGTAAAGGTGGAGGTGTTTACCTGTCCTGCTAGAGGTGAATAATGTATAACACAGCAGTCTGATTACCTGTGATCCATTATTAAACCAGGCCAGTTCAGGCAGCATCAAGCAGGGAGTGGCTAGTGTGGAGGAAAGTGGGCATCATGCTGCTTCTTTTTCTACCAGCAGTGCATGTCTCTTTTGAAGTCCAGGTTTCTTTCATTTACTTTCTCATAGTAGTCTGTTTATGTGTTTACATTTTGCACAGAGGTTTGTAAATGGATCTTAAGTTGTGGCTAGGGAGAGCAGATGTTCCATTGTGTTGAGTGACTCTTGTTTTTGTCTTGTTTTGCCCATTTAGATGCCAGTACTCCCACTCGGGGTGCATTACTTATTCTCGAGGTCAGAGCATTCCTCACATGGAGTTCCTTTAATTGACAAATAGAGTGGATCTCCTTGACAACCAGTCTTAGCAGTCACGGCACTCTTCTGTGTCTGGCTCAGTGGGTGGAACTCACTTGTCATTTGTGTGGGCAGCCGGCCAAATCTGTCTCCGTCTATGTTTCTCACTCTCAAGTAAAGACACACTTACGCAAATGGTTTCTTTCTTCCTCTGTGTCTTCCCCTTTCTACTGCTCTGTTTTTTTTTCCTGAAAATGTAAGGTCTTTTTCTTTGTTGATAAACTCAAATTTAGTTATGACGCTAGCATATGGCAGCTGTAGTCTGGCAGACACTCGTGATTACTGAGCTATCATCTCTGCCTTGAAATCAGCCCCTTTAATGTCCCAGCAGCACATCAAAGCCAGCTTACCCCACAACCCCCAGCCCCTCAGTACTTCAGTGGAAGTTTCAGTGTTAGATGTAGGGTTTCCTTCTCGTCCACTAGATGGTGCATATGTTCAAATAACCTGGTTCAGCTTAGTAACAACACTTCTCCATGGCTGAACTTTGTTCATCTGGGTACACTGTGTCCTGTGATAAGATCAGAAGTCTGCAGTCTCTCTTCAGGATGTTTTGAAAACACTTGTGCCCCTAACAGAGTGCATTTGCATGTCATGTGATAATTCATATCACAAAGCAATCATGCACATTGAAAGTCTTTCACACCTGCAAATGGACAAAGTGCGATTTCAAGAAGCATTACTGAGTTGTCATGCTGCTTTTTGTATCTCTGAACAGATGCCAGACAGGCGGGCCTAATCTTCCACTGCCAATTAGGGCAGGGTCACCCCAGCCCGCCTATAAGCCCTCACCACATCACCGCATATGGGCAGGGTCCTTGGCTACTGGGGCCCTGACAAACCAACCCTCTCTCCTGACAGTCAGGCCACTGTGTGGATGTCTTAGGTGGATGGTTGCTGTTAATTTCCCCTCTGTTCAGCAACGAGCATCTAAGGGACTGCTGGGCTTGTGTGTGTTCAGGTGTCAGAGGGCTGAGTTAGAATACTGGCTCTTTCTTCAGCCCTCTGTGTGGAAGATTATAGCAGAGACCCTCCAAGGAACCTGACTCTAAATCTCACAGACAGATTATGCTTCTCCTTTTATGGGCTGCTCGCATGGCATCTGGGGCTACATTGATGATGGATGATGAAAAAACAACAAGGGAGGGGCGAATACAGCCAGAGGTTATTGTTTTGAAATCAAAACTTTCTTTTACATCTGTTTTTATGAGGTCATCCCAAAAGAGCCATCAAGTACTTTTATCAAAGGGCACTTAGGTGAACCAAGAGCCCATGGGTGTGTTTTCCATCCTTTAAAATTGCTGCTCACCTGCTGCGTGATAATGACTAGCTCCTCAGTAGATGCTGCTGCCTGTCTTTTATCAGGTTGTTTGTGCTTCTGTGGTCAAACGACGTATGAGAGGAATTGGCCCTCTGGAAAACTCTGGAGCTATTTCAAGCTCTGGTCTCAATATCAAAACACTTCCAGGTTTTCTTTGGCTTTCCATCATTAAACTTCTAACACCCATCCGAATGAAGAAAATGGTCATCTTTTATACAGAGACCACCTACCTAAGAGTGTGGTGTAACCACCCAGCTTTGGGCAGGGGTCACATCTCTTTCATTTGAATACACCCAGTGTTATACTCACCATGCTGTCAGAGTAATTAAGTCAGAACAGTGATCACTGAAATTCAAATGGCTGTGTTTTTGTCTTACTTCAGATCCAGTGTGTCTGTAATTGCCATCTTGATACTGCTGTTAAAATCGTCTCAGGCTTGTTAATATGCACGGCTGCTGTTTGTGCTAATGAATTGGACTCTGTAAATCTGCAGCTGTGCAGACTGACCAAAGTCAGGAATTTGAATTTGTGCCTATTCCCGTTGTACAAAATTGTTCTTGAATCTCAATACAGAGTAAAACATTGACTGAGTATTCCTGCTGTGAATCAAACCTTTAATAGGTGGCTTTGTCTTCCTAAAGGGGTGAAAGAAGGGGAAGGACCCACCCTCATTCTGTTCTCATGATAGAAGGCATGATGTATTTGCGTTTCTTGTTTTGCAAACCAATATCGAGGAGAAAAGAGGGGAAAAAAAGAAAAAAAGATGATGTTTATGTCCAGTCAAATTAGATGAATAAATGCTGAGAAAGCTTAATTTGCAACAGCTGTTTCCTCACAGGTTACACCCAAGTTTTCTTCCCTTCTCTCTTTTTGAATCCCTCCTGAATCAAGTTGCAAACCGAGCACAGCATGGCAGACTAGCTGCTATGTGGCCAAGTACACAGCTCACATACCACAGAAGGCTATGATGTCATGCATGCATAAGCTATGGGAATTGGTCATTCAAGGACAACAAAACAAGGAGCCAACAGTGATAGTAAATACATTACAGCACACTTCAGTCCCCTAGAGCTCTATTGGCAGTGTTGAATCTCTGAAGCTGGACTGGCTCCAAGCAGGAACAACAGCGCACACAGCACTTTAGAATAGCGAAAAGGGAGGACAGCTGCATTGTGGGAGCCAGGACGCCACCTCACAGACCTCTGCTTGCCTCCTGCATGACCTGAGTGGGAACTGAGTGGGAGCCGGTTCACTGTCTTCTGCCTGCCAGTGTGTGTGTGTGTGTTTGTGATCGTGACTGACTTTTCTGGGCAAGACTGTTCTTGGAAAGGCCCTTCTTGAAGAAAACAATTTTTCCTCTCAGCTTACAGTGCTGCCATGCCAGCACTCTCGTCACTGACTTTGTAGCTGCTGATCATGAATTGTTTTAGAGAGGTGACGTTTTGGCTGGACAAACTTAACAAATAAGGACACATTTCTGGAAAAAACTTTGTCATCAGTGCTCTTAGTGGTGTTCAAGCTAGGGTGTGGCCAGACAATGTCTGTCAAGTGTTATCAAAGTACATTTACCATCAGCTTTCTGAAGCCAACATTGTGCATAACCAGAGTCACTCAAACACAAGAAGGGGAGAGTTTGACCTGCAGTGTCCTCTTGGACACAAGAGAGGAGAGTGCTGCTGGAGATCTATGTCTCCATAAAGCCTGCAGAGCACAGCAGCCTATTGGCAATGGAAGAATTGATGAGGCCAGGAAGAGACTGAGTCTTCCATCTGGGTCTGACAGTGAAGGCTGGAATGTCCTCAGCCTGAACAGCCTGCATCTCTCTGCAGTCATGTGGACAACAGCCCCCACACAAGGTAGCCTGAGGAGAGCTGTCATGTGGGCTAGTGAGGCCCAACTAGTTCTGCTTGTACTGTTGTTTTAAAAGGGCACCCACGCATTCTCACAAAAACATCTAATGTAAACGCCTGCACTGTGTACACTGAGCAGGTTTCCCACGAGGGGATGCCCAGCTAGGTGTCTGTTTTATATTGTGTGTCCACTGATTAGTGTTGAAAACATCTTCCTGCTTGTGAGTAGCTGATCATATCAGAGGATGAATGTAAATTATTTCAGCAGCTTTTATCTCACACTGTCTATTACTAAACCAAATAATGTTTGGCCCTGAGGTTAAAAAGCAGAAAAAAGTGTTTAACAACTTGTATTGTGTATTCTTTTGTTTTTGTGTATCAGAAAATGTGTTTTTTGTTCTTCTTGTTCTATTCTGTGAGATGTTGAGGTTTTTTGTTTTTCCTTTTGGAAATAAAGAAATTAAACAAGGAGGTCTGACAACATAGTCACACAGAGCAATACTTGTCAAAACACTCACCAGGATCCAGTTGTTGTGCAGGTGCAGATGTCAGGAGTCCAGTCTTGACTCTGTTCTCCTTGACAAACCAGACCCACCACGACCTCTATTCGGTAGCTGTGTTTTATCTTTTAGTTCTATCACATTCAGCGTCTGAATGCTCCAGATTTATGACAAACCAGATCTTTTTGTTTTATTTTTTGGATCATTCAAAAGCCAAAAGTAGACTAAGCAGGCCCATCTGTGTTATAACAGAAAAAAATAAGTTTGACTTTGGTTCTTCTCTATGTGGATGATTTGCACTGGTTACAGTCACTTTTTTGCCTAATAAATGATTGGAAGATCAAATATATCCCCAGGATATTTTTCTCTAGACTGACATGGTATTAAGTTGTCATGTTAGCTTGCAAGAGAAATGGTGGCATGCAATGCTGTTTCTGTTTGGAAGGCTGGACCAAACTGATGTTCTGATAATTTCATCTCTTACAGCTGTTATCCCTCTGACTGACTCGGCGCACAAGCTGCTGGCGCTCCATTTTGCCGTAGACCCTGGCAGGGACTGGGATTGGGGGAGGGACGACAATGATAATACCAAGCTAGCCAAGTAAGTCCTGTATACTATATCATGGGTGATGCTTATCAACAAAGCACACAGGGGCACTCACGGAAAGTGATTATGAGATCTGGGCTCAGGTCACTTCAAGGAGTATGTAGTGAGAGAACAAATTGCGAGTCACGTCAGTCATCCATCGCGTTTTCCAGGAATGGCCTGTGTAAAGCAGCAACACCCTCTCTGAGTTTAACAGAGTTTATGTAAGGGGTTCTGTTTCACATTCCTTCCAGCCAGTGGTTTAGCTTATCCTCAAACAAGCTGTAATATGAACAATGCGAACACACAGAAAAGTTGCTCGAACCACCTCTTTATTATTGCAATGCAAGCATCATTTATCGGCTGTACAACCCGTGACTAGTAGCAGATTCCGTTCTATTCAATGACCTCCGATATATGATACATGACCATTTAGAAAATTACTTTTCTTAAAAGCATCATTTGTGAAATGTATCATGTAACTTCCTGTTGTTGATGATATATATATGTTCTTCCACAGTCTTATCTTGTCTCTGGAGGCCAAACTCAACCTGCTGCACAACTACATGAATGTAACATGGATCCGAATCCCATCTGAAACAAGGGTGAGTGTTTTTCTCACATGTGTGTTGTGTTTGTCACAGTTAATTTAGCTTTGGAGAGACTCCCTCATTCCAAATGTTCTTGAAACCCCAGAGTCCAATCATTCAGTTTTATTTAGTGTCAGAATGCTATAATCTGTGGTATTTATGTGTGTACTGGTTATGTGTCATCAAGAATAGGCAACTGAGTTCTTTCTGAATTTTTTTCTTTTGGAAGATTATTTTGTGAGAGGAATTTTAATAGCTCTCTCTACTTTTTTAAATTGTAAACTTAATTTTTTGTTCTATATTTTCTTTGGTTTTTCTGTGTGTCTGACTTTATGCAGGCTCCCTTGGCTCAGCCAGAGTCTCCCACAGCCTCTGCAGGTGAGGATGTCCAGTCTCTCGCTGAGTCCATGGACTCTGACCGCGAGTCTGTCGGCAGCAATTCTAACGTCAACACTGGCAAGTCATGCAAGGAGAAGGATAAAGACAAGCAGCGAAAAGACAAGGACAAGAGCCGGGCTGATTCTGTAGCCAACAAACTAGGAAGCTTCAGCAAAACACTGGGTATCAAGCTAAAGAAGAACATGGGAGGTCTAGGAGGCCTTGTGCACGGCAAAATTAACAAATCAAACTCTGGCTCAGGTCGTAATGGGGAGAACGGAGGGGAAAAGACAAAAAAGAAGGAGTCTAAGGCAAACAAGGGAAGCAAGGAGGAGTCGGGCCAGTCTACAAGCTCTACTTCCTCTGAGAAAGCCACCAGTCCTTCCCCTACAGATGGAGATAGACCCTCCAGCTCATCCCCAACTGAGAGACAGGATAGTTCAGGGAGAAGCTCGGGGGACAAGACCTTGGAAAACTGGAAATACAGCACAGATGTCAAGCTCAGTCTCAACATCCTGCGGGCTGCCATGCAGGGAGAGCGCAAGTTCATTTTTGCAGGGCTTCTGCTCACCAGCCATCGACACCAGTTCCATGAAGAGATGATCAGTTACTATCTGACAAACGCCCAGGAGCGCTTCAGTCAGGAGCAGGAGCAGAAGAGAAAGGAGGCCGAAAAGAAGCCTCCTGCCACTAATGAGGTGGCTGCAAAGAACCCCGAGAATGAGAGTGTCTTCCAGAGGGAAACATCAGACAGCTCACCTCCAGAGAGCTGCTCTCCCATCCTGCCTCACCACACCTACAACAACTCACAGCCTCTGCTTGGTCTCAAGATGCAGGGCAGAAACAGTCCTACTCCTGCAGCCCCTCTTGTTTCTGTCCCAGTCCCTCCTCTTACCCCGCCAATAGCTCAGCACCATGTCTCTCACCCAGCCCCAACCCCAGCACCTTACTCCTCCCCTAGTTTTGGTGCTAAGAGAACTGGACCCATTCCTGTGTCTGCCCACTACAGCCATACACCGCCCATCGAAAGGCACAGCGTGATTCACTTACAAGATGTCAACATGCAATCCTCCATCTTCCAAGATGAACCCTATAAACCTATGGTAGGCACCCTAAAGACATGTGCCACCTACCCCCAGCAGAACCGCACACTCTCATCCCAGAGTTACAGCCCTGCTCGCCTGTCAGGGGTCCGCACTGTTAACACCATGGAAACCCTGGCCTACAACATGCCTGGCGAACACAAGTCCCACACTTACACAAATGGATTCAATGCGGGAGACATTCAGGACTGCCTTGCGTTTGCTGATGAGGACAACTCATCTCACACCTGGCTCAACCAAGACAAAACCAAAGGGCGGAGCTCTGGAAGCCCTTTGTACTGCTTTCAGCAGCGCCGCTGCAAGAGGGAGAACTGCTCTTTCTACGGGAGGCCGGAGACAGAAAACTACTGTTCATACTGCTACAGAGAGGAGCTTAAACGCAGGGAGAGGGAGAGCAAAATGCAGAGGCCCGTATAGCCATCACCGCTACTTCAGCCCCAACACGGCCACAGGAGACTTGAGGGAATAACACCATCTGCGCTCTGCATTTTGAATTACACAAAAGGCGAACGTTTCCCAGTTCTTTTTTGTTTCTTTTTCTCTTTTTTAAGAATGCTCACGTGTTCCCATCACCCTTCCCTTGTTAGTAAAGATTACTTTATGATGTGGGAAGTAGAACTTGAAACAGGGAGCAGCTTTGGCCAGATGTTTTCTTTTACTTCTGTCTCATTGAATTTAGTCTTTTACTTGTTTTAGAGTAAAAGTCATGTCTGTGATATAATTTTTCTGTATGTGAAGGAAAGTTCTTCATTTTTTGAAGTACAAAAGATTTGCATCTCATGAGGAAGAAACATTTTAGCTCTTTTATTCAGTTTGAATGCAATACCTCTGCCTGGTTCTTCAAAATCTCTGTGGAAAATTTATAGTTGTTTTGCAATCAAAAGAAATTTAACGGGGGATTAACATTAGACTTTAAAGCAATAAATTGGTGATATTTGCTACACTGTCTCCCAAGTTTGTCTATGCATCGATAATGTAGTTACTGTATGTTAACTATTTGTTGTAAATCGTAAAAGAACGTCACAAGGCGTGTCCCAATTCAGAGTCTGCACACTTCGAAGTGCGAATTCTATGGCCACATACGTCATCACGGTGCGCAAAGTACTGTCCCAATTCACATAATTTGAAGAACCCTCCGAATCCACCCTTCAAATCCGCACTTTGTTTGGCCTTAAACTGCTGGTGACGCATCCTCTTTTCTCCCAGAATTCATTGCACACTAGACGGTGGCGAATCAGCAACCGAGGTCAGAATAGTACGTTTTAGATATCAATAAACTACACTTTAGTAGAAACGTTGTAAAACCAAGTACATTAAAATCATGTTTGTTAAATGGTGACATAAAAAATCGGTAATATATGATATTCGTGGATTTTAAGGGGTTAATGAAGTCTGTACTGGCTAGAAAACAACAGACCTTAGACCAAGTTTTTTTTTCTTTTTTACTGTCGGTGTTGCCGATCGGTGTTCAGCGTCCACTGAAGTGTCCAATGAGTAATTTCAGAGGTTTAACTGATTCAACGTCCTGTGTTGTTGCTATGCAAAGCTGTTGTAGGCTGTCCCATTTCACGAATGTTAAGCGGGGTTTTAAGTGTGTAGACGTAGTCTGCGCACTTCGAAGTGTGCAGACCCTGAATTGGGATCAACCCACAGTGTGCTTTTGTAAACAAATGTGAGCTACAGGAATTGAAATGTAAGCATTATAGATTGTAATGTTTGATTAGAATGAAAGGTAAAACTGTCATTTGTTACGTGTACCTCTGTTCTCGCCATGTTAGGAGGGGTTTCCTGTGTCATGTGCAAGATTTCATTTCACGTTTTCGGCCCACAAGCACTGCCAAGCTGGCTTCTTAAAAAGAACAAATCACAGTCCAAATATTCAAAATATTTCTGTGCCAAACACCAAACAACGTGCGTAAGTTGAATTTCTTCTCAAATATGCAGTGTTTGTTTATGGTGTTTCTCTGAGTTGCCTGTCGACTACTCTGCTCGGTAGATGTGTTAGATGAGATGAACTGTGAGTCGTGAAGGCAGGCTTATGTGTAATTGTGTGTTATTACGTGTCTCCCCCTTCCCCTCTTTCCTACACACACACACACACATCACAACGTGCAATCATGCTAATAGCACTATGTGGTGACCTTCAGTATAAACGTGTCACCGGTCCAGTGTGAGATTGTTCTTCTTCCATATCTAGAGGCTGTTAAAAGAAGCACCTGCTGCTATGAGCACCTCAAGCCTTTGTGATCATCAGTGCTTTAACCAATCAGTGGGATTTGAAAAACCCCCAGGCCTCCAAGTGCTTTCTGCTCATTCAACATGACTACTGTAAAAGACGCGGTGTTTGTGTTGCTGTCTGTTCTGGTGATGCTTGGATAATGTACCATGTTGTCCTTAACGAAGTATTTCCTGGCCAAGGATGTCCACTGCTCCCTCAGTTTGCTTCTGTCTCTCTCCTGTACACACTGCAGTCTTGCTCCTCTTTGTTTCTATGTGACTAGTTCATGGACTCTCACCATGTTAGGACTGTAAGATATAATTTTGTATTCCTTTAAGAGTTTTACACTACTTTAAATTATTAATTTGCACATTAGGTACAGATGTAAATATGAAAAAAAAAATAGTTTATTGTTACAAACATGGTGTGTCTGTGTTTTTTCCTGTTGCGGCAAGGCATGATCAGGAGACATTTTTAAGAAGCTTCTTTTCATGCACTACAGCACACTTTTGCGATCTATTTGCTTTAACTTTTCTAACTTCTTTTCTACTGAGTGTTTAAAGGGAAGTGATAAAAGTTGGAACTACTTTACAAATGCATCCAATAATCGAATATAGTTGTGATATTTTACAAAGCAAACTCTAACGATTTCCATTTAAAGTATTGCAGCTAAATCAGTGCTTGAAGTTACCCATCATCTTTAAACGGGTTGAGCAGCAGATAAGAGCAGCATTTCCATAATGCTGCAAGACTTGCATGAGTCAGATTAAAGGAGCTCACTGTTAACGTAATGGTCAGTCTACTCAAAATGGAGAGTTGCAATCAGCTTGTGAAAACATTCATAAAATGTCTTTCATAGCTATGGTGCATTTTTACCAAGTCAGCTTATGAACACTAAAGTCAGTTACAGCTCAGCCTCTACTGCACTGATTTATTTTTGTTAAATTTTCTAACAGTGCAATCTTTAAAATCATGGTCAAATTGATTTATTACACATTTAAATAATGGGATTTTTGTCTGGTGTATAATTTGAGTCAAAAACCAAAACAACTTAAACAGCCTGACTCTGAATTTTAAAACTTGGATGTGGGCTGAAAAATAAGAAATTATTTTGGGCTTTTTGGGGGGGGACAAGTCAGACAAAACAGAGGGAGGAGAATATTCTCACCAAAACAGACTTGGGGTTGCAGAGCTGAGGATCTCATGTGAGCTGCCAAGTAGAGCAGCATTCCAGGCTGAGATCTACAGCAGTGCCTTTTTTCTCCAAAGACACCTTTACATTGGCAGGAGGACTGACACCAAGCTGAGAAACAAGCATGCAAGAAACCACAGAAAAATCTGGCGTTCCCAGGCCAGCCGAGAGATGTAGTCCATCCAGCGCGTCCTGGGTCTTCCCCGGGGCCTCTTTCCGGTGGGACGTGCTCGGAACACCTCACCAGGGAGGCGTCCAGGAGGCAT
>JBAMHW010000010.1:22719221-22749468 GCA_037177495.1 Rhadinocentrus ornatus | reverse complement strand
TATTATTATTATTATTATTATTATTATTATTATTATTATTATTATTATTATTATTATTATTATTATTATTAATTTTATTATTATTATTATTATTATTATTATTATTATTAATTTTATTATTATTATTATTATTATTGCTAAAGTGATCACCCTAAAATTATCAGTACATAGTTCAAAGGTTTGCATCTATGGATTATGCATTTATCAAAATATCGTAGCTGTCACATTTACAGTAACAAGACACCATCTATACTTATTAATGCAAATCTTGGGAGTCAAGACATTTTGCCACCAAGACAATAACTTCCTTTTTTAGTGTCATAATAACAGATTGATTTATGTGTATTACAATAAGTTTCTGCAGCAAAATAATCAAATGCTAACTTTCCCTGCTCTCAGTCAAAGCAAATCGATTGAAAACTTCTGGTGAATTATAAAATAAAAAAATAAAATAATAAACTGGAAAAATATCCCAAGCTATTGAGCAGTGGGAATCATTAATGAGAAAGGAAAAACTTTTAGACTTCAGAGCTACAGCTAGTGGTGTCCTTAGTTCAAAAATGCATCCTGTTCTGTTAAAAGATGAGATGAGCCTGTAAAGTGTTGTTTCTAACAATATTTTCTCTCTTTAACAGAGAAAAGTGCAACAATCTTGCAAAGGTGACATTTTGCTAGCTTGTTGTTAACATCCATACTGAGCATGGCAAAGAACAGCCTAACTTCAGAGATCATGTTCATACACAAGACACCTACATTTTTACACAGTGATGAGATAAGCAAAAGGCTGTCACGGTGATGTGAAATGTAAACAAAACAGCCCTTCTACTGATTCTTGGGACAGTAAAATGCAAAAGAGATGATAGACCCAAAATCTTTTAGGATTATTTCTTTTCCAATTAACAATTGATGAGTGTGTAGTATAGTATAGCTGTACAGCTGCACCAGGCTTGAACTGGTGGAAGTTGTTCAGCCTGTAATGTGCAGGATGAATTGTATGCTCAAAGTCTCATGACTGAGATTTTGGAGACGCTAATGTGGATTATACTCACTTACCTCCCTGCACAGGCTATAGCTTCTAGTAGTATGGAATGGCTTAAGTTTTGATAATGAATTGCATCCGCACATTATGCCAAGTGTTAGCAGACAAAGGCAATTGTGTCTTTTTCTCCTCAACAGTCTGTCCTGAGCTCATTTGTCCCACACTTTCCATACAGACAGAGAGCATTGTCTTCTTTCTTGAAACTGCCTTTTCCTATGATTTCCTTTGAATTTGCATGAGGGAGCTCCTTTCTATTTTAAAAATGACAAAGAGCTCTAATACATACAGAAACAGTTGGGGACGCTTCCCCTCTCAAGCAGCCCAACACATCCTTCCTGTTGTTAAATGTACTGAGCTAATTTCTAACCAAAGATCAGAAAGTCTGGTTTGCATTTTATCTGATGCATCTGCCACCTACCTTATATAATAGAAATTCATTAAAAGCCTTAAAGGAACACAATAGCTCATAAATATTTATTCTTATGGTAACTGTAGTCTCATTATAATAATGAGTTTAAAATGTGGAGCAAACACACATCTCAATGGGTTTATAATGTGAATACTTCATTCCTATCCACGCAATTCTCCAAACAATGCCCCCTCATTAAAGACTGAAAGCCACTCTACCTGATTGTATTTACAGGTTTGTTTTCAATAGGGTGGCTGCCTTTGATGCCTCTGCTACTCTGGATGGTATGCCAATCCCATTCCCTCCCCCCAACCACCCACCTCCCATAGCTAAGCCTTGTTCTCAGCCAGTGCTTGCCTCCAATGTCTGAGCTCATCCCACCCGCTCTGCAAAATCTAGTGCCAGCCCTGCTATGCACTACGCTTGAGAGTGGGTGGCATCACATGGCCCTTCATCCTGCCTTCTGGGGATTGGCTTAGATGAAGGCACGAGCACACTTGGGCCTCAGTGTTATTAAAGCTTCGACTGTGGCTGCTGCTGACCGCTTCTCATTCTTTTTTTTGTCTGTGGAGTAATTCGGCTGATTGTTGGAGTTAGAATTGCCCACACACCTCAGTGGAGCAGACCCTCTTCCAGCTCACACTTTAGACTTTGAGTAGATTGGGTGCACCAATGGTAGCACCACCCAAACACCTCCTCCTCCCTGTCTTCTTTTTTTCTCTCTCTGTCCTTTATTTTGACTGAAACAGTGTGCTGAAAATAACATGACTCTGGTTCTAGGCTAGGCCTAGGTTTCAGCTGCATGAAGAGTCCTACCTGATAACTGGGTGCTGATAATCAAAAGAAAAGGTGTGACTGAGAAGATAAATCAGTCAAACTGAAACCACTTCCTCCACCCCCACATCCTGCAGGGTGATACTAGCAGAGAAGTGTTCCCACTACTCATATAACTGTCTGTATTTTGCCCTGCATTTGCAGCAATATACTTCACTAAAAAGACATGAATGTGTCATCTTGAGAGTAAACACCTGCTTGACAGAAAACTCAGAAGAGAATAAAACGCCTCACCCACCCACACAAAACTTCTGATCTTTTTTGGTAAAACAGAAAGAGGTGTGAATTATCTTAGTCAATCTTCTGTTGATACATTGCATTAAGACTATCACCGCACAACCAGAAGCTCTACAGTCATGCTGGGAAAAGATACAGGATTTATATATTTAGGAGCTCAGCTTCTATCATCAGTAATTCCCTGCCCACATTCAAAGCAAAGAGCAATCAGAAAAAAATGACTGAAATATAAACACATAAATCTTACTATCCCTTATTGTTGCCACTTAAATATGCAATGAAAAACAAGCTCTGGGAACATTCCTGCTGTCGTTATCCACCATTGTATGGTGGTGCCAGGGGTGGCAGCTTGTCTGTTTGTATGCTCCAACCTGCCAGGAGACAGGAGGTATACAGCTTGAGCTAGGAGAATACCAGACTCTTCATCAACAATTTTAATGCCTGCGTTCTTTCTCTTCCTTCCTGTCTCGCTCCACATTGCATACAATTCACTCTGAGCAGGAAAGGCCACCCCTGTGATTTCTTCTGGTGCTGGTGGCCACATTTGGCTGAAAAGTTAATTTGCAGTGATTTTGTGTAAAAGCATTTTAAATTTTTTACACTAAGAATGGCTGCAGTTTTCATTTTATCCTCCATTATTCAGCAGTTGCAAGCTTTTTTCTTTGTATCTGCTGCAAACTTATCAGTCTGTTTTGCCTAAAATACAATAAGGAAGGAAGGAGTCCCTAGCATATGCTGCTCCACCCATTGTTGATACCCCAGCAGTTACTGTAAATATTTGCATGGGTGAAATGCGGGAACAAGGTGTACTTCCTGTTGCAAGAAAAATACTGAAGCACAAGGCAAGCTTGTGAGAAGAAGCAGTCTAAGTGAGGAATATCACTCCAATCCTTTATACAGATCTGTGCTGCAGTTCTAAAAGCCAATTACAGCTACACTGTAAAATCCAACTAGTTTGCTACACTAAAACAAAAAACTCTTTTTATTCACTTAAATACAATTAACTAGAATGACTTTACTTTGTTGAACTTTTACCACTTTAATAAATCTGATTATGCTGTAAGTGCATGAGGTTGTGGATGAAATTTCATGTGATTAATTCCACATGAATTAGAGGAGATACTTTTCAAAACCATGGTTTTATTTTCAACATGCTCTATGATTTCAAGTTTACTGTAGGCTACTAATAAGGAATTAATGGACTTAAAATAGTTCTTGCTTTGCAGCAGGAGCATGGTCGGGGTTTCTACTAAAACTAGTGGTAGCCTAGTGGTTACAGAGGTGGACTTGGGTCTGGAGAACCTGGGTTCATAGTCCTGTGTCAACTAAGGTAAAAACTGCTGTGGGTCCCTGAGCAAGGCCCTTAACCCCCCCAACTGCTCCCTAGGTGCTGGATTCTGGCAGCCCACTGCTCCTAGCAACTAGGATAGATTAAATGCAGAGAAGAATTTCCCAGCATAATAAAATTAAAAAAATAATAATAATGTCAGTCTGATATGGAGCAGCAGCTGCCTGAATAATTTGTTTTAGACACAGTGATGCCCAGTAATTTCAGAGCAGTCACATGACACTTACATTAATTCAAATCCTTTATTTTTTATGATCAACCATCATTCTAACAGGTAAACTGTATTTTTTATGTCAAGAACATGTCTATATTGGTAATATGAGGTCAATATGGAGACCAGAACATGTTTTCAGGTCTGTTTAGCTGAGAACTGATTTCCTCACATAAGGAGCTTTGGAGGTTAAGATCAACAAGTGTGACATGGGATGATGGGTTTTTCTTCTTTCTTTTGTAACATTTTTATATTCCTAAATAATTAGCTGTCATGATTGTAAAAGGGACATGACAATAGAGTTTATTTCTAATTTGTTGTTAACAAAAGTGAACAGCATTGTGGGAAATCCTGCTCCTGCATAATCACCATTTGACATGTACTCATCTTAATTACTGATTTAACTTATGTGAAAGCACGTTAATTTCTTCACCATCTTGCCCTCCATAGCTCATATGACTTAAATTAAATCAACTTAATATATTCTATTAAAACCAATGTTACGTTTTACAGTGTACAGACAAGAAACACCATCAGTGGAGGTCTCTCAAAAATCACATCATCAAAGAGATAAGATAAGAGAAATGAATGACTGTGTTACTTCTAAGAAATAAAACACCCCTTCATCTTCAACCTTTAAACAGGACCTTTGTAACTTAATTTGGACGACCATTAGCTATGACAGCTCCTTGGCCTGAAATGACTAGATTTAAAAAAAAAAGTTTAATATTTGATATTTTATAACTATCTAGTAAATATAGCCCAAGTTGAATATGACTAATAAACTGCCAAAGTTGGACATACAGCATGTCCACAATTGGATGTTGGGCACGTGTTGGTGAATGTCAGTCTACCATTGTGGGACTGTTGTTTTTTGTTTTTTTTTTGTCTTATTTGACTTCCAGAAAGTGGTGGTTAAACATTCAATTTGATTGGTCCAATTTGATTGAATGTTTAACTTTGGGAACGAGTGCAGAAGAAAAAAGGCAGCAGTGACAACAGAGAGCTAACTGATAACCTAACATGTCACACACTACCTTTTCTAAAACAAGCCATGCTTTCACAATAGCATGGGCATGTTCAGTGAAAAAAACGATTGTACTATGTTTCAGGGTTATATTCTTAGACCTTGCTTGGATGCATTTGTTTTGCTAGATCTCAAAAGAATGTGGCAGTAAAGCATAGAAAGGCATTGAAAAATGGTAATCGACTTAATATTTGTTGGTCTGAAAAACAGCAGTTTGGTTTTAAATCTATTAGAAAACACATTAATAGTGTAAAACGGTTCTGTTTTTGTCTTCAGAGACTGTGGGGCTAAAGTTTCAGTAAGACTTACTCTACATCTTCACCTCTGGAATAAATGTCTTACTCTCCTAAAGGTCAGTTGGGGAAAGATTAAGGAAACTATTTTTTTGTGGGCTATTTTCTGAATTATCCCTAGCTTAGACGGTTTTCTCTTGATGTTAGCCTATTTCTAAAATGTCAAGATATACCTCAGGTGACTCTTCTACGTTATAATACAGCAGTTATATATTTGTTTTATTTCCACTGTAGCCTCAGCAGCTGCTTATTGGCAAATGTGTCACTTGTAAAGGAGAAAAAAAGCATGACAAAACAGCTTGCGGTGTCTTATTTTATGAATTTATTTCCAAATGTAAACCTCACTATTTCATGCATACAAGTTATGACAACATACATTTTTCAACAATCTGTTATTTTTCATATTTGCATAGGACATGGTCACAATATATTGTCTAACATGTAAAAAATAATGCCATAAAAAGGTACAGCAGAGCAGCTAAGACCAGCACATTAAATGTGTGTAGAATCCAAGGAACTGTACAACTGTAATACTTGAATGTAGTGATTTTGGTTTGCTGAGAGAGAAAAAAACAACAACTCAAAACAAACAAACAAACAAAAAAAAAGAAGCAAAAACAAAGTGACACCTGAAGGTTTTAGGTGAGGTCATTGGAGAATGTACTGGCCATAGCTGAGTGGAGAGTTATTTACAGAAGAGATTATACTGGTGCTTTAAGAGGGGAAGCAGCACCATGGAGTCACTACAACAGGCAACTGATGGTGAGGGGCAGAGGAGAATCACACAGAGGTATCATCAAGAGAGCAACATCACACTGAGGAGGTACATTGAAGACAAACAGGTAGAGAAACAGAACCAGAACCAAAGGCTGGTGAAAGGCTCTGTCTCTCTTTGTAGGTGAGGTCACTGGCAGCACTGCATGCTGCATGACCTGGAACAAACTAATCCTTTAAGGGCAACATTATCCTGAAGACTTTCTCTACAGTCAAGGAGCCGATGCTGAATGGTTCAAGTTCAAGTGGCTCAGTGAGACCACACAGTAGCAGAGAGTACCAACAGGTCAGGTCTGCTTCTCTGCCATGCTGCACTTTCTTGCTGCTCCATCTCTTTAGACTCATTCAGAGTTTGTTTCTTATATGACTGAATGGGTTCTGCTCATTCAAGTTACCTCTAAAAGTAATAAAAAATAACGCAGAATATTACCCACTTGAGATGTAGAAAAAGGTCCATATCAAGCACAACATCCATTTATCAGCACACACAGCAAATAAAATTGATCTCGGCAACACGAACAGTGTTGGATTCAAAATTACTGCGACATTCATCTTTCCCTTCAAAGCCTTTGGTAACAACAATCAACAACCAGTCTATATTTCTATGGCTGCCTCTTAAAAAAAAAAAAAAAAGAATAAAATCCCTACTTTAAAAAGCCTTAGGCTTTTGTTGTGAGGGAAGACATGCTCTAACTTTTATATTTTGTAGGTATGGCTTAGCCTACACAATGAGCCTAAATAATGTCAGACAATGTGGGAGAAACGTACCTTGTGCACAACTCACAATGTATAAGACCTCACAGTCAGGACAGACTTCTACTCATAACCTACAAAGATGCATTAGGTTGATCGAAGCAGCACATTTATAGCAAATGCAATTTTCAATCCTTTGGAATGGTAGGGCATCTATTATCATTAAGATTGCTTTATGTTAAAAATACCTGCAACAAGCCATTATACACTGCTTGAGTACTGGACAGCAAACAAAATGAAGACCAAATTAAATAATAAAAACAAAGCTACACATTCAAAATGTTTACATAAAGCAGAAAAGAAACATAACTTAGAACAGCCGCATATCAAATACACAGCGTTGCTTCAATAAATCCTGTACATAAAAGAAAGACATGTCGCTCTATAAAACTGTACAAGTTTGTTTAATGTCTGAGAGAAGCTAGGTTAATTACCCTCAACATTTGCATCCTCTTTATGAAGTTACCACTTTAGTTTTGGCACACAGTCAATCATGCTTCATACTTCTGCTGAGACAGTCTGATCAGGGACATATTGACGTCATTAATGTGAACTTCTTATATGAACTGTTAGTCGTTTACATACTTGGCAACAGTTAATTTGCATTTATAGGATTTATACAATCAGAAGAAAATATTAATCTGCACACTTATATCTTAAAATCTTGCATTTAGCGATTGCTTTCTTTTGTTTTTCTTTCTTAAAAAACTGCGATCTTACTGTGATGACAAGCATTAAGTTCAATTTAAAAATATTTTAAACCCAAGATTATATGAAGTGCAGAATGATTGGGATGTCTGAATATGGTTTGTAACATAAGATAATAAAGAATATGTTTTTTGCTTTTTAATCATTCATGGAAAGATTATTTATTTAATCACAGAAGGCGTGCAGGAACTGGTAATATGGGATGGTTATATAAAAATGTAGCAGTGTTTTGTTTTGTTTATAGAAAAACTCGCTTTCTCTAGTCCATCATTCAAGTAGAAACAAAAAAATACTTGTGCTACAAATCTAGCAAACATAAGCTACTGTTTTAAAAAGATATGAAGGTAAAACATAAAATATTTGAAGAGGTATGATTTTTTTAAATTTACACATTGGATGAAAAAACAATAATAAACTTTACGACTACACTGCTAACTCACAATGCTGTGGTCTCTATCTTAATGGAAGATGTTGAAAATAATGATAAAGAATAATAAAGCAAATCAATCACTCAATCTGAAAATAAAATACATAGAGCTCAAGAAGCCCACCCCCCAAAAAAAGTTTAGTTTTTTTTTCTTTTCTTAGATTTTTTATGTCTTTTATGTCTAAAGGAATTTCTGGAAAGCAGTTAAACTGGAACAACCTACATCCTGACATCAACAGAGTATTAAATGTTCCTGATTACATGGGCAAATCCCATCCACGGAGCAAAAAAATTCTCATCTGAAAAAAATGGTGCTTTTTAAACAGCTCTACCAAACACAGGCAACCTCTATGCAGTGATGAGCTGAAATGGCCTAAAAAACAATCATAAAACTAGAAGAAAAACCTCATGAAAACCCTAACAAAAGAGCGGACGACTGTACACCTTTCTTCAAAGAAGTTAATAATCAGACAACAAAAGCCAGTACAGTAAAACTGGACATGTACAAAACTATGTTCAATGGCCTTTTGTGTTGGAATTATTCAAGTACATTTGTTACAGTGAGATTAAAAGTTTTGAGACACTCCGCCACGTGGATGCCTACATGTCACTGCTGCAGTCTGGGTGGACAGACTGGGATTTTTATACTATCACAGTCGCTTTATTTTCAGACCATAGGAGCTTCTGTTCTGTAATTCCACTAACTCTAAGGGTCAAAGGTGTTTAAAGGGGCTTTTCACTGAAAACAGCTCCAGAGGACATCAATACAGGACTGCAGAATGTTATATAAAGACATGCAAATGGCAAAAGGGGTTTGAGCTTGCACTGAGGAGTTCCTGTGTTTCCAGTGTGGCTGGACACTGACCTGCAGTGAACACCAAGCACCCAGGAACAGCGAGGGGAGGCAGGCTGATATATGTGTGCGGAAACTGATGTTATAACAAAATCCACAAACTGTCCCATATCTGCTTGGCAGATGTTGACCCTGAGGAAAATGTGCAGATTATAGATTAAAAACTGATCAATGCTTGATGGTGAGCTACTCAGAAAATTCCTCTTTTTTTCTCCTTTTTAAAAAATGTCTTTTTTTTACTTTTTCTTTTGCAAGTTTTACTTCAAACCAACTCAAAAATTAAAATGCAAAAAAAAAGAAGTAATGAACAAAACAAAAAAGTTTGACAGAAATCTGAAGAGTTCATTTTTAAGAAATGGTAAACGTAACTCTCACTTCTGTCTCTGAGAGCTGCTGATTAGTGGCATTCAAAGTGTCATCTTGCAGCCTGGAAAACATTTTAACATCTTACATCTTTTTTCTTTCTTTGTAATAATGTTTTTGAGGAAACAACTGCATTTGATCTAAATATGAAATGTTTTCTTTGTGAATGTGTCAGTGGATTCATCTCAACTTAAAAGAGAGATGGCTGCTGTGGAGACGAGGAACAAGGCTTGCCTTTCATGGACTTACACCTGCTGGACCGCCTCAAATAAAAAACTAAAAGATCCTGGCTTTCAAGGCTAGCTTAACATGCACACAGCGTCAAACACAGGACTTTAGGGCAGGAGCCCACCAAGTCAAGTTAACAAACCAAATTCATGATGTCAGTAAGATTGAAGGAGCCTGACAAGACTAAACTACATAGATGACATAGATTACACCATTTCCAACGGTAGCACTGAAGCATTAAAAGAAAATGCAGGCATAACACAGACTGGCTGGGCTGCTGCAGTTTAGATAGTGGTGCCCATTTCCATGGAAGGTTTACTGTGCCTTTTGCCTGACTTATTGAGGCATGTCTGTCTAGAAACACAAGTCAGCTTTCTCACGGGACATCTGAGCTTCACATGCTGGATGACGTGAGGCTGGTGAGCGCTGCACTTTGCTGATATGTTAAAATGCTTTTACAACAATTTAAAAGCCCGTATTGTTGTGAGAAAGAAGTTTAAAAGCAGCTGTTTGTGAGTTCAGGTTTATCAATGTGAGCCTGGAGCGACTGTTTCCTTGGCATCGTGAAATCTGACTCTCCAGCAGAAGCAGAGGAATTTTTTGTGCTTCGGATGGAGTTGGGTACATCCCACCCACACTGCTAGTGTTGTCTACATACAACTGTTCATACACTCCCACCCCCCTCTTATCCTACAGTTTAGATCAAGCCACTAATTACAGCCATTTTTTTTTCTGCTGGCTGTTTCTACAGTTGGAGGGAGGAGGAGGGAGGAAGAGGAAATGGGGGTGTCTGCGACTGCGTGTCTCCTCCTTTGTGCTGTTCAGCTCATGATAAACCTCTTCTTTTATCTGGATCTGCCCTCTCTTGCCTGTTTGTTGCAGATATCCCCCCCCCACCTCTCCTCTTGCTCCAAGATGTCATAGCTCAGGCCAGCTCAGATCAGTCTAACACTCTGACCTGCATTTGGCATCTGAGTTAGGCAACCCAAACGTAATTTGGCAGGCTCAGAGGTTCGCTGTTCTCTGACAGGACAGGTAGAGCCAGATGAGGAAGAACTCTCCAGGGAATGAAATGCTAGCACTCCCTCTAGCAGGTTGCGAATGACTTCTTTTGGGTGCAGCTGTTTCCTACAAGGAGCCACTACGGGCAAAGCCTAGAGGTGGGAAGTGAGCAGGCATCTGGCTCTACCGGTGATACTACCTACCAGGCCTCAGTGAGGGGCAGTTCACAGAACTCAGAAGAAAGCTTTCATTCACTCCTGTCTTTGGTCTTTTCCTATGTGCTTATGAGATGGATAGGCCTTTTTTCAACTTAATTAGTCCCTTTCCATTATGCATTTTCAAATGCATGTTAATGACACAGCATTTTTTAATCATGAACAGCTGCTTTGAAACTTGACTATCTCTATTTAAAGGTTCAGAAGATGTTTTTTTTTAAATTTTTTTTTTACTTAAGTACATTTATAAAAACTTAACATAATTCCAACCCTCCTGCATTGCAGATTCACACAACTGCGCACAACTATTTAATGCAGTACACGTCTATGCCAGTGTAATGTCAATGAAAATGAATATAGCGGTGAGGAAACAGAAGCATTTTGATTTCAGAAATGAGGGTACTGATTGTTTTCTCAAAACACAGCAATCACTGTATATTACATATGAATCCTCTTAGAGCATAAGAGATTACAGAACTAAACTTTCATGTATGAATGACCAAGTGACGGTACACTTACTTTCCTTGAATGTGAAAGTCAACAAAGAAGGTTAGAGTGCAAATCGTGTGAGTGTAAGGCTGAGATATATGTATTGTTTGTTTCTCTTCACCGTGTTCATTCTTTCAAGCTAACAAGGCCATCCCTGAGCAGGGCGTAAAATTCAACAGGAGTTGAATTTTAGAGTAAAGTGATGAGTATATTGTGCAGTCAATGTGAGTACTCTTAAGTACTGTGGTTTACAGAAATAGCAACTGTCTTCAATCCTGAGGTGTGTGTGTGTGTACCCCTTCTCCAAACCCGTTTAAAAAAACAAAGAAAAATTAAATAAAATCTAACAAAAATCTTTTTGATAAGACTTTTCAGGGTTTCTGTTTTCTTTTTCCCACTGTGAAAGTATACTGAACAACTAGCAATCAGAAGCTAAAAGAAAAAATACAGACATGTGGTACAGAATGTAGAGATCGCCATCTGGGAAAGGCATTATCTTCTTTTCGAATCACACAAGTAATTGCACTACAATAAGCAGTTATGTACAGTATGGTACACCACAGCAAGCGCTAAAATAGCAAAGGGTGGGAGGGGTGGTGGTGGTGGGGAGGGGGGGGTTGCAGACAACTGTGCAACAAAAGTGTTACGATGAAAACAGGAGCCTCACAGTCTGGAGGCAGAAAAGTGCGACCAGGTTTTAATTTAAGGCGAGTTGGCTGGGCTGAGGGTGGGGCTGAGGGTGGGGCTGGAGGCATCTGAGCGGCTGTAGTCGCTGAGGGAGCTGGGACGTGTGGTGCTGCTGCCGTGGGGCCTTTTTAGCATGCCTGGCTGAAAATCTGAGTGGCGCCTGGCGTGCTTCGTCAGGTGGTCGCTGCGCATGAAGCGTTTGTAGCAAAGAGGGCAGCCGAATTTCTTTTCTCCGGTGTGGGTGCGGTAGTGGCGGGCCAACTCATCGGAGCGGGCAAACTTCTTACTGCAGTCGGGCCAGGTGCATGGGAATGGCCGTTCTCCTGAAATAAATAAATACATACGTAAATAACACAGATAGAAGAGACGTGCAATACAATTAAATATGTGTAATAAAGTATGTTTTTACAGATGATTTAATCAACATTTTTTTTCAGGATTGATACTATTGACTTGTTGATAACTAAATCAGTGTTTCAATATAGATCAATGTATTGCTAAACCAAAACCTCACACAAATGGAGAAGGGATCAGGCGAGTGATAGTTATTGGCTGATATCATTCAAAGTGGGTCGGCTTCCATAAATTTTAACGTTATATAAATTAGGTATGATGTCTATGAGTTAAAGTCCAGGAGCAGCTTTCACTCTGTTGTATATCTTGTTGTTTCTATATAGTAATCATAAATTACCCTTAAGGTAGTCATTAAACCACAAGATCTCAACAATTGTACCATTGATGTGTCACAATTCAAACTTTTCTTCCCTTTCATGAAGTAAATGCTTTTTATATTTAACATGGTTTAGATGTAAATAGGCTCATTTCTTATTGTGCAAATGTATAAATATCATTTGCAAATGAACCCCACCTTCGTTTACACTGCTCTCCTTGCTGTAACGCCTCACCCTCAACTCTGTCAAATACCATGTTACCAGGCACCTAATAAGGTGTTGCTAATGTTATATTAACCTTGCTCCCATTTGCCAGCTCAGACACATTAGCTGTACCCTGCATGCCGAACAGATTGGTTCCTTAGGTTTGTTGAAAATAAAATACTGTTTGTGTGTTTGACACTCTTGTTGGTACATTTCAAAGCCATGCTCTGACTGCTCAGTTCAATTTATCTAAGCTTACAACAAACACCATATGGGCATGCTAACAAGGTTAAAAACGTGCTATTTAAGAGAGGGTGTCTTTATTAATGCGGTGAAATAAATGGCAGTCAATGGCTGTCTGAAAGGTTGAAACACTTTAATCAAAATGCTGTTAAATTTCTAAATAGTCAAACTATTCTTGGAAGAACATAATGTAAACTTTATGTGATTTTTGGTAAATGGACCAACAAATTTTTATTGCCACCCAAAATATTTGTTTAATGTCTGGCTACATAGGTACAATGAGCCTTCTCAAAAGAACGGATAACATCAGTGAGTGTAACTACCCGTTTCAGCACTCTGATAATAACACTAGGGCTCAAAATGTAATAAACAGCTCATCAGAGACTTGTGACTAACACCTGAAGAACGGTCATAAAGTTATTCCTTGAGTATGCTTGATAAATCAGTAAGGGAAAGGAAATTAAAAACCACCAAGATATCAACAAAATATTATGAGACACAAGAGTAATAGGCTGTAACAACAGGACTTGATAAATCACCCAAAAATTGGCGTGGTGCTGGAGTAGCAGTCATAGTTTAATTATCAAAGCTCCAGATGTTAATCACTCTCACAGTTATTACCCAGCCCATTTTCCAACATACAACTATATATGACTCAGCACATGGGAAATTACATCCTCTCCCCCTCCATCAGGCAATAAAGTTGACTTTGAGACTAATTTTCTCACAGCCCGATGGTAGTATATATGGCTACATATCGTCTGTTTTCCTTCCATACTAATGTGATAACAGTGTTAATTAAACCTATATTCAACACTCTGGATTTTCTGGCCAACATCTCTAATTCCTAATTCAGTTTAGCTCTGTTTTATTGCAACTCTTAGTCACAACAGCAACATCCAAAAATGCCCTTTAGAACTATAACAAAGGGCAGCATGTAATCTTTAAACATTTAGGTTTTCTGCTTTGAATAAGAGTAATCAATCATCATGTGTACGCCCACTCCAGCATTTTGAAGCATGAAAGGGAAAAGGTGGTGAGATGTACGAATGTTTATAGATGGCACATAAAGAAAAGACCTGCCAAATGCTTTTCTTTGTTCTACAGTTTCCCTCTGGGCCACAATGGAAACAGTGCTGTTCAGCATCAAATACTCATATGCTACCTGATGCCAAAGAGTCTCAAAAACAAGAACTTAGTGCACTACTAGTTTCTGTCCCTCCCCCCTATACTGCATGGTTACAAAACATGCAGACAGACAGAACAAGTCTAGACAGTATGGCTTGTGTTCGTGCCTGACGCCTCACCTCAGCTCAGACAAACTCAGTCAGCCCTGCCCATTGCCGTTCCTGTGAGTTCATACAGGACTTCATGTGTGTAAACTCTCTTACATATGCACATTTGCATATACCCTGCTTTGTGATCTTTCATCCAAGCAACATAAACTGTTTCACTCCTATAGGTACAGATAACATACATGTAAAGACACAACTCTGCCCTGCTAGAATTTGTCCATAAAACATAATGATTTTTTTATAGCTTAAACCTGCTATCAGACCGTGGACTACATCCTTTCTTTGCTCCAGCAGAAAAGGGGGACAGGGTAAATTTTAAGGCACTCATATGACTGAGGTGCATCATGTTAGACTGATTTCATACCATATTTCCATGAGAAGGAGCTCAAGTGACCTCCTGCCACAGCGAAATGAGTTATTGACCTAAAAGTAAAGCTTAGATCTGAAGGCTGCTTAAGGCTCAATACACGGTGTAACAGATCCAACAACATTAATATTTCAACAGACACGAGAGAGCTAGGCTGAGATATCTAGTCTAGTTGCCCTGATACAGTAGTGGAAGCATCGGGTATCGGTAAGCAATTCACTGGTAGGGGTCAAGTTATTTGGACCCCATTTTGACCTCACATTGAACAGCTTTTCAACTTTGATTCAACTAAAATAAATAAATGTTTTGGTATATATCATCAAGTTTAAATTTAAAATGTGTAAAAGAAAAGCAAGAAATGTCTCAACCGACTCTCGTGCTTGATTTACAGCTTCCAAACAGTGGTGGTAAACATTGTTTGGGTAAGTTTGAAAAGCCGTAGAGAACAGATGTTGTGATCCTGAGTGAAAATGATGACAAAGTGTGGCAGGAGGGTGTCACCGTCCAAGCTATTTCAATCGACTGCAGTGATTACTCAGCATCCCTGCTGAAAAAAAGAATGTGCCTGGCTGCTCCTCTTGCCCTGCTTTTTCTTCCAATCTAGTTACAGTGTTGTCACAGCAGGATACCGTGGCGACCGTGATGTCAGGCACTGCCGATTGGTTATCCCGTCTCTGGCCGCGTGCCATATCCAGGGTGTGGTTTGTCTTTCTCAGAATGTGTCAGTTGCAGACGGGAAAGAGGGGGGGGGATCCAGGGAAGCTTTTACCCAACGAACACAGTGACCCAGTTACCCATAAAGTGAGTTACATCACGCACACAAACGGCACCTCTACTAAGCACTAGTGTCCCCCTCCAAGGCGGTGTGATTATGTCACAGGTACTCTAGTTATACAAGTGTTCTCTCAGAGTCCACTGGGCCAATAAATAAACAGCTCATCAGTTCATCCTCCTGTCATTCATATCTGAGCCGTTTCTGCAAAAAAAGTTGGTTAAGTGAAAGGAATCCTTCTCCCAGGTGTAAGGGATGCTATCTGCAAAGGCTAGATCAAATCTCTTTTTTGACGTAAGAGGCAGTGCAGGAACTGAACTTGATCACCTGCTCCAACAGCAGCTACCACCATTTCAGCCTAAAGTAGATAACATTCCTGATGCGTTATCATGTACTGGGACATAGTGTACACCTGAAACTTCCATGTGCGCCTGTCATAAGTGAGCTAGAGCAAATAGTTCTGCAGGGTTTGATGGAAAAAACACAGTTTCTGTGAAAGAATCTGAGATCACCTTGAGGTTAGCCCTGCTCTGCTTACACTGTGAGAACCAGAGCAGGAAATATCTTTTACAGAGCTCAGAACAAAAACAAAGTACTCCTTAAGCCTGCACAGACTTAAAAACAAATGTCAGAATGTAGATCATAGCCCATTAGAGTTGGAGCTACCTTACTTCAGAGCTTGCTTAGGGGCACAGTCATCATGGTAACATGAAATAAGAGGGACACCACTAATTCTAGTGATAGGCCTGAGCACGGTCCTGTAATTTGGTTTAATGTTTACAACAGACTATGACCAGTAACCAGCCAGGAGCAAGCATCACTCTCAGCAGACAGACCATCCATGGGATTTTGAGTAATACTAAAATGACTGCTGAGTGCCTCATCAGCATAAACCACTGGAGCGAACAGGGTTAACCCAGCCTCTCCCTCTACATGCACCATAAGATGCCAAGACGATATAAACACTAACATGTGTGCGCAGAACAACAAATATACATTAAGGCTTCAGCAGCTCCTCCTTTCATTGTTCACAAAGCTGTATATGCAGGCTTTGCTTGAGCAAAAATAGCAAAAAAGGCATGCGAAGTTCTGTGGTCTGTAGAAAGACATCACTTGATTCTAAACACATCTGTGATTAGAGCAACTGTTTTTGTGACTGTTCATCTGTGACAAAATAACTCAGAGGAAGAGGAGACAAATTACCAAGAAAATCACTCAGTTACAAGACGTTTTCTTAGACTTTAGAGTTGGCTGCAAACAGACAAACTGCAGGAGCAATCAAAGGTCCCTTGGGTAGGCCAGGTCCTCACAACGAGAATCAGCTCAAGCTTGTCAGAAGAAAGCTCAGAAAACATTGAATTTTAATCTATTATCATCTTTAGATTTTACTGAGAGGGACCTTGCTTGTGGCTGAATAGCATGTCTCCCCTTGATGGCCTATAGCTGTCAGTTTTTGAACAATAGCAGCAGCCTTGCTCCCAGCAGGAGAGGCCCTCTTCTAATGCATTTCAATCAGACAGGCTGCACATACTAACCGTAACTCACTCCTCTTGGTCTATTCACAGAGACGTGCAGTGGGATCGAGTGTGACTATCTGATTCCTGCACACACTTTGCCATACATTACTTCATCCACTTAACTGTTTCAGGGAGACGCAGAGATAGCCTGCCTCCATTGACCAGCTCAATAAATTCGCCTCATTTAGTAAGAATGAGCACTCTCTTTCAGCCTTGAGAGCATGTTAAAACAGCCCTGCAGCCTTGATGAGTTGCAGGTGCTTTTCTTATCTTTTAAAGCCAAGTTAACTGACAATGCACAAACAACTGTGGTCATTAAAGGGTGTGCACAGTTGGTCCACAGAAGCAGGTGGGAGCAGGGACACCCCATCAACCACAACTCTCGCATAGTTCAGTGCCAGTTCATTCCACTGAAAAGGGTTGGACGCTATAGATCACATGCGTCAAAGTGCTGCTAGATCCTGACAGGCCATATTACACCGTGATAAGAGCAGGTAGAGGTTAGTGATAGTGCTAATGCAGTCTCAAAGTAATGGCTGATACTTTGGATGGCGAGTGGATGAGAAATATATGTCTCTCGAAGAAAATGATTAGGCTCTTTTTGCTAGATTTTTTTTTACCTGAGGGTCACACCCTAGTGTGTTGTGGTCTGCCACAGTTTGATTTATCACACAGAGGAGGGGGACACCTTAAATACCAGAATGAGCAGAGACACCACAGCTAGAGACAAAACACTCCAAAACACACAGCTGTTTCAGCCTTCCTGTTAAAGTTAACCTGAACACAACATATTGGACACAGTCAGTCCAAGTCTCAGATGGGACGCCATAAGTGTCGGACTGACAAGGGACAAGGGTTCTGCTTCTGAGGTCACAGCCCCTCAAACGTTAATCAGATTATCTGCAGATGCAGTTGAATAAATGACCTACATCAGTGGATGGCATTGACAGTGAATATCCTGGTATCTAACCCCACCCCCATCCTGCCGCACTCTACTGTATATTCTGCCTTTGTGCTGCAGATCCCTCCCTCACACGCGAGATGCAGCTGGCAGTTTTTTGAACAGTAGAGATGAAAAAAAATGTTCAGTCTTCTACAGGTCTGCATCCTTCTCTTCCTGCCACTTGTAATCAACACCATACCGCAAGACGTGGCCGGAGCTCAGCATTGCAACACAACACGCTTTAGCATCTACTCTGCTTTTGCAGGCAGGAAAAAGGTGGGAGGGGCTGGTGGGGAATAAACAGAGCAGCTTTTATAGAGCTACTCCAGAGCTAACTAAAGAATACATGACCCCTGTGGGCCATTGAAAGCAGCACAGGCAGGGCACTGCCTGACAGAGGCCATTCAGTATTATGGCAGTCCTCTATACATGCTTGGGTGCTTAATCACAGTCAACCGAGGCTTACAGTACATTCAAACATGAGTAAGAAACTGTCCCTTTATCAACACATGCAGGATAACATATGGGCAGCATGTGTGCCAGCACATGCCTTGAAGAGGTCTTCCATGGGGTAGTAACACTGCACCAGAGGATTAACAGGCAAGATGGTGGCTCCACTCGGGTTTTATTTACATCTCAAGGATCAAGTTGATTTAACTAATACCTTGTTTCAACTGGACACATATTTTACTGCTACACGTGGACCTCATGAACTAACTAGATTTCATTTATGAGAGATTATATTGTTTACAGCTGTAGAAGGCACTGAAATATATAGATGAAACCAATTTTAGCCAACATGCTAACAATGATATCGCTGGTGCTGATGCTGGTATGGTTTGCTATCATAATTACATCAGTTTAGCATGTTGGCATGTGGTTATTTTAGAGCTTCTATTACACACAAAGTGCTGAAGCTGACAGAGCAACGGACAAATCTAAATTTTGCCCATATCATGGTGCTAAATGAATAGGATTCTCACAGTAAACAGCAATGCACCCAGATAGCAAAAACGACCCCTTTCTGATGTCTGAATTTAACAGTAAATAATTCAGTCAAATTTTTGCTTTATAAAAGTCGACTGTTTGGTGGTTGGTAGAACTTTACATTTAGCACCACCAAGTGTGTGTTTTTTATTTCAAGTCAGGAAACATGGCTCAACTGAGAGCAATGATGGAAATCCTGCTGTGTGGCAGATACAGTCTGAACTCTTCTACCCCGACAGAGTTCTTCCCAAATGCTGTGCCAGTGTTAGACTCAAGCATGAGCAGGAAAACCCCATCTCCACCCTGCAACCTCATCACTGCCACCAACCACACAGGAACACTGTGCACTCTCTGTAGAAGTGCAGCCAAATATAAAACCACTGGCAAGGATAAAGCATATATAATCAGAGTCCTGCTGCTCTTTTCCATGTGGAATTTTGGATAATTTCACATAAAAAAGCCATTAACCACAGTTATTTGACTTAAAATAGGTAGCACACATGAATAACTGGGTCTTCATGGCAGTGGAAATGAGCAGCTGCCAGGTGGTGCCACTTTTTTTTTTTTAACAGAGTAAAGGTTTTTCAGTCATTTGAGGGTATTAGAGGTACCCCAGCAGAACACAAAAGAGGTTCAGACAAAACATCAAGTCAACTGTAAAACGCGTCATTATACCCTTTGTTGTTGAGAAATATTGACTTGTTCTTCTCTGTGAGTCCAGTAAATGTCAAATAGGTATTTTACACTGACAAGATGGACTTTTGTAAGACCTGGCAGTGGGGGGGTACAGATGATCCAGGCTGAGGGGGAGTGAGGGGCCAGGTCTTGTCTGGAGATGGCAGACTGCATGACATGACCAAAGCAAAGCAATGAGGCTTCACAGTGAACATTGTGTACTTTCAGTCCATGAGACACCTCTTCAGAAAATGGATCTCATTCACTGAGACAAAGAAACAGAACATGGCTGAAAAAATGCAGTACTAAAAAAAAGTCACAAGGCAGCTTTTGGGGAAGTTTTTGAATATTTGTCAAACACACAATTATCAGTGGTAAATGACTGCATTTTCCATACCGCAGGATATTTGCAGCAGAAGAGCTCCACCTCCTACACCAGACAAAAGCTGTCTGGTAACCTTAGACCCCTGAACGGCTCTGGATTCCTTACCATCAAACTCAAAACAGTATAATGAGTAATTTAAATTCAGTGTGTACTCCTATGTCTGCTACACCCTGGTGTCCTTGTACTCTGTGACTGTTGACACGTTAACATGAAACCCATCTGACTCCCCAAAAGGGACTCCCAACCAGTGCTATAAAGTACTTGTAATCTAAAAGACCCATTGGGGACCATTTTTCTTAAAGTGCTAACAAAACAGCTTACAGATCAAGACAGAGAAAAACAAATCAGAGATTTTTTTTTTTTTATGTTTTATCACCTCCTAGATGCTAACAAACAAAGCTTTGGGTGTCACAGAAGTCAACTAAGGACATCTTGTCCTGAGTTCTTTGTTTGGTGTTTATTACAGTGTTTCCCTCTTCAATTAGAGAGCTGTGTTTGGCTGAAATTGACTGGGCTGAGATCCATTCTCTCTTGACTCTGCTGGTAAGGGCTGAAGGGAAGTCTGACTCTGTGAAAGCACTGCAAGATTGGCTGAGGCAGCCCACTGAACTCAGATGACCCACATTTTGGGCCTGCCCAATCAAACAGGCAAGAAGAGTCATTATTACCAAAATTTATGGGACACAAACCAATCGTGAAGCCAGATGCAAGAGCGTATCCAAACAGAGAGGCAGGCGAAAGGAAATGCTTTATAGGCACAGAGACAAGGGCAGAGCTAGTGCAGAGCAATAAAACTGCACTGAACTTGCACGGTCTGGGCTAAAGGGAGGCTTAGTGAGTGTTGGAGGCTGGCTGCTGTAAGTTGAGGTGAGAGGAGGCAGAAAGCCTGAGACTTTTCTGGAAATTACCAATCAAATCCGTACAAACCATCCTTATAAGCAGAAATGATAGGACACCAGCCAATCAGCTAAACATGGGGAGGGTATCAAAAACAAAGAGAAGGCATAAAAGGAAACAAGACATGGAGCCTGAGGCTGATGAACAATAACAAAGCTGCACTAGAACGCAAAATAGAACAGATGCAAATATTTACTATATTTTATACTTTGGGAAATAATTTATCAAATAATGCAGGGTTTCATAAGTGTGTTAAATCTGTGTTTCTTGTCTTGACAAACACCACATTAACACCAAAGCGGTCAGCTGGAGCTGCAGCTGGCTGTAATCAATACCAAATGCCTATCCCCCATCCAAAAAATAAGAAATCACACGGGTGTCTTAATACATTTTATATTCTAGTGATGACTTTGTTTTGCTGAATATGACACTGATGTGCAATGTTTCTGAAAGATAATGAATCTACTAACATCAGGACCATCAGACAAGGGAGTGTATCTCAAGTGAAAGGCAGGGGAAAAAAACATTAGATAAGAATTTAAAGCTGTTGGGATGGTGATTTGCAAATTGGCTTGAAATTGTCCTACATAGTTGGAATTTTCTTGACGCCTTAGCACATACAATTTTTCTATAGTCAGTGTCTCAAATATGGGTCACGCTCACACAAAGTGTTTTCTCCTGTGGTACAGAGAGCTCTATTTTCTATCTGCTCTGTCAAGATGATGCATGTGTCTGTGTGTGTGTACAGAAGGGAGAGGAAAGATGAGGTGTGAGCTGCAGTATACAGATCAGAGGAAGGCAGTGATTCCTCAGTCGAGGCTCAGCTAGCTGAGTCTGTTGCTGGCCAGATCAGCTGGCAGTGTGTCTAGCGGGGGTGTGGCACATCATAACAAAGGGCTATGGGCAGACAGGCGACTGCACAGCTCTTATCAACCCCCCAATTTGAGTCGATCTATATCTTCGCCCACCCTCCCAACCAAACACCACTTTTCAGGAGCCTATCCTGTGGGATTCGTAAATATGGTCCTTCTGGAAGGTCACACGCAACCTACTGCTGATGTGGAACGCATTTGACAATCTTTCTCTCTTCTGGATTGACCCCACAAACTTTCTGCATACCCATGCACACTTTGCTTATTGTGCGGTGTTAAATGTAGGCTGCGTGTTGTTGAAGATCTTTGTTGTTTTCCAAAGTCACGATCCGATTAAACAAACAACTTTATTCAGCACGAACAAATAAGACACTAGAAATATGATCTGCGTTATTTTGTTCTGCATTTACACTGCAGTATCGGTTTGTACACACTGTCCATTGCGGTGGCGTATGTGCGTGCGTACGGGGGGCGAAAGGAAAACCGTGACAAAGCTCACTTGAGTGGGAGTGGCACTATTTTCCTACCTCCCTAGAAATAAAAAAGACATTTCAAAGTTCATACAACTTTATAAATGCAATGTTATGAAAGTGTCCGGGTTGAACTCTTCTGATTGTGCTCATCATTTCCAGTTAGGGTGGATGCTTGTGTGGGACTCGCTGACCCATAACACAACTGCTCTCATCTTAGCAACCCTCCCATATTAATATTTGAAAGGCCACACTTTGCCTCAGTATTCTCATTTTTAGTAGCATCACCCATCAGATGTAGAACGAAAACACGTCATGTTCACAGCAACAAAACATTTGCATTCAATGAAACTGACCTGTGTGTGTCCTTAGGTGGGCTTTGAGGTGGGATGATTTGCCATAAACTTTTTCACAACCTGAATAGTGGCATCTGTGCCTTTTCTCTTGCTCAGTTCGACCTCTCGATCTTTTGCCTCTTTGTTTCAGCGAAGGGTCGGCGATGGTGGTAGGTGTGGCAGAGTTTCCATCATCTATGAGGTTCGGCATGCTCTCGTCCTTTATTTTTGCCTGCTCGGCAACACTGTTGGGAGTCTGCTGATTAAAATCCGCCAGAATCCGCGCCACCACAAAAAGCGAGGAGTTCTCCTTCACCAAAGGCTCTTTTATTTCCTCTCCGTTCTTGGAGGAGGACGGGATTTCTGGTTTAATCTCCCTGTTGCCTTTAGGATCGTGGACAACTGCACGACTGGACATTGAAACAAGGCACTCTGCTGCAAAGTGATCCATTTTGTCTTTGAAACAGCCCCCTCTGCTTCTTAATGACATTCGACAAAATTAAATGATGGCTTGTGTGTGGGGGGGAGGAGGGGGAGAAAAAAAAAGTACTTGTACCGTGGTTCCCTTTGTGTAGTGATGATGGTGAGGAGGAGGTCGTTCTCATCTGAGAGAACTGACTTTATGATCTTACCCGGCTTTCCAATATCATCAACATCCTGTGCGAGAAACGCCTCGGACAAAAACGCAGACAAACCCCCCTCATTCAGAGAGACAGAAAACAGAAAGCAAAGTCTTTGTTTAGCGTGACGACGCTGATAACAGGAACTCTAGAAACTTGGATGCGTTAACTCCCATTGCGGCTTCAAACAATCCCCAGCATAGTGAGTGTGTCTCCTGACCGCCTGTTCCTGCTCGTTGTATCCATGCTGGGGGCGTGTCGACCGGCAGCGCTCAGCAGCATCGTAGCACAGAAGCAGCTCATTCATTGGGTACTTTCAGTCCCCAAGTGCACCGAGCAGCACGAGTTACTTGAAAGTTTCACCACAGGTTGTCTCCATGCGTTCAGAGGATGTATCTCCCCATTTCTTTTAGACAGAGACTTATTTTACTTTTCCTTCTTTCGTATATTCCTTTTGTGTTCCTGTTTTTATTTATTTATTTGTCTTTTGTTCAAATAAAAAACTTCCAATCAATCAGTCAATCGCACGGGCTGCAGTTATTGTTGCACAGACCTTTAAGAAAGCCACATTGCTGCATAAACGCTTTATTGGGCTTTTTCCGTTGCAGGGAGGTGTCATCGGTTCAAAATTCACGTTGCAGACTTTTGTGACAATATAGGCTATAGGTTCTCAATGTTGATAGGGTATCTGTGACCTAGGTCATGTAAATATCTGTAAAAATACATGCATGGGCACTTATCTTTAACATTGACTGAATTATGAGGACAGAGACACACACAAAATTGTGTCAAGATCCGGAGGTACTTGGCCCCATTTAGGACAAATACAATTTTTTTTTTCTTAAGTAACCTTCTTTTTTTTAATCCAAAATATATTCCTTGACCTATGTAATTTAAATTCCTGCAACACCTCCAAATTGAACGTTTTGGGGGGTTCACTAAGAAAAACACAAACTTCTTAATTGCTTGGGTTATGGTTTCCCCTTCATTAAATAAGAACCATATATATACAAATCTAACCCCAAAAGATCTACCTGCCAGCAGCTAGCACCAACCCTCACTGACACTGCTGAGCAATGACCAGCTGTAATACTGGTGTAAATCAGCTATACAGTTATGTGTCATGACAACAGGGGGAAAGAAATTAATTTGAAGGCACAAACCTTTGAACAATTCTCAACAAAATTATATATGCTCATATGCACATGGAAATCATAATGATGATGTATATGTTTTGCTTTCAACAATTTAGTAGCTGTAATCTCCAGAATAAGAGGCTAACTCAAAGCTGCCAGTAAGCCTGGCACTCCCGGGTGGTTCATTTCAATGCCAAGCAAGAAGCAGTGGCAGTCGCCGAGCTTCCACCTGGAAGCTTGCTTGATGTAGGGACCACTGCTAGGCTAGCCTGAAAGCTAGCAGTGCAAATCAGCTAGGTCATAAGCCAACTAGTTTGTCCCAGAAGCTGTTAAAGGAGCACTTGGCTTGATAGTCCTGGGAACAAGGTTAGTTCCTAGTTCTAGCAACTTCCATTTGTACAATTCACTGAGTGCAGCAGCTTCTCACTTGGCCTTATGTCTGCAGTTCAAACGTTACCTGGCCACTTTCTAGACAGGATTTGTGTAAATATCAACATTATAAAAACATTATTACACTGACATTAAGTTAATAAGGTTTTTCTGTCTGGGTTGTGGCTTCCAACTTTTACCACTTTTATGCTAAAATGTATTGAATACTGTTGTTAGACTAGGAGTTCATTGTTCTTTTCTTTTTTTTATTTTTCATTTTTTTATTATTATTATTGATAAAAAAAAGTAAAACATTTATAGTCCAAAGTGACGTCTTTGTGTTACCTAATTATGTTAAAAACCATCCACAGAGTTCTAAACAGTAAAATTCTCGCACTTGTGAGGCTTGTTGCTGCTCTTCTTGAAAAACAATTGATCAATTGGTCACCGTGGTTACATATTCCAAGATCTGCTGTGTTATAGTGCATGTGAGCAACTAATTTTAGACCTACAATTGGCAAAAAAACAAACAAAACAAACAAAAAATAAAAACAGTTTGTTGATGAGAAAATTGAGGCTGAACATCTGGTTAGAGCAGTTTTCCCTTTTAGGCACATGTAGAACAATTTTATCATGAAGCAAACCACTGAGGTAAATATCTGAATCAGTTGTGGAAGGGACATCCTCTGTGTTTTCAAATAATAAATGAGGGAAATCATTTTAAAAGAATGCACAGATGTGAAAGAAAAACATTAAAGCATTGAGGAAAGTAAGTTATTTTGTCTGGCACAAAAAGATGTCCTTGATTCATGAAATACATTGTCTTACCCTCTCGTTCCCTTTCTTCTTGTTCTGTTTACTATGGGGCTTCTGACCAAGAAGATGGGGCACCAGCAGAGAGTTCAAATGCACGGTGCAGCCAAGTTATTGGTTCAGTCGGCTCAAATTCCTCACAGAGAAATCTTTTTAACAGCATCACTAGACTGCACAAAGTTGTAATGCAAGATTATGTAAAATGTACAAACTATTGTATGACAACAGAAAAATGTAAACACATTTATTCTTATGTATAAAAAAAGACCTTGATGCTTTATATTGTTTGCTAGCACAATAAATTCCTTAGTGAACAGCTTGTTTTATTTCTTTCTTTCTTTCAGCAAATCGGCAATTTATCTCAAACAGATTTGTTTGGTCTCAGCCAACTGCAATGTAGCCAGCTACCACAGGCAAAGACCTCCTCAGTTTATCCTCAAGCAGGAGACAAGTGACACCATTATGGAGAGGCAAGACACAATCTACAAAGCTGTGCAATATTATGGTTTTATAATGGCTAAGCCAATATATACTGGTACATTTTGTTTTATATGATTGTCAGATGCCTGAAATAAGTAAATAAAAAATTAATTGTAAGGTTGTGGCAGAAAACAAGTCAGCTGGTGGTATTTATTTTTGCAGCAAAGACATACTTAAATGTCCCTGTTATCTCCCTCAAATGAACTTCACATCTAAATTAAATTAGTTTTTAAGAACCATTTGTATCACATGTTAAAATAAAGCAACTAAGTTGTGCTTTGGACATTGTGTTCTCAAGTTTAAGGTTTTTCATCTTCATTTGGCAAGCTTAAAGTCCAGTTGACAAGAGTCAAATTGAAAGACATTTATTCTGAAAACTAATAAACCTGTGCTTTACCAATTAAGGATCAGACCTGCGTTCCTGCAGCAGCTGAGGCTCTCGTGCGAGAATGAATGCACACTTTCAGCATTGTGGACAAAAGCCCACACTACTAAAGTTCCCTGTGTTCAGTGTGAGCAAGGCAATGTGGCATTCAGAGGACCATCTGGCTGTATTACTTTACATATTATTTCACCACAAAAACATGGTGTTCTTGTGTTTCATGTAGCGCTCTGGCGATCTTTTCTAGTGAGAGCACAGCAATAGGGTATAGTTCCTGTTTCGCAGGATTATTTCCCAGGGCTGTGTAGAAACTGCAAGTGTTTATCAACTCCCTTTGGGTGTCAAGTGCAAGAAAGCCAAATTAGACAATGGGGAAATCAGCAACACATTATACAACTGAAGTTCTCCAAAGGTAACAAGTAGCTGTAAAAATGGTCTTTAAAAATCTCCCTCAGAGGCAAACAGAGAAACATCTCTCCCTGTAGCTGGAGCAATGTGATGATTCAAGAGACCTTTTGTATGTTCCCAAACCCAAGCACCAACCCCCAGTGCACATTGTCCAAACAACACACTGTCTGACACTGACATAATGTTCTCAGGCAAGAACAGCGATTTGATTGGCCTCTTCACTTCTGTTTGCAATAGGAGAGGTCCTATGTAGAGGGCAGCCTGACCACTGTAAATATCTGGCTGACATGGCTGTCATGTCAAGGCCCTTGTGGCAAAACAAAATGATCTCCTACTATCACCACCATCCCCAACTTTAAGGATTATAAAGCATAAAACACACATGAGTTTAGGCTATTGTTGGAGTTTTCTTCTCTAGTGAAGGGACTCAGAGGTGCTGAGCGGGTCTATCACATTTTGATCCTAAAGCTTGAGCCAAAAGAGCAGAAAAAGCACTTTTTTCCCTCAACTAAACCAAATAGTTTTCTTTCCTAACCTGAAAGAAACACTCTGCAGTTACATATTGCAAATGAGGGTTACAAGCAAAGTGCAGGCTTGACTAATGTAGCCTGAATGTGTGCCATGGTGATTCGACAACATATAGTACATACATAAGAAGAAAACTATGAGGAAAAAAAAAAGGGAATTCCACACAGTGCAGGATTATTTCTGAGGATTGTTTCTCAAATGAACATGAGTATTTTGCAGAAAAGTTTTTTCCTCCTACGTGCCTCCAAAAATCACACTCACATGGCTACATAAAAAAACAAAAACAAAAACATAGACATGTTTGAAAGAAGATGCCAAAACAAAACAAAAAAGATGCCACACAGATGGCAGTGTGCAATCTGACACTGTGCCATAAATGCCAGTTATCCTGTCCACACAGATGTTACCTTTTTTGGAAGGCATTTTCCTAAAAGTTTATTTTTAGTGTCCAAAAACTTTTTAGGAATGTGGATAAAAGACACAAATACATAAAACATCTGTGTTTATTAAAATACCCAAGAAGATGTGGACAAGGCTTAGAAATACACCACCACACTTCTATTAGAGATAGGACCTGACTGGCAGCCTTTCACACTGGTCAGGCTTCATGCCGGTGCATGGCCCAGAATCTAAATTTGAGCGGCTGGTGTGTTTACCAGTCAAAATCATACCAAAAAAATTAAAATAAAAGTTGAGAATCTAAACAATCATTTCTCAACTGGAACCAAAAGATGTGTCTCTAGAGAGTGATGGGAAATGTTGCTGATTATAATGTGTTTGTGTTTCTATGCTTCAAGAAAACACTTCAAACCTGTGGATATCCAAACTGGAGGTTCATCAAATTCACTAGGAAATCTGGGGAAAAAACACACACTTACACAAGCACAAACAGAGAAGACAAGAAGAACAAATGCAAAAATATTGTGATTCCCTATGTGGTAGATGTGGCAGAGAAACTCACCTGCTCCAAATACAAAAGTTTAAACCCAATAACACTCTCAGACAGAATCTGTTTCACCCAAAGGACAACACCCAAAATCAAAGTGAGAGACATCATATATGTACTGTAGTACAGCGAGAAGGGCTTTATATAGGAGAGACCAAACAACCACTTCATCAACGCAAGGCACAACACAGGAGAGCCAGCTCCACAAGTCAAGATTCAGATCCCCACTTGTATCTTAAGGATGAAGAACACTCCATTGAGGACAGTGAACATAGCTGGTTCGAGAAAATCAGTGTAATCTAGAAAAAACATCTCTGAACAGAGGAGGTGGCATCAGGCATCACCTTCCAAACACCTACAATGCAACGCGGGTCATACAGGTAAACAATTCAGAGTTGACACACAATAGTCAGGTGAGTCAGTGAAACATGTGATCTTAACATCCCTTACCTTATAAAGGTTTTCGGATGAGAAATGTCTTCAAGAACAAAGAAAAAGAATTGTACTTACCTTTATTCAAGCTCTTGGGATCCTTTTGAGGTTGGATGCTGAAAATCTACACCAGGTAAAATTAGTAAAAGACAAAACTAACAACTGCAGTATGTTACATCCCTGTCCTTCTGTTGCACCAGGCCCTGCCACAGACACATCTGACTCACATCACCGCAGTCACTCCCCAGAATTCTAATCACCCACACCTGCAGCTAATCAGACCCTTGGACAGTATATACTCCAGATCCACGCTCATTCCCCGTCGGACCTCGTTACCACTCTATTGGACTTCCCTGCCTTTCCCCCTCCCAGGACCGACTCAACTTCCAGCTCTTTAGGACTCCTGTGTTCACTCCAGTCATAAGCTAATCTGTCAAGATTCCGTTTGATGATAAAACCTTGTTTGAACCTGACCTGTCTGTGTGAGGTCCTTCGTAACACCTTCCCTGTCACATGCTGCCCAGTCTAACTCCCCAGTAATCACTCCCCTGATCATCCACCCCTTTTCCTAATCACCTCACCCTGCCACAGACACTCCAGTCCTGCGCTATGGCCACTTACTGTCCGGATCCATGATCATTCACACCTGTCCCCAATCTCTACACCAGTCCTTAAATACGCCAGCACCGCGTTTTCTCTCTGTCAGACCTTGACCTATGCACCCACATGGACTTGTTCTCGTTCTCTTCCCGGCTCCGTGGTTCCAGTATCTCCAGTCAGCTCCACCGTTATCTACACTGTAACAAACTGTAGTTTTTTCAGTAAACACCTGGCAAAAAAGTTGCCAATAATGATTTGTAAAAACCATTACTGATTGATGTAAATAGATATACATTTTGTTACTGGAAAAAATTTACATGTTTTCACTGTAAATTAAATACAAGAATGTCTTGTTGTGGTGGGAGAAAACCAATAATTACTTGTAATCGAGTATACATTATTCTTTTGTATTTTATTTAAATTACAGAATTTGCCTGGCAACTCTAGTTGCCAGGTGATAGCTGTAATTAATTCAATACACTTTAATGCTGTAGATGTAGAGCCAGAGTCATATCCACTTTATTAAAACTCTTGAAGCTCACATTAAAACTTTTTTTAATTAATTTTACATTGTTGTTTACCGCTTTTTATAATTTGTCATCCAAATGTAAAAAAGAAACTGCAACAGAAACCCAGCTGGTGTGAGAAATGCAGAGTTTTTGTATACCTGATTAACATAAATGCAAAGTTTTACAGAATGTGTATTTAACTATGTAGGTAGGGATGGAGTTTTTTTTTTTTACAGTTTCTTTTAGGGGTCGGGGGACTTCCTAATCTTAAGAAGTTGAACTTCTCATGAAAAACTACATGAATTTAATTTGTAGATCGTTCAGGTGTGTTTTGGCAAGGAACCTTCAGGACACCAGTCCTAAGGGAACAGGATTGGGGATCCCAGTAATACTGTCTCAGTAAAAAATGCTCACAACTTTGTTAGATACACCTTATGGTGCCCCTGGACACATTATCAGTGATGTAACCTGGGATCACAGGGGGTTTTGGGTCT
>JBAMHW010000010.1:22685802-22705086 GCA_037177495.1 Rhadinocentrus ornatus | reverse complement strand
CCACTGTGGCAACAAAAAACTGTGCTTTATGCAATTTATTTGTCAACCTTATATTTTGAGGGCATGCCAAACTAGTTGGAAAAACGTACAAATATGTTACACTGTGATGAAGACAAGTAACAGAAGACAAGTCTGTGCTATGAATGAGGTGCTTAGAAGCAATGTCTTTTGTGGTAAGGAGTGAATACCTTTGTGTGGACTTCAGGCTTTTAACTTTGTAGATTTCCTCCATGCACAAAGCATGCACTGAAGAAAGTTCTACACCACCTCTTTGATGTGTCCTTGTGTTGGGTTTAGGGCATACAAGCTTATACTTTGTTATGAAATATAAGTGGTTATTATGTGGAAAGTGTAAGATACTACAAAGATTGTATGAAGGGAACAAGTCTGTACATGACCCACTTCTAAACGTAATTTCATGCCATGAAGTCCTTGGTCTGTTAAAGCAGATGAAGTGTCAGCACACTTAGAGAACATCATCCTTGTGATAAGATATCTCCTTCTGAACATGTATTGTACAGTTCTTTTATCTATTTGTCCAACTGCATGGGTATTATTGAGTGTATTTGTCCTCCTCATCAGTACTCAGGGACTGAACCACCAAGGTCTCAGGTGAGTGTGTTGTCTGTTGCCTTAGCAACCATGACAAACAGTGACTGTTCACTAGGTCAGAAAAGTTTTGCTTTCTGTGTCTGCAGGTCACTGCAGATCAGATATAAAAGAAAAGAAAAGAAAAAATGACACAAACAAAAGGAGACATAGATTCTTTTGTTTGGTATTTTTCACACACGTATTTGTGAAATACTGCTTTACTGCACATCCAAATGTTTGGGTTTCCTGTAAGCACTTCACATGAACAAAAGACATGAAACATTTACACTTCCTTGAATGAGATTACTTTCCAGAGAATCACATGTGGAAGTATTTTTCCCCAAATCTGCTCTCCAGCTGTTGATTTTAAGCCATCTGGTTTAAGTAATAAGATTAGTCACACACGCATTTACAAATTATCAAGTAAAACAAGTGAATGTAAATTGAGCTTGATGCAAGGCAGGGGGCAGGAGTCTTTCACTACATGTCAAATAAAGGGAAACAGTACACCTTTTTCTGCTTGAGTATGCAGATTTTTGTCACAGCTATGTACTTTGAGATGATACAACTTCTAAGACAACTGCACAGAAGAAGCACAAAGCTTTTCTGACAGCACAACCACCCTCTGAGTCAGAGGTTTGAGCCCTGGACTTTGTCTAAGACCAGACAAGGATGACCTCTAGTGGCTGAAATCGGGAATTCAATGGTCTAATGAAACATTTTCTTACAATTAATCAAAAAGAGCTTTGTAATACATGTAATGATTCTGGCACAGCCTACATTTAAGTCACTTTGAACTCAAGTAGTGTTGCCTAAATAATAAAAAGAAAAACACAGTGATGAATGGGTACATTTAAAATTACATTTTGATAGTGTCTTTTTCAATGTTGTATTTAGGACAATTTTGTCTTACTTTGCTTATAACCTGCTGCATTGTTATATATGAAACATTACTTTATGGGCTCTAAAATGTCTCTAAGCTGGAATACTTATCACATGTATTTTTTTCATCCATCACATAATTTCAACGCATACAGTATTTAGAGTATTATCCCACTGTGAAAGTTTAGAGGAATAAGGAAGATGGGTGCTTAGAGAAACTAAATGTAAAATAAATAAATAAATAAATAATCTAAACTGATTAAGTTCCAGAGATTTTTTTGGTGATTACAGTAAAATTAAAATCTTGACCCCTTCCAGGCTGAACTTCATGTATACCAGTCATATGTCTGCTTTGCATTTTTACAGAGAAAGTAATTCACCATTCTCCGGTCATGTTTTATGATCTTGCCCACACTTTGTAAGCAAATATCCCTCCTCTCTTGTGCTCCATTCAGTCCTCTACCTTTATCTCAAGACAAATAATCTCCTTCACTGACCAATGCAAAGCCACCAACAGATAATAAAGCTCATTTGTGCCTGCTTACTAGGAGAAATTACACATAATCCATTCTGAGAAGCAGACAACTAGACACATGGCTGGAATAGACAAGAGGAAAATGGGCCATTCATTCATGAACTGTGTTTGTTTGGGATTATGACCAGAGAAAATGATCAAACTTTCAGCAGTTATCACAGCAGGTATATTTGTTTCTCTTAGCTCATAGAAATGTCAGTATTGTAAGGAAATTGGTTGATTAGCTGTGTTGTCACCTCCTTGCTTCATGTACATATGATTTTTGTTTCACGTGCTGCAGTGTGCTATTTGATTATCTTTTCATCCTCTTTAAACATGAAGGCTGACATTCTTCCAACAACAACATATTGTATTCCTGTTTTTCACCTATAAGACCATTCCAGTTAACATCCAGCAGAGGGAGATGCTGGATGTCAAATTTATCCACCCAGTCTGCAGTTTCAGTCTATTGAAGAAGACATTTACATTATGTTGCTGTATACAACCTGATGTGAGAGACCTACTGTACTATATTTTTAGATTGCTATACATTGGAGTTCACGCACTTTAACAGATTAATTACTTTTTAGCCAAAAACGTAGTAGATTTAAAAACTCACAGACTTCTCATATCAGTGGAGCTGGTCTGGAAGTGATTGATCTGTACAATTGTTTGACATTCTAGCACTACTTTTGGTTTAAGGTTTTGTTTTTTATATCCCAGACTCAGTTTAAATAGTCAAAATTGGCCAACTGCAGTGTAGTATTTATAGTCCAATCGAGCACTAAATTTAGTTTTTTTTAATTTACAAAAAATCAAACTCTAAAGCAAACTCAGTAAATAACTGCTCTGCATCTGCATATGTGCAAAAAAAAAACCAACATAAAAATTAGGCCAGCAGGTATAAACAAGATATTAAATGTGATCTGCATTTAGTGATGAAATAATGTTCCTCACCATGGAAACCATTTTCAATTTTGGATGAGCCTAAGAAAATGTTAGGAAGAAGAAATGGACAAAGTTATTTAGTTGCGCTACTGAAAGTGAACTGATCGTGGGTAGATTTAAACTAATGTTCATTTTGTGTAAATTCAGTTTTTGGCCTCTGCATCACTTTCAGTATATGCATCTGTTTGCAACCTGCTGAGACTACTGTCTCCCCCATCAGACACATTGAACCTCATCTGGTGAGGCAGCCTTTGGCTTTCCACCTGCTAACTTTAGCTTCACAGCTTGCATGGCTTCTCTAAGCCTTTTTTAGGGCTGTGGTGTGCCAAAGTAGATTTACCTTCAATAACCATTTATTAAATCTCTATCCATTAGACTCAGAGGCTTGAAGAGCTGGCTGCATTAAGCCTGATTACGGGATGCCCAGCAGAGGAAAAGGGTCTATGTGTCAAGTGTGTCATCGAGTGATTTATATCCCTGGCTGGGATCTCTGTCTTGTCAGTTGGGAGTAAGCCACAGAGAGGAGAGAGAAGCACTGAAATCTATACTGATGGTGAATCATAGGTCTAATTATTAGTGCATCCAAAAGGTTTGCTGTCATGCTTTGCCTCATTAGCTCTTGTGGGTTTCTGTCTAATATCGACAATATTTAAGGATCCCTTTCTTGACTTAAGTCTTCAGTATGGACGCCAAAGGCACGAGTGGCACCTTTAAAAGGTCCTCTCTCAAACGCAGCACATCTGGCTCACAGAAGGTAAGATGAAGCCTGTGGAAACAAATATCACATTCAACAAGTGATTTTGTATGACTTTTCTGTATTCATCCTACAGAGTTTTATTTTAATGAATCAACTCTGATGTTAATTTGACAGATTTTTCTTTTAAGTATGTGTTTTTTACATGTTGGTCTAATGTTTTTAAACTAAATTACGTAAAATGCATGCATGTTCATATTTCGTATGTTGCACCCCATGCCACGTGGCACTGTTACTCTAAGCAGGCCCAAACCTGTGTTATTTTAGAGGGTTTATGTCCAGCACACAAACAGCTGCAGACAGGAGTGCTGGTCATATACCAGTGTACATAGTGTGCAAACCTATCCCCAAAGTAACAGTTAAGTGGTGTTTAAAGCCGAGCCTCCACTTTTTTCTCTACAGAGCTTTAATCCATCATAATGGCCCCACTGTAGGCGACTGCAGTTATGACAGATTAGAGACTTATATCTTCTTAAACTCTGCTTTCATGTGATAAACACATCCCCGTTAACATGTTCTCGAAAGCAAAAATTATGTCATTTTTGCATTTATTCTGCTTCCTATCTATGAATGATATATATTGATAAGAATGCACATTCAACAAATAAATTCAGTTTGTATCTTCAAGTCAAGGAAGAAATTTATACAGCTATACGTGAATCATTAAATCTCTGTAACTATTTAAACAAAATGGATAAAGTTGGGAAATAAACCTGAAGGGGAATATAAAATTTCATGCATTTTGGATCAAATTGTATGAAGTCCACATGTCTCCATGTTTTAAAGAGCTAAAGCTATATCAGCCTCTCCTTAAGCACCTTTAATGTGTGTGACATCTTTGAAATAATCTAGTTACAGCTTTATATATAGCATAACGTAATTTACAGAGATTAATATTCTTTGTTTTATCTGTAGCCTTTTGCCTTTTAAAGCAACCTTTAAGCATTTGAAAGTTTTTCCTTAAAATTTTAAAGAGAGCTAATACATTGCCATATAAAAACTTGGGACAACACATCTAAAAGATAACAGCAGCCCTTTTTGTTGATAGTGTACATTTTCCATGTTCAAACATTGTTTAATCATGGATTTAATCTTCCTTAAATAACACTCATAAAAATCCTTTATTGCAGTTCATGGTATAGAAAGGGATTTCTTTTTTTGATCCATAGTAATTTCTTCTAATGTAATTTAGAAATGGGATTAACCCATAAATTTAAATAATGAGGGTGGATGCAATTAAATGTGTTCAGATGACATTACCCTGTTGCCATTAATGGAATTAATAAAATGAAGTGTTTTATCTTCAGCTCTCTTTTTTACTGAGAAAAAGCTTGTTGCAAGTAAGAAAAGAAATGGTCTAAAAGCCTCTGCAGCCTGAGGGCTGTGAAATCTTTTTAGAGGATAAATCATTAACTTTTTTAATTAAAACTGTAGATGCACAACAACATGTAAACATTTGATTAATAAACCCAGTGATTTTCCACCCTGGGTTTGCAGGCTCATATGACTGTGTGTGATGTAAGCGTCAGGCTCAGGTCAAGCGAGGGCCAAGGATCCTTTAAAAGCTTTGGGGCTCAGGTCCTAAAGCTGGGCCCTAAATCAAGTCTGTGTAAGGCTGAGACACAGCAGACTTCTTTGTGATGAAAACACACACACAAAAAAACATTTTTTAATGTTGAGAAGTTTAATTTTCCAAGTAAACCTCAGTTTCCAGAATAAGTGGTACGTTTTCTACAATACAAACAAAAAAATACTTTTCTGGTGTATTATTTAGTTTGGACCTTTATTAAACAGGAGTACAAAGGCCATTATTTTCAGTGCTTGAAAGACAAACTTAATTTTCTTTGGACAATTTAAAAAAATAAATAAATTATTTTGATGCTACCAACATAAAAAACTGAAAAATTACAAAGAACTTTGGTCTTTGGTCGGCATCTACAAACAACAAGATTCAAGGAGTCTGGGGTCTTAATGGATTAAGGCCTAGGATGAGAACTTTTTTTGAAAGTCGCCTAAGGCGGCATCATCATGCTCCCAACATCAGTATAGTCACATGGCCTCGGAAGTGCCTTGGAAAAGAGTTGTCACACTGGCACAAAGTAGTGCACAGCATAACAATGAATTACTTAAAATAAATGCAATATTACATAAAGAGAAAACCATATATCAACTGATGAGTTTTAAAAGGCACAAACTCCTCTTAGATGGACAGAAAGATATTGGATGTGTGTTCTGTGGTCACATAAGTCCATGTTTCAGTTTCTGTTTGGAAAAATATGGACATTGGATTGGGTTGTATGTGGGAGACCATCAAAGTCAAAACTGCTCTTGCAAAACCGCTGAAATGATTTTTTTTTTTTTTTCCAGTTTTAAAACAGCTGGAAACGTTTTTAAAAGGAAGGTGAATATAAGAGATTTTTAATTAATGTCAGTTCGGCCTTTCTGTGTGGAGTTTCTATGTTCTCCTCATGAATGTGTGTTTTTTTTTCCAGTGCTCCATCTTCCTTTTGAGGTCCAAAGTCAAAAACATGTATAATTTGTTTATTCTAATTTGAATGAGTGAATGTGCAAAGGTGTTTTTCCCAATTGTTGATGTGTTGGCTTTGTAATAAACATCTGACCTGTCCGGGGTGTACACTATCTTTTACCTGATTGTAGCGGGGAAACATCCCGGTACTTCATGATCCAAGTATACAAAAAAAATTACATTTGCAACTGTGCAAGTTATGAAAAGTTCAAGTAGACCAAGAAAGAGTTTGTGATGGAGGAAGAAGTCCAATATCGCTGTTTTAGTTGATTCAGGACTGGTGGTGTACTCTTTTATGGTGGCTTTAAATAGTTTTATATTCCTCAGAACCTACAGCCTCACCATAAGTCAATGTGGTGCAGTGTGCCTTTTAATTATCATTAGTGACAACAAAGAAAGGAGCACACGTCCAATTGTTAAGCATATTATGGATATGTCGGTTTGCATGCAGGAAATACTGAACAATTAGAGATCGGATTCCACTAAATATCAGTAAACTATGGATACAAACTTCAAAGAAATCAATGAGCACCAAAGCAGCGATGTTAAGCAGGCTTCGAAATCCACCACAAGAAACATGAGCTGATGTTTTCCTTTTGTTGGAACTCACAACACCCCGATTTTTGAACAAAGACTTATTTTTGTGTTATCTTTAGAGGACCTGTTTTCACTATCTTATTCCTACATTTAAAATAGAAAAATAAATGTTTCCTTGATAAGTGCTGAAAGGCCTCAAAGTTCACACTCTCCATTTATGTTACATATAACCACTAGCAAAACAAACCTCTAATGATACTATATTTTCTTTTCTTTTTTAAAATGTATTATTAAACATTACTAGCTATCAAAAAAGGAAAAGAAAAAAGTGTTGCTAACGTTTCAGCTTCCGCTACTTTTATTTAGATTTTAGTTGAATTCAATTCGCCCTCTATTTTCAGTCAGACTTTCCTTCAGGGAAAACAGAAAAACAGCAGCTTTAAAACATGTCTTATGACTCCCTCAACTCTTGGGGATAATCAGTGACATGTTGGACTCGTGATAGCTAACTGGATTTTCAAACTCAGTGGGACAATGAGTGCATTTACAAACAGGGCTTCACAGTTAATGGAAATTTGCCTATCCAGAGCCTGGAAGTCCAGTGTGTTGCTTTGTCTATATATCGTTCCCCCTCAAGTAAAAGAATGTAAAGGACACATTTATATTTGCTCCGTGTGAAATTGACTACAAGTCTAAAATATTGCTTTTAGACAGTAAAAGGAGACTATGTAGGCTTCCTTCTTGTCACAATGAATCAATCTAACCACAGAGCCATTCAATAGCAAAGGCAAGCAATTAACTGCTTTTATCTTCAACCCTAGGTGCCATCACATTCCTCGTAGGACCCTAAAATCCTTTCTGATCCATTTCACTTGTATGCTGATTAGGCTTTTGTTGGATAAAAACCACTGTTGCTACTTTATTCTTAATAAACGAGTGTTTTTACCATCATAGTACATCATAAAAACAACATGTAGAAATTAAGCTAATGTGTAAACATGCAGCAATACAATCATTATCCCCTCTCTGTGTGACTTTTCAGGCTGAACAGTAATTGTAACTTTACTGGAACTAATTAGTTGTGATATAGTTGTTGCTAAGTTGTGGGTCAGGAGACCAGACCCATGTGATTCCAGTAAAAAATTAAATGAATGTATAGCATAGTGCTTAAGTGACCTGCACATGTTTTAAATAATACATAAAGTATATCTACTGTATTATGAAATAGTGGAGGTACAAGTTGTTCATGTGCACATTAAACCAAAGCAGTTAACTGCAAGCGTCATGCAACATCAAATTTTTAAGTAAAAACATAATTTCATCAGTCCAGCTAATGAAATATACTTTTTATGATTCTATTTAACAAGCCAGCAGTTATTAATTTCCACCTTGCACAACTTGCCTTTGTTTCCAGCGATCTTTTTCTACGAAAAGGCTGTATGTTGAAATGAAGGTTTGTTTTGTTTTGTTCTGAGGCTTGTCTTAAGTCTAGTTAATTTCCTTGGTGTGACACAATCTGATCCTGCAGTGTCTAATTCTTCAGGGTCTTTGTTGGTAAGTGCTCACAGGCAGCTCTTAACGAGCCAGAAGCTTGTTCCCTGGATTTTGGTTTTAATTGCTGCGGTTAATGAGTTTAAGTAAGCTGAAATAACTGCGTCACAGTGGCCAAACCCTTCTAGAAATGCGCTTTGTTTTTTCCAGCTATTATGAACATAGTCCCATGTGTATTTTTCTTTTGAATGATAGTGGGACAAAGAGTGGGAAAGTTAAAGGGTGTCAGGCTTCTGTCAGACTGTCTCTCTGTGTCATCATCTGCCTGATCTTTTTCAGTCAGAGTTACACTCAGGCTAAAACTGCTCAGTCCAACCATAAAAGGCACACTTGTGAAATCATTCACATGAGGAAGGTTTTAAGCAGATGTGCGCTACTTTGTGCTTGTTAACTCTATCTTAGCCTCACCTAATGCTTTCCGTGAGTTAATCAAATTAATAGAAAGAACCTTTTTTGAACTTATAAAACTGTCTTACTTAATGCTGCTGGCTGTAAGATATCTCTACTTATAGAAAATAACTGATTATCTAACATTGCCATTATTAGAAAGCAGGTTTAGGAGAATATTGAGTTGCTAGTCTGCTGAGTTTTCCTTTTCTCAACAGAAACATGAAGGGTGGAAGTAGAGATTAACTGCAATTAGCATTGACTGACCTTGCCCCCAACTGGACACCAGTCATCTCTTAACAAGGCCCCTTACAAAAGAATGCCTGCATCCAATTCTCTCAATTATGCAAATTAGGTTGAAATCAAAGTAGTTGGAGGGGGTGAAAATTTTCAAATGAAAAGTTGGGGAGCCCCTGAATGAGACTGTGGTGCTTTTAGGTTAGAGACTCTGCTCCGTCTGCTCATACAAGCTAAGATCATCCACACTGTGAAGTGAACACAAAGAAAGGGGTTTCAACAAATTGGGAGATTAGGGGCCAGTTATCAAAGTAGATTTATTGTGCCTTGTTCAAGCGAAGGATGAAAATACCCTGTGGGCATGGAGAAAGGGTCATGGGACTCCCGAAAGGATTACCTTGAACTGGAGTCATGAGACTTGGGCGAACAAAGACCTTGCTCACATGCTCATCATATTAACTGGCCCTCATAAAGTGAAGAAGTTTCATGTCCTGTGGGATTCAATGAGAGCACTTGACTGGGAGTGCAGCACAGCTAGTGGAGCAGCAGACTGTAGACTTCCCTTCAGCTCCGAAGTCTAAGAGGCTCCGCCAAAGGATTGTGTGTAAGTGTTTTCTGCAACTGCGACTCTTTGAAAACGCTTTTACTCTTTTACTGATGACAGAATCACTTGTGTATCATCTAATGCAACGAGATGTGGTTTTATTTGTTGACCCTGGAAAGCGAATTTGGATGAGGTAAATGTGAGCAGGCAGCGCAGCAGGAGCTCTGGGTGCTTAATGATGCATGATCACACTGGGATGGAAAATTGCCAACACAAGACAGACTAAGTGAGGAAAAAAAACTTAGCAAAATACAATGGGATGGAAATGTTTTTGCATAAACATACAGGTTAAAGAAGAAGGTGCAAAAACCGTATTGCAACTAATTAAAAAGTGCAAAGAAGTTTTTGAATTGAAACTAAAAGTTTTATACTTAATGATCTGTGTTTTCATCATTACTACTTTCTTTACTAGCTTTATGGACCACACTCTCCACAGTCTGAAAGCAATGCAGAGGTTTGCTCAAGTTTTGGTTAGTTTGTGGTTTTGCAGAGCAGCTACACTATAGCTGACAGGAGAGAACAGTAACTGCACTGTGTAAGGAGCACTTGTGACATTCACAAGATATCACAAGAGTTTGTGCATGGTCTCTAATTTACTCTGATACGAGTTCATCATGGTAAGTAATGTTTAAAAAGTGATATTTTAATATAATACCACTTTTAAAAACTTGACTTAGTTTAAATTTAGCTTCCCACTGATTTCTTGGAAAGCGTTGCTTCCAGTGATTGGGTTTTAATTGGGCTGCCACCATTGACAAAGGCCCTCAGAGCTTTGTGCTCCGGGTGTTTTTGCTCGGCACTGGAAGAAGATCAGACAGCAGTCAGAGCAGGACTCGGCAAAGTGTAGAGACACTGTACTTTTTGTGTGATGCTTTTCAGTAGCTGCATACTAAATATGAACATAGTAAAGTTGCCAGTTATCACCCATTTCACTGTAAAATAATATTTGGATTTCAGTTAATATTTTCTTAAATCATAACGTGCATTTCTAGAATGTTATTTATACTGCATTTACTCTGATTCCTAGTTTCTGGGGAAACACTTTCACTTCCATTTTAATTTCTCCCCTCTGCCACTTGTGCTTTCTTTGTAGGATGCATAAAGTATTTATCTTTTAGCCAGGATTACTAGAAAGAGGATTTTGATAGTGAAACTTTCAGATGTTGGTGAGACTTATCTCCCAGTGATGGTATGACAGCAGCTAATCCAAGCTAACAGTTTTGTCACATTTTGTTTTTAACAGGCACAGAGAGCTTGGATTGAGAGGACATTTCTTAAAAGAGAATGTGTTCACATATTTCCCAGCAAGGACCCAACCAGGTAATTATAGTCTTTAAATTTAACTTAAAATGGTTAAATATCAAAGGAGAACAGTTCTTTAACATGAGAGACAACATTGTTTTCGGGCAAATTGGATTCACATTCTTGTTGATGTTCGTTTATTATAACTATAATGTTCATACGTTTAGATGTGCCTACGTGCATATTTATAAAATATTAAGAACTGGAGTGACAATAAAAACCAAAAGCAGGTAAATTTGAAATACACAGATATTGATTCCAATAGTGGTCACACTAAAAATAGGGGTTGCATTCTTGTAAACTGGGTCCATGTTGATGTAATTTGTACCTTGTGACAGTGCTAATTATATAAATTAATATATTAATCAGAAATCATTTCTCCATAATTATCTATTTAATAGACAATTGTGCTTTTATCAGATGTAATGCAGAATAGTTCCAGTCTTGTGAGACACATTAACTATGCTGGATGTCCAAATGCAAAAAAAAAAAAAAAAAAAAAAGATGTGGAATGCCTGTGACTCAGTCTGAGATGAAATTCATAACCTGTGTGATCTGTCTACTGTAGATGTGCCTGTGGTCAGCTGGTAACGCAGCATGTGGCCATCCCTCCTGGTGCCAGCTCATTAGAGGAAGCGGCCCCGCTGGTGCAGATTGACACTACCAATGACAAATGGAGTGTGATAAAGCACACCAGGACATATCCAACAGACTCCTATGGAATCATTGAGTTCCAGGGAGGAGGGTTTATCAACAAAGCCATGGTGAGGCTCAGCCACTGAAACTATTTCTGTGTAGTCTGTATGAAAATACAACAGCATTTGTAAAAATGAAGGGACATGAGTTTTTACAAATCTGATCTACAGTTTGAAGCATGCACAACTGACTATTGAACAAACGACAAAATGGTGATTAGAAACTTTTCTTTTGCAGTACATTCGGGTTTCATATGACACCAAGCCTGACAACCTCCTGCATTTGATGGTGAAAGACTGGCAGCTGGAGCTACCCACCTTGCTCATATCTGTGCATGGAGGTCTCCAGAACTTTGACCTCCAACCCAAACTCAAGCAAGTGTTTGGCAAAGGCCTGATCAAAGCAGCTGTCACGACAGGAGCTTGGATCTTCACTGGTGGAGTTAATACAGGTAGGATGCTTACAGTACAGGATAATGCTTTTAATGTTCACTTAGCAAATATCAGCTTATGACATTAGAAGATTGACTTTGCTCTAAATTTTCATTGCATAATACCTTTTCTGCAATATCCAGGGGGAGATTTGACCAAGCCATTGTCACAGGTTTAAGCTCTATAATTAAATCTTTTGCTGGGAAAAGCAGCTCTAATGGCAATCTGTGTGGTAATTGTGTGCTATTGCCACAGTATGTCCCACAATGCAGCCCTATTATTACTCTGAAAGAGTTTTTATCCATATTGCACTATTTTTCTTATCACATTTTAGGGGTGATCCGTCACGTTGGAGATGCCTTAAAGGACCATTCCTCCAAGTCACGAGGAAAAGTGTGTGCAATAGGAATTGCTCCATGGGGGATCTTGGAGAACAAAGAAGATATCATTGGGAAAGATGTAAGAAATTTATTTTTTGTGTGTTCTTTTTTTTTTTCTATATTTACTTTGGAAAATAATCACTCTGGTCTCGTTTTTATATTCCCAGGTAACTAGACCATATCAGTCAATGGCAAACCCACTTAGCAAGCTGGCAGTGCTCAACAGCAGCCACTCCCACTTCATCCTCACCGACAACGGAACTTGTGGGAAATATGGCTCGGAGGTCAAACTCCGTCGACTGCTAGAGAAGCACATCTCCTTGCAGAAGATCAACACTCGTAAGTTAGACTGTACTCTGCAGATGCTATACAACACACTCCATCCTGCATGGTGTGTGAATGTGAGCCAGAATCTTGTTGGACAAGTGGATGGAGAGCTCCTCTGTGGCCTGTGGGCTTCCCTTTGTCATCCTATGCCTGGAGCTCGGATAAGGCAGGGACAGCAAAGGGATGCTCAGCTGTCACCAATGACTTCACTCCTTCCTCTCTCTGGTTCATCAAACTTTGAACTCTGCATCTTCTCATTGCTCTTAAACATTTGCTTCTATAAGGTGACACTTCTGTGATATATTGATAGATTAATTGATTGTATCAACTTTGTCTTCCTGTGTATTCCAGGTTTGGGTCAGGGAGTTCCTCTGGTGTGTCTGATAGTGGAGGGGGGTCCCAACGTTATTTCTATTGCCCTGGAGAGCCTGAGGGATGAGCCACCCATTCCAGTTGTGGTGTGTGATGGCAGTGGCCGTGCTTCTGACATCATATCATTTGCCCATAAGTTTTCAGAGGATGGAGGGTGAGCTCCTAAATGACTACCTGCTGCTATATTTTTAGATTTTTTTTCCTCTTTCTTAATTTCTTAAATCCTTTCCTTCAGTCTGGTTAATGATGACGTCAGGGACCAACTTTTAGTTACTATTCAGAAGACATTCAATTATAGCAAAAGCCAATCCCAGCAGATCCTGCTGATGGTAATGGAATGCATGAAGAAAAGGGAACTGGTGAGTAACAGCGAGGATGTTAATATCATCATCACCATCTTCCATCTGTGTTTAATATGTCCATTAATAAATAAAAATAATCTTAAGTTTAAAGCATCTGGTCTCCATTGTCATTCATCTATTCCACTCATTGGTGTGTATCTCCTTTAATGTGTTGAATAAACATAATCCCATTTGCGTGTCATTTCTGCTTTTGTGATCATGTCTGCAGGCCATCCCAAGCCCTACATTTAAGCACACAGCTGTAAAATAACTGCGGTCATTTTTAAAGTCTTTACTTTCACTTTTTCAACAATGCAGGTCAGCACTGAGTCTGCTAAAAGTCTGCAAAGATAAACCCTGGGCTCAGAGGGTTCTGTAAACTGTTTGCTGAAGATTTTAATCAGCAGCAGATTCCTCTATAAGTTATGTGATAAGTACTTCATAATACCAGCTCTTATAATCTCAGGACTCCATACTTCTGGATGAAAAAGATCATCGCACACTACAGCCTGCTTAACAGAGGCTCTTACTTAATGTATTCACAGAAAGCATGCAGTACGCAGATGGAGGAGAGACTCTATATTCCTAATCCTCAGCCACATCCCTCTTTCCACTCCCCTGGCTTTCAGTCTGCAGAGTGCTATCAGTTCATTAGTGACTGTGCTCTGCATCTATCTCTGGTGTTTTAGGCTACATAATGCTTCCACAGACCCAGATAAGCAACTTAAACAGCTTTTACAAAGATCAAGCCTTCATTCATACCATTTGGCTTTTACTGATATCCAGCAATACCCAGCAATGTGAAAGAACCACCAAGATTTTTGAGCTCTTACCACAGTAAGTAGGCCATGCTTTTGCCTGCTCTTACATTAATGTGTCATGACTAACCTACAAATGAATCAGTGACACTATCTAGTCCCCACATAATCCTTTCATCCTAACTGCATCTCATATGAACAGCTGGCTTACACCAATGAAAACCCTGATTTAGAAGGCTGAAGATGTTTTAACCGTGGGATGTGTTTTTTAGGTTTTTATTTTCAAAATGACCAAACACACAGTTGTCAGCTTTTAAACTGACGCGGGATGCTCATTATTAACGCATCCTGAGGCCAGCCCTGAAATCTTTGGTACTGGGCCACATATTCACACCCATCTAATCCCATCCACCATGCCTGCACATGTGACAGACCCGTCAGCGTAATTTCATTTGATACGGTTGAGTCTTTAACAAGGCAAATTCTATCACTCTATCCAATGAGTAAAAGGTCTTTTGTGCTCACAAGGTCAGCCACAGAGTGCTGAAGTGGGATGGTTCTGGTGAAAAATCTGTTGATATTGAGAAGATACATTCCTTCCTTAAGAAAAAACACTTATTAATTCATCCATCCATTCCTTCATTTATTTATGTAGTCTGTAGGTAATCACTTAAGCACTTACGGTGTGTGACTACCTAACTCACCCACTTACATTTTTCTTTTTCTTTTCTTTTTGCATGTAGATTACAGTGTTTCGAATGGGCTCTGAGGGGCAACAAGACATTGAAATGGCCATCCTTACTGCTTTGTTAAAAGGTATTTTCAAACTGCTTCCCAAATCCCACTTCAAGTTGAAAACAAGCTTAGAGTTTGAGCACTTTGACTGACCTGGAAGGACTTTTTGGCCTCCATTAGAATTCCTTAGTAATGAATGCAAATGACCCAATTCTGTGAAAGCAGAATATTATAAGAAAACATCCAAAGTTTTTTTAAACATATAAACTCAGAGCAGAAACAAAGCACAATTACTGATTAGTGAAGGCAATTTGATTGCATTAAATAAGTTCCTAAAAATAAATAAATAAAAAGATTAACCTTCAGTGTTCACATGATCTGAATAAAGAAATGAATAAAGGTTTTGTTTGTAGAAATGGGGTAAACACAATTTCTTTTCCAGAATTGCAAACACACGAGAGCTGTTTGTGTGCATCAGATACATCAGAAAAGAATAAAAATTATGACCAAAATAAGAGAGCAAAATCCAAAGTATACAATAAAGTCAGCCAAATATAAGTCTATAAAACAAGTTTCAAAGAGATTCAGGGTGATCTGGAGCATTATAGAGGGGGGTTACAACTTTGACTATGTTCTGTACTATAAACCAAGTCAGGCTCTATGAACAAAGACCAGACAAGACACTACCACTGAGAGAAAAGCTAAAACAAAGGAAAGGAAAAATATCTATAGATAATCTAAAGTTTGTTTAAATAATGCTCTTTGGATGGAAAAAAAAGTTTAGCCTTCTGGAAATACTGTGCATAAGTTTCTTTATTTGATATGAAGCCACAAGGTAAAGAACGGCCTTCCAACAGTAAAACATGGTCTAATAGTTTAGTACTGGAAACACTGGATGATTAAATCACAAGATTACTGAAACTATTTCAAGCTAAATGTGTGACGCAGTGTAAGAAAACTAGATTTGAGGCAAAAGTCTTGTGTGTAACATAAGGACAATGACCTGATGAGAGCACACATCTAAAAATCACAAAAGAATGGTTAAAAAGAAAATTCATAAAATGTTTAAAACTGAGCAGCAATGAGTCTTGACTGAAGTTCAGTTTAAAACCTTTAGAGAAAAAACTAGCATTTTTACAAATGAAGGAGGGGAGGAAAGAACCAGCAATGAGGCAGAAAAAGCTTCTGTGGCTATACAAATATTTAGAGAATGTTTTTGCTTCAACTACATATTCACTGCTGCATATATCTCCTGATCTGACTCCCCCTCTGTCTTTTCAGGCACAAATGCTTCAGCACCAGACCAGCTCAGCTTAGCTCTTGCCTGGAACAGAGTGGATATTGCTCGCAATCACATCTTTGTTTATGGGCATAATTTACCAGTGAGTGGTCCTCACAAAATAAACAATCCATGCCAATGTCGCACAATTGCTAAACTGCACATGATGTATGTTTTTAGGAGTAAGAGAAAGGAAAATGATTTGGGAAAACAGTTTCAAGCAGTGTTGATGAAAGCTTCATCTCAAGTTTAAAAATGTGTTTTTCTCATAATTAAATTCACTAGGAATGTGTGACTATATCTGTGCAGAATGATGCATTTGTCCAACACAAAAAAAGAGCTGTTTACAAATTCCCCTGTTGAAACAAGGAACTTACACAAATTTAATGCTTAAACTAAAAGCCCTCATGCACATACACTCAGTGAACATTTCAGCTAAAGAGCGGTTAAAAGAAACTGTGATTGCAGTTTTCTTTGGAAAAACTATTTTAGATATAAATTTTGAAAAAAGAAAACATACTGACATCAAATAATGCAATGACAGGACATAAAAAGAGCTGTCTTTTTCAAACATATGACAGTAAAGGAAAAAAAAAGAAGGGTAAAATGGTTAAGTTCCACTTAAGAGGAGTTAGAGCTCACTTCTTCTTTGATTCCTACCTGGTCAGCCTGCTGGAGCCATTGCCAACACTACAACAGCTCCAGCTCAGGAAAGACAAAAGAGTCCTGCCAGTGCTCCTCGCAACAAGGCCCGTGGCAAAAAGGGGAAGGGAAAGGGAAAGGCCAAACCTGAACCTCCAGAAGAAACAGATCCAAGAAAGCTGGAGCTGATTCGCTGGGTGAGACAAGGGTTTACAAAAAGCACTTGTAATAATTAAATAAAGACACACATAGTAAATGTGCCACGCATGTGCCATTTCCTCAGGTGAACTCTCTAGAGCAGGCCATGATGGATGCTCTGGTGCTGGACAGGGTGGACTTTGTCAAACTGCTGCTTGAAAATGGAGTCAACATTCACCACTTCCTCACCATTCCAAGGTTGGAGGAGCTATACAACACGGTGGGTCCTAGAAACAACTAAAAGAGACTAATAGAGCATTCTGATGGACAGCTGCATAATAAGAGGACAAATGTGAAAAATGTGACAAAAAGCTGACGTGTTACTAATTTCTCTTCCCTCAGAAACTTGGTCCTGCGAATACTTTGCATGTTGTGGTTAGAGATGTCAAAAAGGTAAAAAAAAAATTCCACACTATCAAACATGTAGCATCTATAATTTGATATTATTTTAGGTTATATATCACATATAAATTTAATAGAAAATCAAAAATTACTGTGGTGATTCTGCAGGGGAACCTTCCTCCAGATTATCAAATCACTTTGATTGACATTGGTCTGGTGCTGGAATACCTCATGGGTGGAGCTTACAGGAGCAATTACACAAGGAAGGCTTTCCGCAACCTGTACAATAATTTGTATGGATTAAAAAGGGTATGAATGTAGGAAAAAAAATTCAAACATTATTTTTTTAATTATATTAAGGTATGATATGAAGTACAATGTTCTGTTCACTTCTTGCAGCCAAAAGCTTTGAAACTCCTGGGAATGGAGGTAGGGTTACTCTTTGCAATACAAAACTGTTAATAAACTGCATCAATCAGACCATAGCAACAAAATCCTCCATAAAAACCCTTTCCTTTTCATCAGGATGATGAACCAAGGCCAAAAGGCAAGAAAAAAGCAAAAAAGAAGAAAGAGGAAGAGGTGGAAATTGATGTGGATGACCCTGAGATTTGTCGGTTCAAGTATCCCTTCCATGAGCTGATGCTGTGGGCAGTGCTGCTGAAGCGCCAGAAGATGGCGCTGTTCCTTTGGCAGCGGGGAGAGGAGGCTATGGCAAAGGCCTTGGTTGCTTGTAAACTGTATAAGGGCATGGCCCATGAATGCTCAGAGAGTGAGCTGGTGGATGACATCTCCCAAGACCTGGAGAACAACTCAAAGTCAGTGCTACAGCCATTCATGGTCATTTAAAACATAACTAAAATTTTAGCCCCATTACATGTATTACTTGACAGCTTTCACACATTTACTTAATTTTCTTGCTTATAGAAATAGTTTTTATTGTTGTGTGCCTTTCATAGGGAATTTGGTCAGCTGGCCTATGAGCTGTTGGACCAGTCCTATAAGCATGATGAACAGGTAGCCATGAAACTTTTAACATATGAGCTGGTTAACTGGAGTAACTCTACCTGTCTGAAGCTGGCTGTAGCTGCAAAGCAACGTGACTTCATTGCTCACACCTGCAGCCAGATGTTGCTCACAGACATGTGGATGGGCTGCTTAAGGATTGGAAAAAACCCAGGCCTCAAGGTACACATTAAAATAATATTTGTAATTATATCACAGTAACAGATAGTTCCTGACTGGAAAATAAAATCACAATGTCATATTTTTATGTATAATATCTTGTCTAGGTTATTCTGGGAATCATCTTTCCTCCTCTGATTCTGCTCTTGGACTTCCGTATTGGAGATGATGCTTCCTATCAAGCATCCAGAAAGAAAGAAGAAGGAAAAGACAAGGATGACGACACAAAATCCAGCAAGGTCCTGGTTTATCGTCTCCTTCAGAGCTTCAGATTGACTTTCTCTCACATGATGTTAATGTCAGAATAAAAAGTGACAAGCTGAAACGTTGCTGTGTTATTTCAGGATCCTAACACTGATGCAACTTCCAGAAAAGGTGATGAGGAGGACGGCAGCACTAACATCCGTAAAATCCCCATAGGCAAAAGGTTTTTTGAGTTTTATGATGCACCCTTCACCAAGTTCTGGTTCAACACTGTAAGTTCCCTTCAAGTATTTTCCATTATATAGACTTTGTTTCTTGATCACTGACTAAAATAGTGTTTTTTGTTCTTCTGAAAGATCTGTTATCTAAGCTATCTGATGTTGTATAATTACATTATCCTGGTAAAAATGGAGCGATGGCCATCTTTACAAGAGTGGACTGTCATAGCATACATCCTCACTCTTGGCTCTGAAAAAGTCAGACAGGTAATAATAATAATAATAATAATAATAATAATAATAATAATAATAATAATAATAATAATAATAATAATAATAATA
>JBAMHW010000010.1:22671230-22685702 GCA_037177495.1 Rhadinocentrus ornatus | reverse complement strand
AATAATAATAATAATAATAATAATAATAATAATAATAATAATAATAATAATAATAATAATAATAATAATAATTTATCGTCTCATTGATGGTCAGATCATCAAATGTTAAGACTTGCAAATGACCCTGAATCCCTGGTTCCTAGATTCTGATGTCAGAGCCAGGGAAGCTGAAACAGAAGATAAGTGTGTGGATGGAGGAGTACTGGAACATCACAGATCTGTTCGCCATATCCACCTTCCTTCTGGGGCTAATGCTACGACTGCAACCTGAACCATACATGGGCTACGGCAGAGTCATCTACTGTATAGACATTATCTTCTGGTACATTCGTGTATTGGACATCTTTGGTGTAAACAAATACCTTGGACCTTACGTCATGATGATTGGGAAGATGGTAATGACAGCTGAATCATCAGAACGTTTCACTACAGACATTAAAAATGGACACTGAGCTCAGATGCCATGTTTGTTTTCCTTTCAGATGATTGATATGATGTACTTTGTGGTGATCATGCTGGTGGTGCTGATGAGTTTTGGAGTGGCGCGGCAAGCTATCCTTCACCCAGATGAGGAGCCAACGTGGCGCCTGGCCAGAAACATCTTCTACATGCCCTACTGGATGATCTATGGAGAGGTTTTTGCAGATTCGATAGACCGTAAGACTAGAATTCATAGTAAGATTTTGTTTCCTTATCCTGGGCAGATGATCAGTGTTTTAATTAAGTGCTACGTCTTTAATTCTGTGATTTTTACTTGCAGCATATTACTCTGTCACCCATCAATGCCTTGTCTCCCTCTGCTGGTACATTTGTAATAACTCTTTATGCAGTACATTGTAATAATGTGCAAATGAGTAGATGTAGAGCATATATCTCTTAATTTATGATCATCTGCCTTTAAGTTTTCTTTTTCTCCATGGGTTTCTTCTGTCAGGGTAAACAAGGACATTTAAAAAAATCTAAAATGCCCATGTCATTAAAGTTTAAATGGCAGCTAAAACCTGTATCAAACCAGCATGCAGTGATGCAAATAATTTAAACTGCTTATTTAACTGGACATTGTATAACATATTGACAGAATATTGTTAAAATAAGGTTTAAAATATGTGTTAGTTCTGATTTTCACACCAGCCAAACATTTTTAAGATGCTGGGATGAGGGTAACAACAGATTGGAAGCACTCAAAAGAATAAGGCTGAATACCATAACAGAAATGCTTTGGGGCTTCAGACAGAACTGCATTTATCTAAGTATGACACAACTGTTAAGAAAACAGTTCTTTGATACATCTATAAATGCAAGTAAAAATGCTACTATACACAAACAATATAAATGCCCGTTTTTCAGAATTTTCAAACCTCTTGGAAAATACAGCTGGCATCCAAAATAATAATTAAAACAAACTTTTAACTCAAATGTTTTTTGAGTTACTTGAATGTGACATTATGTGATTTGCTTATACTTTTATTTGTATTTCATACAGCTCCCTGACTTTTTTGTTAATGAGGTTTTTAAATTCTTTGAGTAGGATTTATCTTTTACTGAACACTGAATGTTTTACTTCCCAGTCTCCTCCATAAATCTGTGCCCACTTAAGTTTAATTAAAACTGAGGGCCAGCGGTCTATTCTTTTATAAAAAAAAAAAAAAAAGAAAGAAAATTAAGCTTCACCTTGACAGAAATACCTAAAAACAAAACAAAACAAAAATAAAAAAAAACAACTTTACCTTTATTGAAATTAACCCTTTCACTGTGTTTCTTTGGACCTGCACTTTTCTGGGAATTTACAAGTCTATGCAATGGAAATCAACCGTAAGTTGTCTCTAAGCCAAGGATGACAGTCTATAAAATTTCCCATTCTTTTTCAAAGAAATCTGTAGTTATAACTTCCTTTCTCCACAGCGCCATGTGGTGAACATTTATATGACGAGGATGGGAAGAAACTTCCTCCATGTATCCCTGGCGCCTGGCTCACACCTGCTATCATGGCCTGTTACCTTCTCGTGGCAAACATTCTTCTGGTCAACTTGCTCATTGCAGTATTCAAGTAAACAAATGTCTCATTGTCTACCTCAGTGGTTCCCAACCTGGAACCCCCGATGGGGTCCCTGAAGCTTTGAACATTAGAGCCATTGTGATTAATGTCCACAAATTGTCCCTTTTTCAAGGAAAAGAATTAAGGCTGTATGTTGTTCATTTAACTCTAGCTTTTTCAAAGAACTGGACTCAACCAGAATACATTATAAACAGTGAGAATATCACTTTTGAAAGCCTAAAACCAAGCATGGTTCCAGCACAGGGTGGAGCAGGGGGTCCATGGCATTTTAGAAAATGTATGAAGGGGGTCCCTGAGGAAAAAAGGTTGGGAACCACTGGACTGCCTGATGATCCATTATTCAGCAAGGAAATCTGCCAACTCAGTCTGTAATCATTGGTTTGCATATTCCCTTCCACAGCAACACCTTCTTTGAAGTCAAGTCCATCTCCAACCAAGTGTGGAAGTTTCAAAGATATCAGCTGATCATGACTTTTCATGATCGTCCAATTCTGCCTCCACCGCTCATCATTCTCAGCCACCTCTATATCCTCTTCAACAGGCTGTTTCGGCGCTGTGCGAAGAAGAAGCAGGAGGGTGAACTGGATGAGAAGGACCGGGGCCTCAGTTAGTTTTTTTTATTTTTCCAAACATGCCAGAATTGTGAAGCAGCTTTATTGTCATGTTTTAATACTTGAAAATACTGTAATATATAGTTAATTGTGTTTTAAACCTGGAATTGACTAACTTAAAGAGAGACAACAATTAAACATCATATATTGTTTACCTCAGAGCTCAGGCTGAATCCAGAGGAGCTAAAAAACCTGTATGAGTTTGAAGAACAATGTGTGGAGGAATATTTCCGTGAAAAAGAGGATGAGCAACAGTCTTCAAGTGATGAGCGTATCAAGGTTACTTCAGAGAGGTAAATGGCTAACTCAGACATAGTTTTAATAATTCAAAGAATTTCACGTTTTCATAAACTGCAATTTCTCATGATCTTTGCAGAGTTGAGAACATGTCAATGCGTCTGGAGGAGGTAAATGAGAGAGAGAACACCATGAAAGCGTCCCTGCAGACAGTGGACCTGCGTCTGGCCCAGCTAGAAGAAATTCACGGACGTATGGCTGTCGCTCTGGAAAAGCTTGCTGGGGTGGACAGATTGGAGCTGACCAGAACCTTTTCACGAAACTCATCAGTGTGTGATCCCTCCTCTCTCCTTCGCCAGGGCAGTATCAACAGCGCTGATGGTTACAGCCTTTACCGCTTCCACATGGACATGGAGGAGTTTGCATCCAAGCAGAAGGAAGCAGATGACAAGGGGGGCCTAGAGAAAGAACGAAGTTTGCACCAAGCCTCCAGTACTTGCGCTCTAAACACCAAGGAAAGCGGTCAGACCTTAGAGGTCGGTGGTTTAGTGAGATCACGACCTGGTTCATGTGTGGACATACTTATATCTCCATGTGAACAAAAGCCCATCTCTGAAGCATCAAGTCAGGAGACTGTGACCGATACAAAACAAGGCAGCACAATGATGTTAGATAGACTAACAGATAAAAACTGGCTAAAACCTTTATGTCCTCCAAAAAGGACTAAATCTTTGAAACTCTATCCAGCTGAGGACCAACCCACATCTCCTCTGACAAAAAGAAGGGCCATGAGCACCATCACTGTCAACCCTCCTGATGAACCAGGGCAACTTGCTGAGTCCACTGTGAGCGTCAAACTAACAGGAACTTCATCTTCTCCAAGGAGGGCAAAATCTCTGAGATGTCTTCCTGCTGAAGGCCAAAGTCAGACATCACCTATCACAAAGAGGACTATGAGCAGCAGCATCTACAAACCGGCAGAAGCAGGTGAGGATGTGCCAACTAAAACTTCAAACCAGTGGCCGGAAAATGAGGAACATCAAGTCCATCCCACCACTTTGGGTCAGATGCCTAAAGTATCGACAGTCAGAGCCCTTACCCAGCAGTTTCAAACTGCTGCGGCACCTGCAGGGCATAAAATCCCGAGTCAGACTGATTTAACTCCTTCAGAACTGAAAGGAACTCAATTAGAAACAGAACCAGAGGAAGCTCAAAAAAAGATGAAGGCCAAGAGATACCTCTCAGACACCACCGAGTATCTGACTGTAGCTGATTCAAGGAATCTGCGATCTCACAGGTCACAGAGCTGTAATGCCAGCGACAAGAAAACAAAACCCATTGTAGCCTTGAAGGAGCAGAGAGCCAGAAGTGAGAAAGACATCGCTGAAGCCAGCAGGGCATCAGCCGCTGGACCGGATGAGAGGGAGAAGATGGAGGCAGGGAAGGAAGACGATGCTCAGGAACAGAAATGAGAGCGACTGATAACAGCAAAAAAACAGCATGGAGAAGTGAAAGAAAAAGAACGGAATGATAACAGCAAGACTGAAAAGCAAACTAACCTTTTTTATATTAGTTTGAGACTGTCTGCACAAGAATAACAACAAGCTGATAGTGATGGTACAATAACACACACATATCAACATTTTCAATGCTAGCTATTATTTCATGTCTGGTGAAAATCAACTCTATCTTAAAAAGATCCACTTTCCTTACTTTTGCTACTTTCCATTGGTGTAACATATAAGAGCTTACGGAGACAATCACATCACAACTTTCTCAAGTTTCTGTGTTTTCATGTTGGACATGTAACAGGGAAACTTGTGAATATATACTGCTTCAGGAGAAAATAAGAAACACATGCATACACAACATGAACTGCAAGAATATTAACATTCTATATATCCATATTTAAATACTGTCTGTAAATGTTTTTTTCCTGATACCGTGTGCTCAGCCATAACCCATCAGGGGTATTTCAATAGCTCTCATGCAAATACTGACAACTGTATTACATCTGCATTAACTTCCAATAAATAAACACTCCTTCCACTTTTATTTTAAACAAAAACCTGTAAAGGTTCAATGTAAGAAATGATTAAATAAATTTTAAAAATGCTAAAGTTAGCTATCATGCATATTTTTGTCTTTTCTGTCACATTACTGCAGCACATCTGAGGCAGAAAAGATACCAGTGCAACTGAAGGCCAAAAGCTTAATAATACACATTAATTCACACAAACACAATCAATGCTGAGACGTATTATGCCTATCTCACACCATCATCATAGGAAAAATGACAACATGTGTTGTGTATAAAATTATGCTACAATATATGAAAGAACCTCTTTTTTTTTCCTCCACCCTTATAAGACAATAATGTGCGACTAACATATTTTCATGATATCCAACAGATGTCTTCCAAATGCCAGCAGAATTATTCCCCACCGTAAGAAGGCCCTGCAAGGCAAGCTACAAACCACTGCTGATGATTGCCACAAGTTTTTTGCAAGAGCAGATAAAAAGTATTAGGCCTCATTCCTCATTCATCTTCTTCTGGTCAGCAGATCAGGGCAGTGTCTCAAACAACCAGTGACCTTAGCTGGCAGTAATGAGCAGTGCTGCTATATGTGGGAAAGCCTGAGAGGCAGGAACCCTTCAAAACAGCAATGCAATGCTGGAAACATGAACTCTGGAACCCAGCAGCCTAAAGGAGTGAACACTTGAAGAATTTGATTCTCTTTGACTTTTTATCAGTGATCTTGACTGGGTTCCCTGATCCTCCATTGTTGTCAGTCTACCAAGGAAAAGATACAATAGTAAGAAAGTGTAATACATTCAACCTTAGTCAAACAAATTGTAAAATCTGTTTGAAGAAGTTCTTCACAACTTACAGTCTTTGAGCTCAGATTGTGTAATATGCCTCTTCCCATAGTATAAAAAGCCTTGAGAGACAGAAAAAACAATAGTTTTATACATATTAACTATAAAAGTACTTATGTATGATACTTTAAGGGCGCTATAGCATTCAGCTTACCTCTTCTACATTTAAGCTAGACTTTGCACTTGTCTCCAAGAACTTAACTCCATAATCAATAGCCAGCTAAAAGGTAAATAAATACAATGTTAGTGTTTTTCACTGCATCAGAGAATTGCATTTAAATTAACCTTGGAAAGGTTTTTAGCAATGACTGGCTGCAGAGACTCACTTTTTCACCTCTGTCTTTAGACACCTGTCTTCTGTCAGTCATGTCACATTTGTTACCGAGGATCATCTTCTCCACATCTGAGGAGGCATGCTGAGTGAATTGAAAAGACTCGTTAGAAAAGGTTGTTAAAAATATTAAACGTGTCCAATGACAAAGTAGAACAACAATTCTGATGATTACATTTTCATCCTAAAGAAAGACACTTTTATTGCTGGTAATTTAAATTCAGAGCCCACCTCTTCAATATTTCTAATCCAGTTTTTGATGTTGTCAAAGGATTTCTCATTGCAGATGTCATAGACCAACATAATGCCCTGTAAAATGAAAGGAAAAACCCCCCCACAATTACAGAGCCCTGAAGAGAAAGGAAAAAGAAGATTCATAGGGGCAAGTTGGAAATGGAGGGACTTACCATGGCTCCTCTGTAGTAAGCTGTGGTGATGGTGCGAAACCTCTCCTGCCCTGCAGTGTCCCTGAGTACACAAATCAAATAGATAAGGTGTGGAAGGAAGCTTCTCTTTCAAATAGTAAGTTTCCTTTTTAAAAGAGGAAACCCACTCAAAATACACTTACCAAATCTGGAGTTTGACTCTCTTTCCATCCAGCTCTATTGTTCTGATCTTGAAGTCTATCCCTGCATTTGAAATAAGTCCAGACACAGTGGTGTAAGCTCATGCTTACTGCATTGATCAGTTGCATGACATCATCAGAGATGAAACAGTCACACAGGAAACCACATATTTCTCTTAAAAGAAACTACAGAGCCAACATGTAGCAGAACATCATTTGAGATAACAACAAAACTGTCTTGGTAAAAGGTAGTTAAGGGTACATCAGGGGTTGGAGAATAAAAGATTATTATAGCAGTATTGATATGCACAATATAGAGCAGTAGGCTAGCCCTGTTTAAGGTCAAAAGCCTTCTTTAATTTTTATTTTTCTTATTCAGTATTTAACCTCACTAGTGGACGTGAGCCTAAAGAATAAATGTTTTTTTTTTATCTTATCCTATTGTCTTGCTCTTTGCAGTTACAGCCTTTTTAGACATAGGGGTGTGCATGGCACACATTTTTAAATAATAATCTTAATAATAATAAATTACCATATCAAAAACTCTACTGATAAAGGACATACATCTAAACAGTTAGGTAAACAGCTGAATCATATCATACATCATTTGTGTATTTTTCCTTGGGGCGTCCGCAGGGTACTCACCTATTGTGGAAATGAAGGTGGTATTGAAGGAGTCCTCGCTGAATCTGAATAGCAGACATGTCTTGCCGACTCCGCTGTCTCCGATGAGCAACAGTTTAAAGAGGTAATCGTACGTTTTTGCCATTTAAACTAAATGTGACCACAAATGTTTCGATCTTAGAAACCGGCTGGGATCTCCGGTCTAGAAGTGCTCAGCTGTCGGTTGCCGCCTCGGACAGACAGGCAGTAGAGCAGACCCGGTGCCGGATATGGGTGACGTAATATTTTGCTTTGCATCATGGGATGTGTAGTTAAAAGGCAAAGGACGACTTTTAAACCGACATGGATTTCATAAACGTACAAAACTCTTCTGAAATGGTGCTGTCGACCTGTACCTGTAGCAGCAGCACATAGAGTGGTGTTACCTTTCTTTCTGTTTTTGTTACTTATTTTATCTATTTTTTTTAGAATATGTTACAAAAAAGCAGTTATTAATTTACATGCAACATAGCCGCGTGGCTGTCTAACAGGGTGGCGTCTACCGGTACTTAATTTCATGCCGAGTGAGAAAAAGTAGCTTCTTACCTTAGCTGATGTCCAGTATTTACGATGTTATTATTCGCTTCTACTTAAAAAGAAGAAGGGAAAAAATGTGTATTTACTTAAAGTGTATAGTGCTTCCAAAATGCCAGCCGCAGCTAAATAGGCTCGTTCATTTAAGTAGGAAAAAGCTCTTTAGCCTCCTATGTTGCGCCTAATAATTTGGAAAAACTTAATATCCCTTCCTTCACTGAACCTGGTGCTGGCGTGACATCAAATTCTGTGACCCAGTAGATTCTGCGGCCCGATTGCTGTTAACATTGTTAGTCTCGAAATTTCTGTTTGACAGCTGTTTGCCAAAAATTTATACTCCACATTTAGCTGCACATGTTAAGATGAAGTCACACATATGTTAGTTTTAGGCTTTCTTATGTATACAAAAACTTCAGAACAGTGTTCCTGTACACAAACTGTAAAATTAATCTCTAAAATCAGATCTGTCCATTTTTAATTCTCAAAACTAAATGTTTTTCTTCCTCATAACTAAATGTTAAATATATTTGTCCACTGCATAAGACAAAAAAAAAAAAAAAGTTTCAGCATTAAACGTCATTATCAGTATAGTAACTCAAAATTTTCACTGCATGACTCCACAAAACAAGCCGAATGTATTTGAAAACATAATTGATTTAATAAAGTCTTCCAGAAATGGGGGTTATTTTTTATTTCCTTACTTCTCCACTTAACAGGGATGAGAGCATTTCTTACAAGATGGCGCCCCTTTCCCAGCATGCAACACAGTGACACATCTTCGCATATCAAAATTTCATCAACAATTTCTTACAGCCCATTTTAATCCATCGGGCCACAATTTATACCAAAGGTATATAACCATTTGTGGACCTATAATAACTGTTATCAAACTAGCCTTTATGTAATTAGATGACTGAATCTGATGGGTAATTAGTTGTTACACATCTAGCTCAAAAACAAATCACGTTTAATGTAATAGTTTGCCTTCTTATAACGAGCGAAATACGTCCTCCACCCTTTAGCTGCCCATGAGTCAAGGCACCATAAGCCTCAGAGGTTGCACCTTCTGGAAGAAACGTTAAAAGATAAGTATACCACTTATAGTTTTTTATGTACTAAGGCTGACAGCTTCTTCTTTTATTGTACAAATGTACAGCTTTTGTGTAAAATGAATGATTATAAATTTGAAAGTGCAACCAAGCCAATGAAAATTGCTTGGTGTGACTTGATTAAAAAATTACCAAATTTTTGGTTAGTTTTTCTTGACATTACCTTCACAGAAAGCATACAAAAAGTCCTTTTGGCTTCTGGAAAAAAAAAAGAAAAGAAAAAAAAAGTTACATTTATTTGAGAAAGACGTACAAAAGAAATTACATGGATCTTAAACCGAGAAGACAGAAACACAAAAATATGGTTTTGCTGACATTAGGACACATTCTCTATGTGCATGTTTGTGTAGTGCCACCTCCACACACACACAAAACATTGAAAACTGCTCTAAGCTTAATACCACAATTTTTACATTACCGTTATTAAGTATGCACTTAAAAGGGTATGGGCCAAAACCTTTGTCTTACAAAAACAAATATTCCAAAAGAGAAAAAAACAAACAAAAAAAAAAACATGCTTTACAAAGAACTGGTCCTGTAGACTACAATCACTGTGTCTGACATTGCACTCCGCCTCTGGGACCCTCATTGTCTTCCTCATATGCTTCTCCACTGTAGTTTTGCTGTTGTGATTGCAGATCCACCTCACAGAGGTCCACCTCCTCCATGTCCTCAGTAATCATCCCTTCTTGTTTTGCAGGAAGGAGTCTTTCTAGCTGGTACATGAGATGCTCTGGGAGCCAGTGTTTTTCTGGGAACTCAACCTAAAAGGAGACATTTTTTTTTTATCCGTTTGCTTTGGATGTCTCTGAAAGATTTATCTTTATAGTCATGTTACCGGATCTGTTTTTACCATCTTACCTCAAACTGAATGATAAGCTGTCCTTTTTCATAAGGATCCCTGTATATTGGCATGCCCTCATTCTGAACACATTTGAGTTCATTGTGCTTGATTACTTCACCTGTTGACAAAATTGCACAAGTTAGTACATCAGCAAATACTCAGAAAAAATAAATAAAAACCATGTTCAACCTATTCTGATCAGATGACTGTACCTGGCTGGGAACTTATGACGAGTATTCTGTTGTCTAATGTTTCAATGGTCTTCTTGAAACCACACAGGGCCTCTACAAGTTTGATGTTAATCTTCATTATTAAGTTATCCTCTTCTCTCTTGAAAACTGGGTGTTCCTTCTGATCCAGGACAATGATAACATCTCCAGGCTCCAATCCAGGTTCTTGGTCACCCTCTCCATGGAATGTGATTTTCTGACCGTCTTTCATACCTAATGAACACATTTATTTTCAGTTTGGGCCACTCACTACTCATGATTTTGGGAAAATATACCTTTTATGTCAAAGCTGGCTTACCTTTGTCAATGTGAACTTCAAGTATTTTCCTCTTGCGTTCTACTTTGTGTCCATTACAGTTCTTGCAGCGGTCCTTTGAGTTAAACTTCTCGCCTTGTCCCTGGCAGTCTGGACACATGCTTTGGATCTGCTGAATCATGCCAGGACCAACCTGCTGCACCTTAACATGAACCCCTCTTCCTTTGCAGTTGGAGCACTTCTCCAATGTGCCCTTTTTACCACCATAACCTGTGATTAAAAAACAAAAACCAGTATAAGTTCATTTTACTATACTGTAATATACTATATATTCTAAACCCCAATATTATCAGCATAAATTTTCTTTTAATATATTCTGCACTTACCATCACATTTCTCACAAATGACATTCTTTTGAAGGCCAAGCTTTCTTGTAGACCCATTGTACATCTCCTCCAGAGAAACACTGAGCTGGTGGACAACATTCTTTCCTACAGGGAAAAACAAAATACTTAATATCACAACATTGTAAATTTTTACTAAAACGCATCAAGCAGAAGTTTTAACTTTGAAAATATATCTCACCTTTTCTCTCTCTCTGCATCCGTCCACCTCCTCCAAAGAACATATTAAACATGTCCATTGGAGACGTTCCTCCACTCATGCCTCCTTCTTTGATGGCTTGTTCCCCTCCTTGGTCATACAGGTCCCTCTTTTTTGGATCAGACAGCACCTCATATGCTTGAGAGATGAGCTTAAACTGTTAAAATAAAAGAAAAACCACTGTGTCACTTTTAAAACAAAGCCAAGGTTAGAAAAGTCTACCATTCTCTCATGAATGTGTAAGGTGACTAGGTTAGATTACCATATTTTAGTCGTGATTTTTTTTTTTTTTTAAGAAGAAATCTCTAAATGTATTTAAAGATCATTTCTAAATATGTATGTCAACTGAATAGGAATTAAATTGCCTCTTTACACTGAACAGGCATTTCAGTTCAGTGTGAAGGCTAATCTTTCCTAACGTCAACAGAGGAGCGGCGGACTGGATGTTTCCAGAAAGTTCCCGGTGTCCTCTGAACGAGGCATGAGGTTTTAAAATTAGACAGGGCATTTCCAACGGTCTCCTGGCGACTGCAATGATACCGTAAAAGCTCATTGTGCTTCACTCACCCTCTCTCCTTCACTCGGGTTCTTGTCAGGATGATATTTCAGTGCGAGTTTTCTGTAGGCTTTCTTGATTTCCTCCGGTGAGGCTTTGGGGCTGACACCCAAGAGATCGTAGTAACCGGTTTCGTGAACCATGGTGAATAACCTTCAAAAGTAGCAATACAAATTAAAAAAAATAAAATAAAAAGGAGGGAGAAAAAAATCTAATTTACCCAATTGTTTAATACCAATTGTTACAGATAAAGAAGTAAAAAAAAAATAAAATAAAAAAAAGACAAGACAAGCTAACATTACTCTAATGTTCACATTAGCCTTAACGTTTCCTCTCACTCAGATTAAATACGTTTGATAATATCTAGTAATATTTCAAATTCAGTCAGTAACACGTCGATAACATTAAAAAAATCGGCAGCACATGCATTTGATAACCAAAAAGTAGCCCTTTAACATAAAGACTGAATGACTCCACTAGCACGTCGAAGCTCTTCAGTTAAATATTCTTTAAAACAGTCTTAAAGCCAACTTACTAGCAAAGTGCTTGAGATTCTAGGTTAGCTAGCTTGCCACTTAACTCTGAATCTAGCTGTCAGGAGGAAGACGGTTTGGTCTTATAGCCGCGCGCCGCTGCGCAGAACTTTCTCGAGCGCTCTGAAGACAGACCGGATGTTTCGTTGACTGGGAGCGCAGTAGAGTCTAGAAAGGACTGGAGCGAAAACAGGCAAGAAGGAGGGGGTGCTGCTGCAGTATCGCCATCCTAAAAATCTTGACCTAATTTATAGAGGTTGTATTACTTTGATTAAAAAGGGCAGTGGATGAAGGGAGCATTTATACTATTACATAACGAAGAAATATAGTTATACGGTTGGGGAAGTTTATTTCTGCTAAATTAAGAGACGTGACCGAGGAGAATGTAGAAGTTAAGTTTTGCACTTCCTCTGTTCAGGGTTGTTTATTAAAGCTTATATTATTTATAAATAATACTACCAGTGGACTTGGTAATTTTATAATAACAGAGAGCTCCTTGCATCTCCACAGTGGCAAGAAATACTTTAAAGTATTAAATGTAAGCCCCATTCAATACATTTTCTAATTGTTGTTTCTTGTAGATGAAAAATTAACGCGAACCAATGCTGCCATGACTCTTAAAAGCCCACAGGCATGTAATTGAAATCTCCATACAACTTGTTGAGCTTATTTAAGAACAATGTCATTCAGTTTAAGGGACTGGATAACATTAGCCTTTTTAATCCAAAATATATTAGATAAATTTGCAGCTTTATCTAAACTGATCTGAATCACCTGCTCTGATTATCACTTGCACCACTGTTGCTTTCTCTGCCCACATCATATCTAACAATTTTTTTTAGCCATTGGTATTTTTTTTTGTGTGTGTGTGTTCCTTCATTGTCATGTTGCTGTGCTTGGGATTTCTACATCTACCACTACTGCCTCCCTTTTCTTTATTCTTTTGCTTTATGATCCACTGCAAGTCCGTTAGCCATTATTGTTTTATCAGTCTAAATCTGGAGCTTGTCCCATCATTTGGTACCACCTTAGGATATATCTGCCTTTTTGTTTCTTGTGATTTCCAACCAATATTTGATACAGTATTTCTTTTCAGTCTTATTCTTTCCACGAGAGTTCCTCCTCTTCCTTCTCTCTCATTCAACAGTTGATAAGGGTCATCTTCCTGATGTCCTCTTGTATTCCACATATTTATAGGATACAGCATGGGTTGATCAAAATTGAAAGCAAGATAGATTTGTGTATATATTTATTTGCCACTTAGTGTGTGATTTGGAGAAGAATATAAGACAGCTTTACACATGAAAAGACTGAGCTAATTTAAATTCATGACATGGCCCAGTGTGAGCAGACCAGTTCATTACAGTGGTAGCAGGTTTCACAGTCACTGAACACTTTACAAGGCACATTGAACTGGTAACAGGTGATCTTCTGCCATTAGAACAACTTTTCCAGAAAAAAGAAGGTCATTGACATACTTGAGGACAGGTAAGCTACCTAAAATTAGCTTTTTTCTATTTAGAATTCTAAACTGGGTGCTCTCTGAACAAGTAACAGATGAAATTTTTCCCCCCCCCGAATTCACAATTTAGTCTTTAAGTTCACCACAATACACAAGTTGTTGTCGATCATAACTTGTCTGCATTCTGCAAATAAAAGTGGTACTTTTGGTAAAGTAGGTTATGAATATAGACAAGGAATGGATGCTTAAAAGTCAGTGCAATTTAATGAGTTTATTGTATTTTGTAATGAGAGTGAACCGTTATTTTGCTGTCATTGAAAATACTCCATTGGACAAAGCAAAGGGGGCTTAGCCGCACCAAAAGCCTGACATTGTGTTGTCTAAACAATGCTGAAAATTAGAACCATGTGATGAAATGAAACAGCAAGCCAAACCTTTGCCAGAATTTGAGCTAGAGTATACACAAGCTGTTTTTACTGTATGTTCCAATGTGGTGTCCTGATCTCAGGGGTCTATGGCACAGTTGCTGACAAGAAGTGAAGTACTTACCGCTGTTGGTGAGTTATGAGATCAGATGAGGCTACTGAAAGAGAGATTTAAACAGAAAACAAAACTGATTGTCTTCCTCAGTTGCAAGACCGTGTTTGTTTTACAGATTTGACATTTCTATCCTTGTAGGAGAGACGGACACCCAAGAGTTTGTCAGCACTTCTCTTGCTCCTGCTCAATCCCTTTGGACTACTGATGCTAGAAAATCTGTGAAGCTGAGGATTGATGAGGGATGTCAAGAGGAACCTGTCACAGTTCACCAGATGTTCAAAGCCTCGGTTGAAAAATATGGAAACCTGCTTGCACTCGCCAGCAAGAACAACAACAAATGGGAAAAGATAACTTTCTTGGAGTATTATCAGTTCTGCATGAAACCAGCCAAGAGTTTTATAGAGGTAGGGGGGGGGGGGGGGGGGGGGGGGGGGGGGGGGGGGGGGGGGGGGGGGGGGGGGG
>JBAMHW010000010.1:22646186-22657977 GCA_037177495.1 Rhadinocentrus ornatus | reverse complement strand
ATTATTATTATTATTATTATTATTATTATTATTATTATTATTATTATTATTATTATTATTATTATTATTATGTGATTCCTAAAGATCCTGCAGCAACCTGAAATCTTATATACTGGCCGGCAGAAATTAAATGGGGAGCAGAATAATTTTACTACAGTTAAGGACCTGGATACTTTAACCACAATTTTATCACCTTTGAAAAGTAATCACTAGTACTCATTACATGTTAGTTGGTTTGTTTGTTTTTTAAAAATTGTATTGAGATAAGAAAAATCTAATCTGGGAAAATTTAACTTTGAATAAAGTTATTAAAAATATTCCACACTGAAACTAAAACCAAGCACAAAAAGGAATATATAAATGAACACCTTTTAAAGAAACAAACGGAGCAACAAATTTTTCCAATGAACGCTTATGCATATTGTTAGAGGTGGGTCAGTATATATAAAAAATGCTTTTCTCAAAAGTAATTTGTTCCAAAATATTTTCTGGAAAAAGACTGATATTTAAGTGACTAGTATTCAAATAAAATATATTGTATGATTATTCTTGTTATTATAACTTAACATAATCAATCAGAGACTAAAAGCTTTAATCTAAGTGCCTGACATTGCAGTCAAATAACCCTCATTACCAGGATTTTCTGGTCCATATTTATTTATTTATTTGCCTGATGTGTCATTGGTTTGCCTGGACCCCAGCAGACACACTATCTAGGTTCTTAAGGCGAGGCAGATCAGTTTGCTCTCCTCGGGCTGCACAGTACACATCCGCAGCTCTGGCTCCATCATAACTGGATTCTATTACCTCTTCTTTTTGTTTTTCTGTTTTTTTATTTCCATCTACTTTTTGCAGCTATGGCAGACATCTTTTGACAGAGATCAACAACCTTTTTTAAAGTGTTTGCAACGATCTCAACTCAACCTGTGTGGTTGTCGACTCCGCAGAGCTCATAAATGCCTTTCATTGAAAAAAGGCTTTGGACATTCATTTTTGTGAATGTGTACAAGCGACAGATTACTTGATAAAGATGGGAAATAAGCAAACAATCTTCACTGATGAGCAGCTTGATGCTTATCAGGTAAGCTGGCATATCTGTGTTTAGTTGCTTGAATGATAAAAAAGAAAAAGAAAATAACTTACTTTTATTCACTATAATATCTCATTTATGCTTTGTGGTTAGAAATCAAATGTAGTAAAAAGATGAAAAAATTAAAATCCAATGGTCCCTCTTAATGAGTGTTTTAACTTTCAATGCTAATGGATTTCTAATCACTTCAGTTAATGATTGGATATTGGCTGAGGGTTTGTTTTTTCCTAACGTATTGCAAGTTATAACTTCATTGTTTAAATACTTGTTTGGTGATGAAAGTAGAGGGCTTAGATTTCATTTAATCACAAACGGGATTGTCTACACTGAGTTATTGCCTGGGAAGATCTTCCTAGTTCACTCCAGGTTTTCCTAAGAAAATATACATCTCCATGTTCACAGGTTTATCACGTGATTAGATGTGGACTTAATAATTGATGCTAAGCCAGTGATATGCTGTGAAACTCTACTCTCAGGACTCAGTTTAGTTCTCAAGAGCCTCTCTGGTTACTGCAGCAGCTCTTAAAAAGCCCCTCTTAGAATATGTCCAAGTTATTTGGAAGGAAACAAATTTAGCTTTAAATACTCTTAACTCAATGTTTAATTGACTTAATAAGAAGTCTTAAATAAACATGTTTGTCAAAAGCAGCCCTTTTTGTTATTTGCTTCTAGAGCTGTACAGATGACTGCACCCTGCTTCTTACACCCAGGAGCACAGCTTAGACAGCTGGATACAAAAGGCACATGTAAACTGAGGACCTCCCGTTGGGCTGTTGGATAATGTGCGTGCCAACATGTGTATGTCAGACAACAGCGGATCATGTTGCTGCCTGTACTCACACATCCTCGTTTTAAAAGAACCTAAACACCTGGAAAAGCTTTTTATTGTCATCCAGAGGAGCTGCCACTGAGCGTGTTTAATGCACATTTGCACTTTATCAAAGTTAAGTATTTCTCATATTTGTGTTTGGAAATGTTTTTTATTTAATTCATTTTTTTATTTTTATTGCAGGACTGTACGTTTTTCACTCGCAAGGAAATTCTGCGGTAAGAATTTCACTAATGTACATTTTGGGATTCTTATTGCAGGCAGATGTGCTTTTGGTCATCAAGAAACTGAGCATTTAATTTCCTCTTTTGACCCTTAAGAGTGTGCTATGTATTTCCATACTTAGGTAAGGTGTGCTGTAAGTAGCTGTGGACATGGCTAGTAATACTACATATTAAGTCACAAGCCACTCCTGCATTGCAATAGTCTGCAGAAAAAATCACATCTTCAGACTGCGTTTTGCTCCTATACTGAGCTGAATCATTAAATCAATGTCGCCTGAGGCTGATTTCATTTGCACAATGTCACTTTAGCATAACTCCAGTAAATCATTACAATTCCATTAGAAAAGGTTGCACAGCAAGAAATATAAAATGGGGCTGAACTGAATTATGGCCAATTGGCACAATGTCATTAATAGGCCAGATTGTTTTACTTAAATTCATAACGATATGATAAAACTATTTGTTGAAACTTAGAGTTTCCATCAGTTAGCATAAATGAAATGACATCCATGTCATATATGCAAATGCAAAATAAAAATGAAACTGGAAATGCTAAAATGTCCTTACATAATTATAATTTGTGTAGTGAGCTGCAGCTTTGAATGACAATAAACATACATTTTAATATGTCAGCATGTGTCACACACAAACCTTTACTGGTAAGTACAGATGAAGATCTTGAAGTTTCTGTTGGGTTTCAGCGTCTCAGTGAGTCACCTAAACCTTCAAACGCCATGTTAACCCTTTGACTGAGGTGTGGTTTTCTGTGGCACCCAACCCCAAAGTGTCACATTCCCAGGTCTTTTGACACACTCTAAAAGGATAAACATGAATCTATCCAGAGATTACATAAATTTATTATAATTCAGTGGGCATGACCTGTCTCTGCCTGTCACTCATCTGCTTGCTGAGATGCAGAAACGGCTAACATCTTTTTAAATGAGATTAACCAGAGATCCTCATGTTTCAGGATCTGTTGTCATTTATTCTACAAGTTGGAAAACAAAAAGCTACTTAAGGAAATTAAATGGTAATTTGGTAATATTGCAGAAACACAAATGGCAATCAGCAGAGATCATTAAAGGATCCTGTACTTTATTACCTTTGTAGGACACTGGTTTCCGTCCACCACTACAAGTTACATAGAGCAAAGAAATATATGCATCTTGTGTATTCAAATAAACTGCATTTTTGAAAATATAAAGCAACTCTTTAACACGACTGTTGAATCCAGTCCACCTTGGAGAGAAATTTAGGTAATGGTTCATTAAAACCTAGAAAGTGTTAATTTTCAACAGTGCACCAATGAAACTTGTTGGTTTTATCTAATTAAAATATTCCATCTCCTGTAACAATGTTCATGCTGACAAATGGCTGAACTGTCATCTGCACTGACAAATAAAGAACAGGATGAGTTGAAGGCTGACATGCATCCTGTGGTTAAAACTCATACAGCCTCCGTACAGACATTTTCTTTTCTTTCTATGGATCCTTTTACTGTAAAGGTAATAGTCAGTTATTTACATGAAGCAATATTTTCAGTAAGCTGTAGTGGTTAGGAAGTATGCAGCAGGCCTTCTGGTCTTCAGAGCCAAAGTGCAGCACAAAGTTGAACCTAATTTTTTTTTTTAAATATGTTTTAATGTTCTGTTGTAGGTTACATGGCAGATATCATGAGTTGGCTCCACATCTTGTACCAATGGACTACACCAATGAACCAGACTGTAAACTGCCCTTAGCATTAATTGTCAACATGCCAGAGTTAAAGGTAAAAAGAAAAACAATCTTCCAACAGTAGCTAATTCATTAGGTCTGCACCATGTTGCATTTTTTATTTTATTTTTGGATAATTGTGCAACAAGGACATGAATGCTATCACTCCTAAAATAAATCAACATAAAATCTATAAACTCTCTCAAGCAGAGGACATAATTGATTTAAGCATCATCATAGCTGATTTGATTGGACGTCCTCACTGTGAGCTTATCAAAGTTAATGTTCCAAGAAATGCTTCACTTCTGTCCTAATTCATTCCAAGCATCTGCAATTTAAAAAGAACAACCACTTTCTTCCTACACACAACACATAAATATGGAGTCCTTATTCACAAAAGGTTTAAAAATAAAAAATGGAAAAAGGACTGAAAATGTGAACCATTTCTTGGTATAAGTGATCTTTGGCTATAAAGCTGTCACATGATTGCAAGTTTCCATTGGCAGTATGAGAAAGATAAAGATCACTAAAAGCAGGATATATGAGGCATGGACAATGCACAGTCACCTAGACCCCTTTACAACATCATAATCATAAATATGACTTTCTCACTGAGAATAATTAGCTGAGGAAGATGACGTGACTGGCTCAGGTTCTACTGAAGTCTAACTAATAAATTCAAGAAGCTCTTCATGTATGTGTCCGTCGTCATGGGGACAAGGGGGCAAAAGAATTGCATACAGAATTAAAAGTAATTTGTATTCTCATATTTTTTAGCCTTTCTTCATTTGAGGTATTTAAGATTGATTGTAAATTGTATGAAAAGGAATTTAATCAATTTCTTTCTGCATTTATATCTCTTACTGGTCACGTCAAAGCAGGCAACTAAGGAAATTTCTGCTTAATTATTTAGTGTCTTTGTTGGCATCAAAGCTTCTCTATGAATTTGTGTGTAACACTGACTTCCTCCTGACATAATTAATCATAACTTGTGCCAAACCAGCTAATTATCAGGAATTTAAAACCTCAGTTATGGGTTAAGGTCGATCAGTGGAGAAGAAATGATTGGCTTTAACATATTTGCAAGAAGGAGTCAGCTCTTTCAGCTGAACTCTGTGACCAGCAGAATCTGCCTGACGGTTTAGCTGTCTACACTCTGCAGCGCATATGTGAAAGTCACTTATTTATAAAACTATCATGACTCTTATAAGATGTTATTTATTCTATTTCTTTTAGTAATCAAAAATTACAGCAATATTTTAAAGCTTGACAGTAGGTGCTTGTTCCTGTAATTATTTATATGTGTAATATTTGGAACGATACAGTTAAACAGGATCTTGATTTTTTGTGCAGGAAAACCCATTCCGGAACAGGATTGTGGAGTCTTTCTCAGAGGATGGGATGGGGAACCTCAGCTTCAATGAATTTGTGGACATGTTTTCAGTCCTCAGTGAAACGGCTCCCAGAGAACTGAAGGCGATATATGCCTTTAAGATATATGGTAATAACATTCAGAAGTACCCACAAGTACCTAAATGTTACATTTCCCAAAGCTTCAAATTCAGTTATTATTTACTGTGATTTTTGTTGCTGTTAGATTTCAACGTGGATAATTACCTGTGCAAAGAGGACCTTGAGAAGACGCTAAATAAGCTGACAAAAGAGGAGCTGACTCCTGAAGAGGTGGAGCTGGTGTGTGAGAAAACCATAGAGGAGGCAGATTTGGATGGAGACAACAAACTCTCTTATGCTGATTTTGAAAATATGATTACCAGAGCTCCAGATTTTTTAAGGTAACAAAATTTTCTTTGTAATATTTTTTTTTTTTCAACATTGCGCTGATGTCATTTTATTCTTAATGCACTCTTATGCTGCTTCATCTAAACATGTCACGACTTCCTATACCGTGCCACTTCTGGGCCCTTATGTTGTTTCATTTGCTCCTACAGTACATTTCATATCCGTATCTGAGAGTGTTGGATGGATAGTTTCTGTGGTGCTGAACCCCAGGACTCAACCTGAACCATGTTCTGGCCACAGCACAGAGTCAGCATCTTACTCAGAAGAAGACACACAGCTATCCCTTCCAGACTTGTCTTAATGTGTCCTTACCTCAGAACCACAAATTTTATTACTTTAGATAAATGTGTATTTTTGTTTTACTAAGTAAAAAAGGGCTTGAATAAAATTAGAAAAAAAGATTGTTCTTTTTATATTTTAAGGTTGAAAGATGGTAAATGAAACAGTTTTGAATTAAGTTATATTTGTGCCTGTTGTGCAAATGGAAAACAACATTCATCTGTCTGCAGTGTATTGCACCTACAAGCTACACTGACTCACTGGGAATGCAGTTTTTATAAAACAAAGCTTGAAGTATATGAAATCAGAGCTTTGGCTTCAAGGGCGTGGATACTGTCTATTCTTTATGAACTATGCAACATTTATACATTTAGTATTTAGTTTGTGACTTTTGCTTGTAAAACTAGAACATGACAATCATATCTGTTATTATATATCATATAAAGGGCTCTGTCATCCGAATTTATTTAAGTAGCTTTCATCTTCTGCCTCAGTCATTGTCATGCAACGTTATTACAGCCATCTTTTGTATTTGTATCTTATATTTCATGTGAAGTCAGAAATTTGTGTTTTGATCAATTTTTGTTTCGGTGTTCTCTGATCAAATTGCTTTGTGTGCCTTCTTTTGTGAGTTCTATTGCTGTAAGTAAAACAAAAAGAAGAAGAAGAACAGAAGATTTCTTAATTGGGAAAGTGTCCTTTGAAGAGACCTGACCTTCTGCTTTTAATGTTATAACCTAACCCACCCACTTGGTATGATCAAAGACTATGTACAGTCAAGACAAGGAAATGACTCTCAGTATAAGCCATCATATATGCCATATGTAATAAAGGATGTGACTAGCTGCTTCTGCATTTACAAAAATGATTACCTGCACACACAGTTAATCTTATCAAAAACTGGAGGAAATGGTCTTGGCCATGTTGGCTGATGAGTAAAAGGTGATCTTCAGACTGTAGACATGCTTGATATAAATTTTTTAATGATTCATATTGATTTTAGACTTGTTTACTATGACACACTAAACTATGGGTGTATTTCTACAAATGTAAGGCCATACATGCCAAAGTCAAACCACATTTGTATATAAACTTTTGATCAATACATAAAGATACAGTTAGGTAAAATAGAATTAAATTTGTAACTGCAGAGCAGTGGATTATTCCAACTGAAGAAGGAAGATTTGGGTAAGTCAGTTAGGCAGTGTGCAGTCATTAGAGCAGCCAGTAAATACTCCTCTCCATTATCTCAAGTTGTTTTTATGAGGGCAGTATCAAATATTCAGGCCAATTGACTGCTGATTGTGTGGCTTCATTAATTACTGGTCTCACTGGGAACATCTGTTAATTCAGATTCCTGCAGAGAAGCTTCTGGTGCAATGTGATACTGAGGCTGTAAAGTAGCCATCATGATTTACTGTTTCTAAGCTTGAGAGAGAGAGAGTTAAAAAAAAATGTGTGGAACTCACTGGTTTCATTCCATGAGATGATGTCTGTTTTAAGATGGTACTTGAATAAACTGAGAAGAAAAACAGCTCATCTTTTTTTCATTAGTTGATCTGGAGTTTCCAACTATTCTTTGGTTCACCATTACCAGAGACATTTACACTGGCCGACTTCAAAAGAAAGCCAGTCACATCTCCAAAGACCACATTCACCCTTGACACACACACGCTGTTCACCCCACTGCCTTCTGGTAAAAAAAAAAAAAAAAAAAAATAGGCTGATCAAATCCAGAATCAATAGACTTAAAAACTGTTTTTACCCCCTGGCTGTCAATTCTGTGGCACCACTACATCCCCCTCAGGTCCAGTGTGACTGTTTCACCTCTAATGCTCCTGTACTTTTTTAACAAATTGGCACATCTGTTCAACAATGCCACGTAGCCACAATTACGCTCTTATTTATCCTGTTTTAATTTGATTGTAGTTTTAAATTAATTGTTGTTTAATTTCTTGTAGTAAAAATTCTACTTGATTTAATTAACTGTACTTTTAGTGCAATTCTATTGCTGATGCCAGAGTAGGCTGCTAAACTGTATTTAATTGTTTTTACTTACATTAATAAACCTCTATTCTATTCTATTCTATTCTATTCTATTCTATTCTATTGTGTTTGTTGCTGAAAGACCATTCACAGTAAGATGGTTGTTTAAGTCACATGTGTGTTACTGAATCACCTGATCACTATGCTCACCTGTGGAGCCAAATGTTTGAATGGCTATGAAATCTCTTGAGGTCTGTGGTGCATTCACCTGTATCCAGCAAATGATATCTGTTTTTTTTATTTAAATATAAATGGCTTCCTAGACTCCTCACTTTAACCATCTGTCTTCTCAAATTTAGTGTCATTGTTAGAAAAGATGCTGATACTGATAAGTGCTTAATATTGTCAAAAACTTCAGTCTGTCAGAGAAATTGGCAATCCTTGCATTTATTTAGTGTGCAGAAATACAAGCTCAAGAATCAACACTCTTTGGTAGGAGTTTGTTTTGAACACGTCTAAATGATTTGTTAACAAATTTAGTATTTTAAAGGTGCAGTGTGTAAGAGTTACTGCATGCTTAAAATGGCAAGCACAGTTGTGATGGACGGTGGACGGCAGTGGTCAAAATTCTTCCAGACATAAACGTTGTTTTTTTTTTATATCTGTGAGTGGATCCTGTGGCCTCAGGTGTAGCGATGACTGCACTACAGATAAGTACTTCCAACTTGTGAACATTTCTACTGTCTGAAGTGCCTTTTAAGGCATTATTCATCCCAAACGATGCTCTAGCACTAAGTTGGTGCCCCAGTTTTAAAGCAGAGGGTTCTCACTTCACACACGGTGTCCATTTAGAGACACCGTAGTAAAAATAGTGTGGAATGTGGACTCATGACAAATAGATATAAATGGCTCATTCTGAGAGGGAAAACATAACAGTAGTTTAGTTAAGTGATTAGATAAAAATGTAAGCAAAGTTTTTTTTATATATTACATTTTCTTCTGTTATTGATCTTTGATTTTGTTACATGTGACACCTTTAAATCCAGTTAACTTAATTATAAACATCAGCTTGTGTTTATATACTGCTTATATGTGCTAAATAAAGGGTTCTAGAAAGAGCGAGACAAAAGAAGAGTGTAGTTTTAGATTTCATTGAGATGTTTGCATGAAAACATGTTCTGTGTATTTTCTATATATTTAATCAAGATTTTAAATATACTATCTTTACTTAGATGCCGTCGCTGTTGCACAGTCTTACTATCTCATATGGGTTTACACACATTGTTGTCGGTTATACAGTAACACTTCAACATTTGGCTGTGAAAGAGCAAGTTACATAGTTGTTTGTGCTTTCACAGCAGCAACTGACATTTTAGTAGTTTATCATGTCCTGGTTCGTCCTACATGACTGGCAGAGGAAACACACCTTACTTGCTCATTTCTGACACTGAAACCCATCCCAAAACAGTGCAATCACTGTATTTTTATCTAACTGCATGAGAGAAAACCTGTGGATGTATTAAGTAGACATGAGCCATGAGCTTTAATACTTTAGTGAAGCTATCGTCAGAAATGTTAATGAGCTGCAGTTGATAAAAGATAATAAATGACATTTTACCACCTTTGACAGACTTTCCCCTTGCTGCCATTAGAAATCTATATGCAAATTAAGTTTCCTGTCAATGAAGTGCAGCTCTGATGGTTGGAGAAACATTTGTAAGCGGAAAGTTTTTGATGAATTTGCTGTGAGAAAATTCCAATTTTCTGCATTTTGTCCATTTAATTTTCCATTTGGAGCAAACATTCTTCAGGTTTGCGAAAGAAAACCACAGTAATAGACCACCATGCCACCAAAGCATCTCACCAGAGCACATTTAATCTTCCCATTAAAACGCTACTTTTTTTCTTCTTTTTTTAATGAGTAAAGTTACGTAAATTATTCAGCGATTTTCTGATGAAATACAATAGACATTCTTAAAGCAAAACATAAAAATACATCCAAATTAGTCTCCACCAATGAGAAGCAAATGAATGATTTTTACTAACATAAACCATGATTTACTATGAATCACCTGCTACAGGCTGAATATGTTTATTCCTCCAGTTTCTTTGCTGCATATGAAACTTGCCCTCATTTAAATAGATTTCTACTCTCACTGTAACTTTTACCCAGAAAATAACACTTTCTTAACTGTAAAGTATTTAATGAAACAGCATGTCAGAAGCACATAGCTTACAGAGAAATTAGAATTAAAGTGATTGCTTCATCAATTTTAAATAAATACATTAAATCCAAATACACAAACGTTTTTGTTTTGATGCCGAAAATTTGTCACAGAGTGTATGTTAGTGAGTAGCAGTAGTGTAAAATGATTGATATTAACTAAAGATTTTCTTCGTGGTGAGGCAGCCTCGTCACCATTTCCTCTTGGCTTCGGGGAGGAACCATTTCCATTTGTCATTCTGTGGAAAGTAGATAAAATTATTTAAATAAATGGCAGAAGATTAGGCACAACAAAGAGTGAATGATTTAATAAAAGCATTTTCCAAACCTTTAAGCCCCAGGATGAACGGTTAGGGTTGGGTCTGATGTCCTCCACAGGTACACAAGTGCTACTGTTGGGTTTTGACTTTGCTGTCTCCATGTGATCAGGAAGTAGCTCATATGTGCTGTCATGGGCAAAAGTAAGGGCTTCACTGGCAACTTCAGCATACACAGAATCACAGTGCTGCTCTGCTCTTAGTGTTCTGTTGTCGAAGAATGTTGGGCTTCGTCTGCCAGGCCTGCCAGCAAGGTGATAAACTGCGGAGTCACTTATGCAGTCCAGGCCGTGGCTGTTGTTTGCTCTGCTGCATAAATCTGTCTTTTCTGACTGTGGAGTACACCTGGCAGCTTGTCGGACTGGCTTTGGAGAAAGTCTTGGTGGAGTGTTTGGAAGTGCACTCAATCTATAAGACCGCTCCCCATCAGAGCTGCTGTCCAGCAGTGGCAGAGACCTGCACTTGCTCTCAAGCAGGTTGAGCTCAGAGTAAACAGAATCTGGTTCTGATGGAGGACTGCATCTGCCGTTATTCTGATCCCGGGGAGACAACCTCTCTGCTTTTACTGGATTAGCTCCAGGTAAGTAGTCCTGTGAGAAATGTTGGACTCTTGGACTCTCTCTGGGTGTTTTCTTCATGAGCTGAGCATAAAGAACCTTATCGTGGTCGTTTAAAGTACTGCTGTCCAGGTGTCTGCTCCTCTGAGGCAAAGGTGGTACTTCCTGTTTAAAAAAAAAAAAAAAGCAATTTCTTAAAGTCAGAAAGGAGATATAAATTAAGCAAATTTGAGCAGATCTTTGTTACGGGAATATCATCGCACATTATTAACACACTCACCTCTTGCGTTCTGTTGTTCTTGGGTGGCCGTGTTGGTTGCTGCTGTGTGGTCGTGTTAATATGCTGTCTTCGTATGTTCTTCTTTGCAGATCTTAGCGTAGCGATAGGTGTTTCCTTGGAACTGACCTGGATCATATCATACAGCTCTCCATCAAGGGCCTGCCATAATAAAAACACTGGTTAATCATCATTAGTAGCTGGTTTTATTTAAATAAATAAAAGGAAGTTCTTTCTCACCTCAAAACACGATGATGTCAGATACTCTCTAAATGGCTCTATGGGCCTCGTCTTGTAATACTCTATGAGTTCATGGACTGTGTTGTGTCCCTCAGAGTCTCCACACACCACAAATTGCCCCGTCTCACTTTGGCTTATCACAAAGTGTCGACACCGATCCCTGCCTCTGCAATAGGAAAACCCATCTTTAAGCACTGGAAAGACTTTCCTTTTTACCCATCTTCTCGTCATACGTGCATATATATTTATATATAT
>JBAMHW010000010.1:22611293-22636211 GCA_037177495.1 Rhadinocentrus ornatus | reverse complement strand
CCAGCTCACCCCGCGACCCCTACTGGGAACAAGCGGTACAGAAAATGGATGGATGGATATATATATATATATATATATATATATATACACACACACACACACACACAGGGTCTTCCTGTTTTCTTCACCTTTCTTTCATAGTAGTTAAAGATTGAGAAAATAGCTCTTGGTGTTATGTTAACGTCTTTTGTGTGAGTAACTGAGAGGTGAAGACAATAGTACATGATACCAAAAGTACTTTGTAGTAATTTTTACAAGAAAAAGCAACAGTGGCTGCTCAACTGATGTTGTCATGTTGCTCCAGCTGTTGTTCGGCATCATTTTGCTTCTCATGTTTACAATGCCATCACATCAGCAAAAAAGTGCCTCATTCTAACACATTTTTTAGTAACACAAACTTCTCTATACAATCTTATTCTTTACTAATTTTACCGTTTTTCCCCAGTTAACAGCTTTACCAACAAACTTCTGAAACATTTATTAGAAGTGCATTTGCTTCCCTGCATAGCCGCGCACCTTTTAACCACCTACAGAGGGGAAACAGGATTGGTTATATTTATTCACTGTGCGTGTTTGTAGTTTCCTGGGATTTCTCACTCTTTAAAAACCTTGACCTTCGTAAGCTGTGATGAAATCAGCCAGGCTTTCAGTACCTACTGTCTGCTTAACTTAAATTCTCTCTGTAGATGTGTTTTTATGTTTCTCCTTTTTAGTCTAAGATTAACATGTGAAAGCTTTCCTTGTAGTTAAGGCTTATCTCATATTAGGCCGGGAAGACCTTTTAAAAGAAGGAACTGTTATGTAATTAAGATTACCTTTGCCTTCAGAAAGTTTGTAACATGAGTTAAATGTGGCTCAGTAATATATTTCAGCTTTTCTTTTAGTTTTAAGGTCTGATAATTTTAGCAGCCACTGGTTTCTTGATATCTGACATGACAGCCTGAATTTAGAGCGGGTTGGTTCTTTCATTATTTTTCTCTCTGAGCTAGCTATATTAGGCTGGAGAATAATATTTGGTTTCATAAATGCCAGAAGACATTTAGAAAGCTGTTTTGTAAAGCAGAGAGATCCACCCTGCTGTCGCTGGCATTCTTAGTCACTCGAACAATTGCTTCACTTTACACAGGAATTCATTCACGGTCACAATGATTTTATTTTCTTTCTATACTAAATGGAGAGGAGCTCTTTTGCGAAGTTGTTGTGGAATGAGTTTTGTTATTTATTCTCAGTTATTGATTTTATTGCACTCTTTGTTGTTTCTCAGATACATTCCTGTTTGAGAAGCCGAGTAAAAGCATGGAGAAGGTCCGCAGCGACTTTGCTGTGGAGACACAAACAGGTGTTGAAGGATTGGTGGGGATCCAGTCTGCCAAGGGGCATTCTGCTGGGTCTACGAGTCCCCTGAACTTCTCCCTTAAAAACATTGGTACAGAGCTCAGGTAAAACCACAGGCACATTGACAGCTTTCTGAAGCTGGTTTGTACCCAGTGTTACATTTGTCGGAAGGTGACTGAGTACCTGCCAAACAAGTACCAGTAGTTTGTCTGCTTGGTGCTGTAATCGAGCTGCATCGAGGCAAGAAAATACCTTTGGTTCTTCCTAAAAGCTGACTGCAGAGAGATGACGTGGATACATTAATAAATAAAAGTGTTGTTCTTATATGCATGCTTAATTGCCGTCTGGTCTCAATGAGATGACTCGTGTGGATTTTACATAGCAAATTAAAACAAGAGAAATGTGGTGGCAATGGAGAAGGACAGCACACAGCTGAATCATTTGTCAAATGTATCTTTAAAAAAACAAACCAACGCTTCTGTGAAGAAACTTAGAAACTGCAGAGCAGCTAATAATCAGGATTCAGAAGAACAACAGTGAGCTGTCTTCAGGCTTCCTTTTTTGAGCAATGTATATACCACCATCCTCTTTCACAGACGTACATCGTATGCCTCAATGCAGACACATGATGACATGATGAGGTGACGCAGCTTAGATCATTTCATCATCCCTGGTTTCTTGTTTGGTGCTTTGTTAACAGGATTTAATGGACATGCTCCTCCCTTTCTGTTATTCATTAGAAAAATGTCAAAGAAAGATGTCACATTACTGTTGTTACTTGGTTTGGTCATGACCTTGTAAATCGTTTGAGGCTCTAGTAGCCTGATCTAGTTTCTCATTTTCCTTAAGGTGCAGTAGTATCAATCATGGTTTATTGAATTGCAAAGCATTAGTGTTGTCATATTAGTGGTTTTGAATGGATTTCATGTCTTTTTCAGGAACTCCATGTCTTATCTGCGGCAGGGCAGAGGAGGTGAAAACAGACGCAGTGTGTTTTACACTCACAACAACAGCAACACAGAGGACTGGGAGATGGTTGATGCTCCTCCCAAGGACTTCCCTGAACAGAAAAATCATTCATACACACACAGACGTAAGTCTTCTCTCCGTTGCCTCTCTGACCAGAGTTTAATAGACCACTTGCGATCACACGTGAGCTTTTCCTCTCTGACAGATTCCTTTGGATCAACATTCACCTTTGATTTTGGGCGCAATGCCTCGCGGCCTAGGAGGCCTGTGCTCCGAGACATGATGGGATCAGGGAGGTCTGGGCGCAACGCAGAGCCACGCGGCTCTGAGAATCCAACAATGGAATGTAACGGCAGCAAATCTCTGGACATGCAGCTTCGCCTTCAGAGCCAGCAGGAAGAGCTGAACCAGATGCGGCAGGAACAAGTCCAACTCAGAGAAGAGCTGGCCAGTCAGAGGGTACAGTTCTATATCTTATTTTTAGTTTTCTTTAAGGTGTAGTGGCACATGTTATGGAGCACATGACAGCATGATACTCTGGGAAAGAGTGATCTGCAGAAATTACCATTTTTTGTTATGACAATCTAACCAAATGCTCCTAGAAACCGGGTATTTTCATTTTAGTGAATTTAACTCAAGCCTCAGGTTGTCATTTTTGGCTTAGTGACTGACTGAGTAGTTTGTAATGTGCTTACTTATACAGGAAGGCAGCCAATAATTAGTCATGCATAAGCCAGAAATGAGGGAACATCACTGTTGAGAACAGTCACAGCTGTGACTTTCCGTAATTCTATGTTCTCTGTTTTTGCCTTTTTTTTAGACAAGCTGATTGGGCACAGCGGCTAATATTCTGTAGAAAGAGTTAATTCAGTTTGACTTTGTCCCACCTGATGAAATGTGTGTGTGTTTCTCTCTCAGATCTAGAGCAGTGTGTGGAGTTTTACCTCTTGAGCATTGTGGATGGTGAATTGTCGTTTACCAGCAAAAAAGTTATTTTTAAATGAGAAACTGATAAAGGTGGAGGAATTAATCATTTGCAGCAAAAGCTTAAAGTTTTACCCCACAAATGTTTTTTTTTTAATTAAATGTAAGCAATAAAAGGTTTTAGCAGTACTGCTTTGAACTTTTCTCTTCAAGGGTTAGCAGAACAATTAACAGACTGGAATGATTTGCAAATTTAATTAAACCATATTTTTTCAATAGGTCATAAACCTGTCAGATGCTCAAAGTGAGACATTTTATCGTTTCATGGAAAATACAGTAGTATCTAATTTTTTTTTTTTAATCGCAGCAAAACATCTAAAAGAAAAGAGTTGGAATAGGAGCAGCAAAAGGCTGGATAGTAATTGCCACAAATAAAAAAAAAAACAATTGGAGCAGCATTTAACAACTAATTAGAGTAAATTGCACGAGGTCACTGTCAGTATTTCAGAGAGGCGGAGCCACTCTATGTAAAGATCAGCATTTTAAACAGTGTTCCAACTTTTTGGGAATTGGGGTTGTACTAAAAACTTTTTTTTTCTTCAAATGGTATGACTGAGAGCTTATGAGCATGCAAGCCAAAAAGCTAATCACATGTACATCAATACAAATGCATGAACCATCTGTTTGCACATTTTCCTGCTATAACATATTATTAATGATGCCCAGCTTGAAGCTTCAATAAATGGGTAATTTATCAAGACTAATTTCCCAGGTTACTTGACAGTTGTTTTATTCAGAGTATTGTCTTAAATTGGGTTATTATCAGAGTATTGCTGTCCATGTAAAGATAACCACTTTACATACACTATTATGTTCTAATGTTCAGCTTCCCAGCAGAAATAAGCTTATTTATAATCTGATAAAAGATCAGTTTTGTTCTCTCTTGCTAATTTAATTGCTCATGACAAGAATGCAAGGTGCAAACATTTACAGAACTCTATGTATTAAGGTGCAAAACAATCCTTTTATTAAGGTTGAGGGTTGAGTGAGTGTCACACTTGTAATCTATAAGATGTTAATGAAATTCTGGGAACTGTGCAAATACTTTTTTAAAGCCATGAATGTCACCTTATACGATAGTATGCTGATCAAAAATGCTCTTTATCCTTCAGGAGCTGGTGAGACTACTCCAGCAGACTCTAAGAACCTCCCAGTGTGACAGACCAACAGTGCGCCGTCCAGCTCCAGATTCATCTGCATCTTCAGAGCTGACTGAAACATCAGTCCTAACCCAGGAAGAAGTCAGGCAGCTGGAGGCACTGCTTCAGGAAAGGGATGAACAGATTCAGTCCTTGAGTGGCCACATGGAGCGTCTCTCCCTGGAGAAGGAGAGCCTGCAGCAAGAGCTGAAGGGACTGAAAATCAAGGTGGGGGAAATGAACGACCAGCTTGGGATGCTAATGGAGACCATCCAGGCCAAGGATGAAGTCATCATGAAGCTGTCGCAGGAGAGCTTAGAACAGAGCGGAACTCAGACTGAGGCCAGTTCACCTCAACCCCAGCAAGAGCTCGACATCCTCAAGGTACTGAAACAGACATTTCAGGCATGTCTGTAGCTTTAAAAGATGATAAAGCAGCATATTAATGATGTGAATATCTTTTGGCATTTACAGGACAGTCTTCAGGGCTACAAGTCCCAAAACAAGTTTCTGAACAAAGAGATCCTGGAGCTGACGATGTTGCGCAGAAATGCAGAGAGTAGAGAAAAGGCTTTAGAAGCAAAGGTATGATTTTGTCTTTAGTTATTACCAGTTTTCTTTTTAACTTTTTTACTAATAATAGAAAAAGGAAGTCTGAATTGCATTAGGGGAAGTCTAGTATTACCTTAACCGATGCTGTGCAAACCTAAATGTATGAAAACTGAACAACAGTCTATGATTTCGCCCTTTCTTCCTTGTTTCAGTGTACGGCTCTAGAGGCCAAGCTGTGTCAGGTGGAGAGTAAATATTTAGTGCTTCTTCAGGAGGTGAAGACCCCCGTGTGTTCATCTTCAGACCAGAATCCTGCCCATGACATCATTTCCAGATTACTGGAGGATGCACTACAGGCAGAGAGCCCAGACAAGAACGAACACCCAATCTTCAAACCAAGTACTGTCAGGTATGTGAAAATAAGCCGTGTATGGATACTTTTGAGTTTCTTTGTAATGTTTTATATAAGAAAATTGTCCTAACATCTGATGTTGGAACAGAATATTAAGAAAACAAAAAGATTAGAACATTTTAATTACTGCTTATTTAAAGATATTCTTTAATAAAAGAAGAAGGAAGTTTTAGTTCATGATAAGAGACTTTGTTGTTGTGTTAATAGTCCTGGCAGATCCAAATACAATGCAGTTACAAGACCTGTTCTACTTTTATAACTGCTTGCAGTTGTCTTTGACTGGAAAAACTTGGTCTGCTACTTGGTCTTTCTGTCAATATTTGCTTTTACTGTTGAACAAGTTCAGACTCATCTCAGCTCAGATATATTATTAGATATTTGGTGAAGTCCAAAGAAGTTTTAAGAGAATAAAGATACCGCACCAGCTTTCAGCCTTGGATCAAATTACTGTTGCTGATTGCTGGTTGCTGAAAGGTTTTCTCCTGATTTTGTTTTTCTTAGTGAGTATGATATTTATGGCTTCAAGACGGTGCCTGAGGAGGAAGAAGAGGAGGAGAGGCTGGTTGCAAAAGTGAGAGCATTGGAGCTGAGGTCCCTTTCCATGACCAACCAGGAGGTGTCCAACGGAGTCAAGTGGGAGAACTTTCTGGCCAGCACTATGAACAGAGACTTGGTTCGCTGTCCTGAGCTCAAGGCTCTGATTCGCTGTGGTGTACCCCACGAGCACCGCTCCAAGGTGTGGCACTCGTGTGTTTCCTTCCATGTTAAAAAGTTTCGGGACCACTTGGCTCCAGATTATTATGAGACCTTACTTAATGTGGCTTTGGAAAAGCCCAACCCGGCTTCGAAGCAGATTGAGCTGGACCTGCTGCGTACTTTACCCAACAACAAGCACTACGCCTCTCCTGGTGCTGGAGGTGTCCAGAAACTCAGGAACGTCCTACTGGCTTTTTCCTGGAGGAATCCAGATATTGGCTACTGTCAGGGACTGAACAGGTACTGGAGGAGTTGTAGTTTCCCCATTTTCTCTCTTTTGTGCCTTGTAACCATGACTATTTATTGTATGTCAATTTTTCAGACTAGCAGCAATCGCCTTGCTCTATTTAGACCAAGAGGATGCCTTTTGGGCACTTATAGCCATAGTGGAGGTCTTCATGCCAAGGGACTATTATACCAAGACTCTGCTTGGCTCTCAGGTAAATAACATAAAGAGACAAAAGGATAGTTGCCTGCTCTCTAGTATCAATTTCTCTGCTGTCAATGATGTCACATTCATGTGACAAAGGCTGCAGCTCATTACCTACAGCCAAAGAATGCAGCACAATGATCTGCACTGTTTTCTTTCTTTATCACTTCTGGATTTGACCTGCTGTTAGAATAAAGATCTCAGTTGCCATAAAAATCGAAATATTTAATTGCTTTTTCTGCAGGTTGACCAGCGTGTTTTCAGGGACCTGATGAGCGAGAAGTTGCCACGCCTTCATGCCCACTTTGAGCAGCACAAGGTCGATTTCTCCCTCATCACATTTAACTGGTTCTTAGTGGTGTTTGTGGACAGTGTGGTGAGCGACATCCTCTTTAAAATTTGGGATGCCTTCCTGTTTGAGGGACCAAAGGTAAGAAACTCAGAATTTAAAGTTGTAGTTATCTAGTTTATCTAGTTCTGCTTGGACATATTCAGAGAGCTGTGGAGAAAATGACATAAAGATAATTTGATGGATTCAGATTTGAGCCACTTATACTTTCAGTCTTGTTTATTGAATTTGCAAAGGAAATAAAAGGATTGTTCATTTCCACAAAGACCTAAAAAATCCTTAGCACCAGAGATCAAGATGACGGAGCCATCTGCTCCCTGATTGGGCAGTGTGACTTATTAGGTTGTCATTGTTAAACAAGGTTTTTGGTGTAAAAACTGTCAAAATTCAGGCTTATTACTCTTGTGTAACACTCGGTGTAATAACTGTGACTGATGTTCACAGTGGCACTTCTGCTTTTTTATCTTTGTATTCATTTTTTCTTTTTACACTAAAGAAAACTTCAGTTTTTTATACCAATTAATTTTAGAGGGTCACAAAGCTTTATTTCTACAGCTAATAACACTGAAATTATTCATGAATATTACAACTCTGAAAATAGAGTGGAATGTACAAATTGAGCCTCCACACCTTCCTCTACCTCATCTCCTCACCTCCCACCTGCCTCGTCTGTGAATGAATGTGCAAAGTGCAAAACACACTGAGCAAAACACTATCGTCAATTTGTGGAACATGTCGATGTAACTTATAACTATTCTTATAACTAAAATTTATTTGTATAGCTCATTTCATATACAAGACAGTTCGAAGTGCTTTACACAAAACATTAAGGCATTAAGGGCATTACAGATGGTGCAAAAAAAAGCATTAAAACATAGTGAAAGGCAGCAAGAAATGGCAAAAATCACAATAAATCATAGATGAATAAGATAAGTTAAACGATACCGTGCAAATTTCATGCATAGGCATGAGAAAATAAATGTTTTTGACCTGGATTTAAAAGTGTCTACATTTGGTGAAAGTTTAATCTCCACTAGCAGTTTGTTCTACGTGTTTTCAGCATAACGACTAAATGCTGCTTCTCTATGTTTAGTCATTTGTAGCCTGTTTTTCTCTTGCAGTGCTCTCCACTTGCTATACTCCAGATGAAATTACACCTCTAGCTCTTCAGCCATTTTTGTCTGTTTTGCCTCATAAATGTTAATTTATGCCTACAGATTTACAAATTTTCATTTTAAAGTCATGGATTAATTGTCAAACATAGCTTAAGCCATAGAAACAACCAAGTTAAGTATTGACATTAGATTTAAATATGTGTTTCTGTATGTGGTCGGTGTGTGAACCACCCAGTCTTAAAGGATTTTAGTTAATTCCAGGTTTTAAGGTGATATGAGGGCCTTTTTCAATTTGTTCTGTAGTTTTACTTGAACTGGAGCCTGAAGATCATGCTCAGTCATTTTTTTTATGCTGAACATTATAGACCCTGTTTCAGCAGCAGTAAGAATCCCACTTGCACCCTTTTAATTGATAAGCTTCTACATACTCTGGGATTTTCTCCCAGTACAATGCAGTGCAAATGAAGAATTATTGGTCCAGCATTAGTCCTAGGGCAAACAAATTTTTGGGTGTATTTTGGGTGTTTTTTGGGTGTATAAGAGCAAGTGATGCCAGTGGGCATTGATGTTTAATTGAACTAAATAGTGGGTTGACTTGCAAAGCTCTGCCACATAACTTGCAGAAATTAATATTTAACAACAAACTTGCAGTAACTGATGTTTAGCTGCGTTGTTATGACAACAACACGGAATGACTACGGGCAATCATCACAACAGTAAATTTAGGGGCCAGAGAGTTAAAACAGTGACTTAGAAGACTGAAGCTCTGTAGGACTGAAGGATATAAATAGATATGATAGTTCTGTGTGGCTTCTACACTGTGAGGGACCTTTTTTTAAAAAAAAAAAAAATATGTATAAGCTCAGTAAGTAGTTTTTGCCTCAACTTAAGTTAATGGGGACCAAACTTTGCAGAACATGCTTATAAACAAAATGAGCTCAGAAGAATATCACATTTTCTGTCAGATGGGAAGAGTCATGGGGTAAATTTTACAGCCCTGATTATTTCTTTTCCACAGATCATATTTCGGTTTGCTCTCGCCCTCTTCAAGTACAAAGAAGAAGAGTTTTTGAAGTTGGAGGACTCCACAGCCATTTTCAAATGTCTTAGATACTTCACACAAACCATCTTGGATTCAAGGTACACACACCGCTTGTACTGTGTTGGTGTTTGCGTCCATGTTTAAGGGAAATTTCCAAAAAAGTTGTGTCTGAATCACTAGGGAAGAAACGATAACCCTGAAATACCCGTTAAGATCCCCTTTGTGTGGCCGACGGGTTCAAAGAAACGCATAACAAGCCATCTGGAGTGCTATGAAATGAAACGATGAGTTCAAGGACAACTCAACTTAGCCACCAGTTTCAATATTTACACAAGATGCAGCATCTTTTTTTTTAGGCTGGTTTTAAGCACTGCTACACCTTAACCCTAAAATATTGTAACTGTAAGAAAAATTCAAGGCCAAGAGTAAACTGATGCATGTATCAGCAGTTTTGCAAATACTTTATCATCACTATTCTGGCCTTCATTAAAGTATCAAAACATCAAGAATAGCAACAACTGTGTGATGTGAAAGCACCAGTCTGTGTAAAATTTTGTTGAACAAGTGAGTGGAAGTCCTTTTCAGACACTAATTGTTAATTTCATAACATCCTACTCGTGGCCCAGCCAACGCTCTAAGCTTTGGATGAATAAATTAACAATAAAAAACCAAACAGAAACAAGAATATAATAGATAATGTAGTATCCTCTTTTTTTTTTTTTTACTTTTCAGGAAGTTGATGAACATCGCTTTTGGGGACATGAACCCATTCCCTATGAGACAGATCCAGAACCGCCGCTCCTTTCACTTGGAGAAAGTCCGTCTGGAGCTGACAGAACTGGAGGCCATCAGACAGACCTTCCTCAGGGAGAGGGAGACGACTCAGGATAGACGGAGCTTCCTCAGTGATGATGAGGAGGACAACTGACCTGGAGCAAGGGATATTTTCGGGCTGCCGCCTTAAGAAAAAGAGATCAACTTTACAGACAAGTGATGTGTTGCAGCTGTTGAAGGTTTCATTTTCCTCATTCAGATGCTGAAGTTGGTCTCGGCTTCTTGGAACAATAAACTGAGTCAAATCAAAGCAAAAGACCAAAACATTGCATCAGTGTTCCTGCCATTTTTTCTACTTTTGTCTTTTTTTTATTTTTACTGTATGTCTTATGTCTCTTCAATGCAAAGCTTCACACTTGCTGTCCAAATCAGTATTTTTTAAACATGTGGCTGTGACCTTTTAATAGTTTGTGATTTAATGCCTGATGAAGAAATGTTTTTTTTTTTCTGTTTTTTTTTTTACACTTGTTTCCAGATTTCAGTTTTTTTTCACCCCCATTTCTTATCACACATTCCTTTACTCTTTTCTTCCTTTATTTCTTATCTTTTTCAATTATCCAATTAACGTAAGATGCACTTGAATCATTGATGCTGAAATAATTCTTAAACTTCCTGCCTTCAAACATGCATTTTACTAGTTCCAGAGGCTGGAACAAAAACTACAACTTCCCATTTGTTCTGAATTGGATAAACAGCAAGAAGAATCTGCATTTTTATATCAATTTCTTATTTGAAAGTCTCAGTATTCAATTAATATTCAGGCTAATTCTGTGAGCCAGTATTTAATCACTTCGATTTCTCCAAAGATTCACACTGTTTTGCATTTATGTTAGGATCCAGGTCATGTAGCACCTGCTATATTTGATACAGATGAAACAGATTATTTCTTAAACTTATATAAACATATCAGTAAACACCTTCCTTTAACTTAATCAATCAAGTGTGAATCTTCTCTTATGATGTCTTTGCATTGGGCTTTAACTGCCTTGCTTTAAAGCTGCGGTTTTAATTGTGTTACTTTAGTGGGATTTCTGAATGCTGACATGGATTGTTTGCTGGTTTCTGATGTTAAAAGCTGAGATCGTTTTTTCTGGGTTCAAACTAAAACTGCTGATGTATTTGCATCTTTTGTCCTTATGGTGGCAGTATAGCAGCGGTGAGGTGTTTGCACTAGTTTACAGGGAGCCTGCACATGGTGTGACTGTAGATGGTCTTAAATAGCTATATAGTCAGTCAACAAAATTTTTATTATGGTTTATAATCGATGTGGGAAGTGTTTCACAAAACTGAACTACACTCACTTTTGGTGCGCACACAGATTCTTACAGAACCTTGTTTTAATTCCTAACCAGTATGGGTGAGTTGATTACCCAACACAGCTGTTTAGAAATGAACGTGTTGATATTTGGTCAGCGTCGATGAATGTGGTTGTACATGAGATGGCCGAGCAAGTTTTTCCCACTAAGACCCTCCTTTTATGTGCTGAAGCATTGTTTACATCTTTCTTTTTCCCTTCATGTTGGGCTCTTTACTGAGATTGCTTCACTGTTAATTACTAAATCAACCCCCCTTTTCTCTTTTTCCAGCTTATAATTCTTTTATATTGTCGGAACCTGTGAATGGTAGAAATTTGCTAAATTTATTCGTGAGAGCAGGTCTCTTATGAAAACATTTTCTGATGTCCACCCTTGATGCCAAATGGCACAAGCTGTAGATTACAAGGTTTACTCAATGCACAGCTTTTCAGTCTAAGATTTGTTTGTATGAATTTAAATCTTTTGTAATCAGTTTGCTCTTCTCAATGAATAAGCTATGTTGAAAATTATCGTTTTTCTTTTTCTTTGTGTTTTTTTTCCCTCATGTTTTTCCAAGCAGTGTACTGCACAAGTGAAGCAACATGAATCTAGAATATTATAGGGCACTATTTTTTTTATGTTAATCTGTCTCATGTTTATTGTGTATCAGCTTTATTTAGTAATTAAAGATTAAAGGCTTGTATCTTAAAGTATACACCACTCTGTTTTTGTAAAACCAGTTCAATGGCAATAAAAAATGAATGACTAAATCTGTTGTGTCTCATTTGTAGGTAAGAAGCAAATCCATGCTTTAGTAACTTCATTGTTCCTCAAACTCTCACTTATACTACACAGCACACACATCTGTAATCTTTGCTAATCTTTGCCTGCCTCACTGTTGCATGGTGTACTTTCATAACAGAGCCATCAGGGGGAGGGACTTCTGCAAACACAAAAGCCTGATGGTTCCTCTGGGCTGGTGACAGAGCACATCAGTGACGGTAAAGGAGCAGATTCCTTTCCTCAACTGCAGCAGCTATGAGGAGACCAAACCAGCTGAGACGTGGGAACTAATGCAAGCTTATCATCTGATCTCCATCTGACAGAAGGTAAGACATGGTGTTTACTCCAGCTTGTGGGGCCTCTCGTGTGAAACTCAGAAAAAGAGCAAGAAAGGAAGTTTGCGGTATTTCAGTTTGTGGACAGCCTTCTCTTTTTTTTTTTCTTCTTTTTTTTTTTTACCCCCCCATTCTTTTTGCTTCTGTGTTTACATGCACGGGCATTCTCAAACCCTTACCGCACAGCTATTTCACCCTGTTTCTTTGAATTCTTATTCATAGTGAGATTAGAGGTGATGTTCTAATATTTATAGCTGTGTTGTGACCAGTGTACGGGTCTTTAAAAGGAAAAAATAAAAAGTTTCACAACAGAGCCCTGCCCCACATACCCAGAAATGCTCTATTCTTTTTATCTCTAATCCCACTATAATCACAAGAACTCTGTTCTACTGCCCAGCTTGACAGAGTTAAATGAGTTGGTCATTAGTAAGAAGTGAAATGCTGCAGTTTCTCAATCAGGTGAAAGTAGGTGCAGTTCAGTGATGGATCTGCTCTCCAACAAGCTTGAACATGTGGTAAATTTTTTCATACCTGCAGTCAGACACCAACAAGACCACTTTTTTATATCAACAAGGTTGGACCTGTGAAGAGAAAAAAAAGTCAACCCCTGGAGAGACGGATCAGCAGGCTTCAGTGGTGCATGTCAAAGAGACGGCTACATCAATGAGGACACCGAGCATGGCAGTATTCAAGCAACAGAATGTGGACGATTTCTATGAATTTGGAGTAGAGCTTGGAAGGTGAGAATTTTAAGGACGTGTGTTCAGAGGAAAATATTTAGTAGGTTTGTGTGTCAGAGTGTGATTCAGCTTTCTGAAAGCTGCTTGATGCAGCTGTCCTGCTGTGTATTAAGGTATGCAAACTGCTGGCTTGTTAAAGCTTGAACTGGGGAGTGTCGCTGCATTAAAGTCATTAGAGCTTTACAGGAAGAGATAATCTTTAAAAAGGTAAAGACACTCAAAACAATTATGTTGTGGTTAGGATAAAAATTACCAGTAATTTCTTTAGCTACTTGCTGATTTTTTTGGAACCAGTTTTTGTGTGTTCAGGTTCAGTAATGTTCATCAAGTGTACACAGAGCAAACATTAAGGACACAGTGTCTCTTGGAGGAAATACATATAAGGAAGTTTGCAAAGAACAATATGGATGGAGGAAGCTACACATCCATTTTTCACCCGACAACTTTGGTATTTACAGCAGCAAATAGAGAAGGCGAAAAACAAAAGCATCCAACCTCTAACTCTTTCACTGTTAATCCCAGTATACACTGTTCCAGTGGTTGTTTATTTGTCTATTTGCTCCAGTTGCATTGTGCATTAAAAGATGAAGAGCTTGACTCTGTACATGTACATGTGGGTTATTCTTAAACACTTGAACTACCCTGTGCTCTTAAAAGAGAGTTTTTCTAACAAAATAATCAAATTTATGCCGAGATTCTGCATATTTGAACCTGAAAATATAAAATTGCATCTATAAAGAAAAAGTATAAATATAAAAAAGTATAAATATAAGTGTATACTGACAGTTGATTGATAACCTTTCTAATTAGTTGCAAATAATGTTTTATTAGTTGTTTAAATAGATGTAGTAATGATATAAATATCAACTTTAGTAGATGGTATATTAGAAAATTAAATAAGATGACAAGTCACATATTAGGAAAGATTTTAGCATCAGAAGATGTCAGAATTTTTTTTCACAGTGATAGGTTTTGCCTGCTGTCTTGCAATCTTGCTGTGACAGCTCTCTAATGAACCTCAGAGGATGCTTCTCACTCCGACCACAGCTATCTGTTCAGACCCTTCCACTACACACCACACTGGAACTGTCCTCTCGAGAGGGTGGGGAAATTTGATCAAGGGAGGCTAAAATGAATGTGTGGAGTGTTTAAGATGTTCTGTGCTCTGTGGAACTGTTGAGCCATTTCTTAGAGGGAGGTTTTCATCACCCTGCCCTCTTGTTGACAGATTTTAACGTCACAGTGCCCCATGATGGTGTACACAGCTATTCTTTCCAATAATGACGCATAGTTTGAGGGAAATCTATCTGTAAAGTTACCCTTAGCTTGAGATTTGAGACATTTTCTCATAGTACCTTTTCTGTTGTATGAGTGATGACATTATGGTTTTACAGGAGGAAGTGTGACGGTTTGAGCCCACAGCTGCCACTAGCTTTTGTGTGAGATTGGTGTGCCGTTATGCACATCAACATCAAGACAAAAATGAAAAACAAGACGTGTGTGCAGACATTACAAAATTACTTTAACGGTGTGATGAAATACCAAAAACTTTGCAAGCCATGAACATGCAAAGGGAAGTGTCATACTTTGCATACTTTGAGTTTTGAAATCGGAATTTATGTCAGTGTGGATGTAATAATTGCACTATGACAACTCCCTAGCGGGTTTCACATTGTTAAATGAGTTTGTACATGCTGTAGGCATTGTGTTTGACATGGCTAAAATTCTTTTATTGATCCTGACTGAAATGAAGACTTCAGACAACTTTAGGGGAAATCATCATTAAGTAAAATGTGGTAAAGTTTTGACCCACCACCTGGTGTCAGAACACAGCTGGACAAAGATTTTACTCTCTGGAACGTAACTTCAGGTTTGAAGCACTTGGTCTTTTTTTGTCATGGCAGTGAAAAGCACAATCAATACATCAAGCCAGAAATCTCCAAAAGCTGTTTAACTGGGTTGGGATCTGGTGTGAGAGCACTGACAAATAATTAATATAATTTCCTACTTCGTTAAGCCTTTCAGTGACCCCTCATGGCTTAAGGTTCCAAACTAAACATGGAGAAGCAACTTTATAACAAACTGCCTGTTGAGATTAAATTTTCACTAAATGTAGACCCTTTTAAATCCAGGTTAAAAACATTTCTTTTTCACGCACTTTTGCATTAAATCTGCATGGTAGCTTTTAAATATTTAGACTATTGTTTGCCTGTTTAATTGAAATACATGGGTAAGGAACATGGGTAAGGTCACATCTTATTTGAGCTGATATGTGTGTTTCTCAACAGATATTTATGTGCTTAAATGGTAATTTCTAAAATTACCAGACAAAATCATGCAGAAGGAAACCAATTATAGAAATATTTTCAGTTTGCAGAAGTGAGAAAAGATGCACTGTGATGTCGCTTTTTAGGCTGCAGCATTCAACAGTAGATGTGTTGAAGTGAGAAGAGCTGACAACCTGCAGGGAGACAGGTGTTGCTGGTGAACGCCGTAGTAAAGTCTTAGAGTTTCTTCAAAGAGATTTACTGTTCCCAGTGTATCTTTAGCTCAGACAGTAAGTATGTACCTATAAGAAACAGGAGAAGAATGTGTGGATTCAGCTCTGGGATACAGACGTTCCTGCTGTTGGAAGGGAAGGGATAACCACGTTGACCTTTTGGGCATTCCTTAAGTTCCTATTTGACAGAGGTTGTCCAATTACTGTCAGTGCAAAACAAAGTAGTGGACAAGCTGTGTTTTTTATGGTTTCAAGCACAACAGATATTGTATCTTCTACAATGAGTCATATCTTGAAAGTGCTGTCTTCTCCACCCGTCACAGTGTATGTGCATATTATGAAGATGTTCGGCTTGGGGCTTGGTCAATTATGAATCTGGCTGTCTTTATCATGCTGCCCCAGAGATTGCTCAGTTGAGAAATGTGTTTAAAATATTGGGTTGGCGCCGCTTGTCCAAGCATTCCTCCAACCTTGGCTGTGGATAATGACCTTCAGCTGTTGGAAATGGAAACTCTGCAGAGAGATGGTACTTTCAGCTTCACCGGCCGGCTTAAGAGCTAAGACAGACGGCACGCCTGGCCCGTTGTGGAATACCACACCCAGCATCCCTCTCTCCTCTGTTATTCTACATGATGTTATAACACTTTACTAAAGCCTGTACACGGACACTTGCCTTCGATGCGTTCTTGTATTTGGGCTACAACCATCCTCCCGGGTTGTTTTTCTGTTAAGTATTGCTGAACAGGGGAATCAAGGGCGCTATTCCTGCTCCTGATATATGACAGTTTATCCCCTTGGAGGTATGTGATGCCTGTTTTTGTAAGTGGAAATCACCAAGTAGCATACCCTCCTCCACAGTTCAGACATTATCATAGTCATCTCTAACATGGTCAATGTTTCAGGCAGGCCTCAGGGGTGCACATAGGCTGCTTGTTAGATTCCATGCTGCTTTATCACCCCACCCACGCAGCCTTTATTTGCAGTATGTGGATGTGACTCTTTATGAGACATAATTACAATGTGCTTCACACTCTTACTGTTCTTCTCTCCTGGACTCTCTTTTTACGCATGGATTACATTACATTACTTTCAAGTTGAGTAGACACCTTTCCTGAAGCTTGTAGAAAATCCATTTTTCAGATGTACTCCTTTTGTATTGGAGACACAAATGAAACAACTGTTGATCTAATGCAGTGGTTACCAAACTTTTTTTGCAGGGCCCCCTTTTCATTGACAACAATATTGTCAAGCCCCCCTGATCCCAGTACCACATGCACCCCAAAGCTTAAAAGAAACATACGAAGAAATGTGCCACGAAATAGTCTTTAGTTTATTGGCTGCTTCTTCGTTAACTACAGTGAAAACCATGTCAGTGGCAGAAGGAATTATCAACTCATCTGCTATAGTGTGACATTGTTTAAACAAGTTTTTTTTTACTAGGTCAAATCTCTGTTCTTGATTCATCATTGTTTGCCCATTGTTACTTTCATAAATTTGTCCATGTTCTGCTGGCAGTGTAAAACTATAAGTTTTATTTAGCCTTGCTGTGCCCCCCCGTCATGGCTCTGGGCCTAATGCAACATACACGTTGCCTTTAGGAAGCTTTTTGCAGGAGCAGCTTACAATGTTACTTTTATCCAAAGCATCAACGTAGATTTCATCCCCCTACTTTGGTAGTCATTAAACGTTTGTGTTTGTGTGTTGAAAAGATTTTATTTAGCTATTTATTGTTGGTTGTTTGAACTTGGGAGTCATGTGAAAAAAAGTACAAGAAAAGTATAAGAATCTTTAGTTCTTATCAGTTGTAAAAATGAGGTAAATACAACCTCAGATGAGTGGTAACACATGACATATGGATGTGTGGAACAACTAAAAAACCCTGTGATTCAGTAGTTTCTAGAACCACCTTTAGCTGCATGACATTATCCGTCTTCTAAATCTTTTATGGAGAAAAGTGTTTGTGGTGATATGTTCTGACGGGTTGTCACCAGATGTGACTAAACATCAACACTTTGGGCTCATCTGTTAGTCGAGAGAAGAGGTTTTCTTGACGTTCTTTGTCAGTATGTTTCCAATTGTTCTGTCATTAACTTTAATATTGAACATGCTAAATAAGGCCTGTAGACTCTGAGATGTAACTCTTGGATTCTTTTTTTTTTTTTTTTTTGGTAGTTTCTCTACATTTTACATGATCTAACCTTGACCTGAACTTGCTGGAACATCCACTCCTGGAATGTTATCCACTCGTGAATAATCCCTCTCACTGTAGAATGGTGGCTTTATAGTGTCCTCTGCATTGATGGACAGAAACAGTTGATTCTCTAAGATCTTTGCTAATGTAGTTCCTCTTAGACACTGGGTTAGCACACACACAGCTGAATGCTCCAGACCAGCAAACAGACAAAACGTGTGTGTTGCTCACTTTTCATTCTATATATGACAACAGAGTGGGAAAAAAATTTTTTTTATTAAATTAAAAATCATGCGGTATACTTCTCCACGTATTGTTGTGTATCTATAATTGTATTTACCTCATTTAAGAATTGATACCAGATTATTTTTTTAAACGTGTCCTGAGATGTAAAAGATCAGAAGTGAAAGAGATCTTCTTCCTTTTTCACAGGGCTGGATTCAGGAGCTTCTGTTGGGATGAGTCGATATCTTTGCAGAACTGAATAAGCAGTCAGGACAGGGTGTGTTCTTAAAGCAACAAATTGGCTCAACCCGCCCACACTAATATGATTAAAGAAGACTTTAACAGTCAGTGGTAGCATTAAACCAGAATAGTGATCACTTTGTATTTATTTGTATTGTGATATACTGGTATGATCTCTGTGTTAAGGCCTCTATAAAAGTACAGGGGTAAGTCTGGCGGCAGCAGTTACTCATAGCACAACTCCTCTCCACTCCTCACTCCCAGTAAGACCTTTCCTTCTCTCCTACACCAGCAGAGAGGTGGCATGTGGAGACAGGCAGTGAGTATGGCTATTCTTAGCCCACTAGAAACAGGCTGGTCAACCACATTGGAATCTCTGTGTGGACAATTATGTCCAAAATGGAAATAACTTCCTGCCAGTTATGGTCTATTTTTTCTGGATGTCAGCTCTTTCGCAACAGGTCCACAATTTTTTGCAACGTTGTGACGTTTTGAAATTTTCCCAAATTTTTTCATTAGCGTCAGAGTGTTTTTATATATATATATATATATATATATATATATATATACATGTATAGAATAATAAAAAGAAAAAGAACAAGAAAGGCTGCAACATTTCAAAATTAAAAAAATCTACTTTGTGATAAATCTGTAGAATGGGAAACCTTGAGGGACACGAACACTTTGTCAACACTGTTAATGCAGTGCATTTAAACCCTCACATTTTCCTGTGTGGCCTGATAATTGTGTTACATAGAGGGTTGTTTTTCCAGTCTGGATGTATGGAGCTGGCAGGTCAACCCACAGCAGCAGGAGTGGCAGCAGGCTTAGTTAAATCTGAGAATACAAGCAATACTCTGATAACAAAATCCCTATATTATCGTCAGCTGGGTGTTGATGCCAGGAAATGTTTTGTGCTTCATACCGTCAGTTAAAAGACAATGATTCTAGTACCTCAGACAAGAAATGAAAGATATTTAACTGAGACAAAACAGAGCAGTCAGTATTTCAGCTTCCATTAGATTTCATCAGCAAGAACCCGTTAGCAAAACAAGAAGACAATGACCCAGTTATAGCTGGTCTGAGAGCTGCACCTCTCTTGTAAAATATTCAGAGTTTTTTGGAATCTTTCAGTGGACTGAACACTTGAGGATGGCTAGAAAATTGGCAGGAAGTTAAATGAAGTGGGAGGACAGAGGCTCTGTCCACACCACTGGCCTATCTGATTGTTCTGTCTCGCCGGGAAACAGGAAGTGATGGACTATACCACAATATTTCAGCCATTCTTGACACATGGCTTCCTCTCTGATCTCTGTCTGTCTGACAATATCCTGTTATTACAAAAAAGTGCCCGCAATACCCTTGACAGGACAGAGACAACAAAATGTGAAAGATTAAAAATATTAATTGCTTTAAAATCTAATTACTAGTGTCATTAATAATTAATATCATTGTTTTTTTTGTGTGTGTGTGTCTGCAGTGGGCAGTTTGCAGTTGTCAAGCGCTGTAAAGAGAAGAGCACAGGTGCCGAATATGCAGCCAAGTTTATCAAAAAGAGACAGAGTCGGGCCAGCAGACGGGGTGTGAAAAGAGAGGAGATAGAGAGGGAGGTGAACATTCTGCAGGAGCTCCAGCATCCCAATATTGTGGCACTGCACGACGTCTATGAGAACCGCACAGATGTGGTGCTTATCCTCGAATTGTGAGTCACAATTGCAATTCATCATAAAAACTCCAACAAACTAAATATTGAACATGTTCGCCAAAATACGCTGGTGGACCAAAGTCCATTTCATACAGAGAAAAATCATTCAGTCACAATGTTTTTGTTTTCCATTGCTTTGAACTAAAATCAAAATTTGTCATGATGAAATGCAAAACCCACTGACCTTGAATGTTTGTGCTCAGGTCCATGAACTTGTTTCTGTGTACATGAACTGTTGAAGCTGTGTTTGCTAAAACCCTCTGTTGGGATGGACCCTGTGTGTCAGATGCAACTAAAAGTTTCTCACAAAGTAAATAATTCCTGTGCCTCAGAGGGCCTCCACTGTCAGGGCTTGGGAAAATTGAAGGCCCTAATTAGGACTGGTGAAAACTCAGTCTAATTAATGCAACGGTGAACTTACTGACAGGCCAAACTGTCTGTTAACTGTGAGGTGATTCATCACCAACAATGCTTTCTGTTTGTGCAAAATGACATTGTACCTGTGCTGCTAGTTTAACAGGCTTTATACTACTTTTTCCTGAGTCTGTCCTGATTCAAAACAGACCCAAGTTGTCACCAAAACAAACATATCCAAGGTATTCAGGGCTTGTGCATCCAGCTTCTGAAAATACACTTTAGATAAAGGCATAGAGGGGGTTTGCTCCAGATTATCTGGGGTCACAGTGACCGTGTGTTTGTGTGAGTTTGCAGGGTCTCTGGAGGCGAGCTGTTTGACTTCTTGGCTCAGAAAGAGTCTCTCAGTGAGGAAGAGGCCACTCAGTTTATCAAACAGATCCTAGATGGGGTCCAGCACCTTCACTCCAAGAGGATTGTACATTTCGATCTGAAGGTATGCTCCATCTATGAATGTGAAACAATATCTATCTTTAAAATGAATCTGTTACTTCTACTGGAGCTAGCAGGTGCAAGTGAGGTGTAAAAAAAAATGTATATGAAACATATTCAGCGGATGTCTGACATTTTGTGGGGGTAGGCTTTCACTAGTCTAATTCACAAATCCTTCCTTTTCTTTTTTTTTTTTCTTGTGTTGAACATCCAGACTCAAATACCAACACCACAAGGTTATCTCTTCTGTCTCAGAGAGAAATGTCCTCCATGCTGTTTTCTAAAAGTAGCTGTCTTCTTCACTCTTGATGAGCTTTTTTTAGTAATTAATGAAAAGAACACTGAGTAAAGGGCTCACTTTAGACCCGCACTAACCTTCATTTCATAAGGTCAGATTTGTGCACTAATAAGTGATTAATATTTTCTCTGAAATCAGAAGGTCATAAATGGTGCAACTTTAAATCCACTGATGACAGTTGTTATGTAGCATGCAACCATTTAAATTATTTAAAGGCATGTAGAGCAACACTGTTAATCAGGAACTTCTGTCCATCTAAAATTATTGTTAACTACTTGAAGAGAGAAGCTGGATTTTCCTATCTGCTTTACCGCTGAGAGGTAACTTAGATAAGATTATTTTGGAGTCCTTTTCACAATCAACAGTGGAAGAACCAAAGTTACACTGTTACACCTCATAGTCATACAGTAAACTGATAAAAATCCGATGAAGCCAAATTTGGCTTTGTGTCTACCTTCTTTGTTGGCTCAATACTTGATTTATCTGGACATACTACTAGGCTTCATTTCTTCAACAAAGAGAAGAATTTCAATGAGAAACTGGTAATGCTCAGGTGTTTGTTACTCAAGGTGAAAATTCTGAATATTATTTTGACTCCTAGCATTCTTTTTATGAAACACTACATTATAGCCAAGTTGTGCCTATTTCCAGGCTTTGTGCGAACCTGTGGTTATCAGAAATGCCCTAAATAGCATGCAGGTCTACAGACGAGGATTTTTTTTCTTTAAGCAATTGTGTCTACATTTCTTATTTTTCATTGAATTCTAAAAGCTAACAAGCATGCCTGTTTTCCTTTAATGCATACACAAAAGCCAGCATTTCCAGGTAACTTGATTTAACTAGTTGTTCATGTATTATTTAATCTTAGTACTAGAAACTAGCTGACAAATGTTGTGCTTCTTCTTGCATTGCAGCCTGAAAACATAATGCTGCTGGACAGGAATGTTCCTCTACCCCGCATTAAACTCATAGACTTTGGACTGGCCCACAAAATAGAAGCTGGGGCGGATTTCAAAAACATTTTTGGAACGCCAGAATTTGTTGGTAAGCTTTTTTTTTTCTTTTTTTTTATAATTTATTTTGTTCTGTTCTGTGTGTAATCAGAATTTTTAGTTGGGTGTGTGTACTGACTCTTTCCAGCCCCAGAGATAGTCAACTATGAGCCTCTAGGATTGGAGGCAGACATGTGGTAAGAGCCTTTAATTACCTCTCCCTGGTGATTTCTATACAACAGGCTGCAGTGGATAAGTTTGAATTAACCTTGTTGCTGTTTTTCACAGGAGCATTGGAGTCATAACTTATATACTGTAAGTTGGCATGATTCATTATTATGAGTAGGCATTTTCATGTATCAAAGAAGATAATCAGGACAGTTTCTTGGTCAACGTGTAAACGTTTGTACTGTTGTTTTAGTTTGAGTGGCGCGTCTCCTTTCCTCGGTGACACAAAGCAGGAAACGCTGGGAAATATCTCAGGGGTGAACTACGAGTTTGACGAAGAGTTCTTCAGCAATACCAGCGAGTTAGCCAAGAGTTTCATCAGGCAGCTGCTGGAAAAGGACACAAGGTAAAAGAATGAAATCAGTAAAAGAGAAAGGTCTGGCTTAATGATTCAATACGTAACCCAGAATTTGTTCTAACAAAATTAATCTGTGCTGTCAAACAAATAAGGCTAAGCCGTGAGTCAATCAAGATCAAGCATTTCACTAAACAAAATAAGCTAAATAAACAGACTTCATACCATAAGCTAATTATTAGGGACAGAGTAATACTTATCTTTATTTGTACCATGTGACCTCTTGTTTCCCAACATGTGTTCCCAATTATACGCACCTCCAGGAAACTTAATATTCCTGTGAATGTTAGATGTGAATGAATTCCTTAGAGATTCACATTCTTATGTGTGACAGATCATCATGCTCTGTGCCTGACAGAGTTTGGGTGTTTATTTACTCAGCTGCTTTCTTTCATTGTTTTAGAAAACGAATGACTATAGAAGATGCCCTGAATCACCCATGGATTAAGGTATGCACTTAATGTATGCTGTATTAGAGCATGCTTTGTATTATCCTCTTTGTGTCCTGTTAAAGACAAAAGAAAAAAAATGTAAATGATGAAAAATAATGAAATCCAGTGTTCACACCCGTTATCTGTATATGTTTCTGGTCAGCACTCCCTTAGGGAATATTTGTTCCACCCTTTTGAACCAATCCATCTTACACACCCTCAAACTGAAAAAGTCTTTGTCTAAATGTGAATGTACTAAAGCAAGACCTCACTAATAACCTTAATGGCATGGAAATGTAACAGTGTGTGATGTTGAGGAAGTCTACTCTCACAGTGGCTGCCGAAATGCATGTGAAAGGTGTTTTGCTGTGGAGTCTTCATCCTGTTTGGATCCAAGCATGAAGCCAGGAAACATTACACACTCATCAAGAATGTTTGTGTTTTTGGCGCCTTTACCAGCTATGGCTTCTGCTATAGGGTCATACACTAATCCCAACAGTGGCTCATCTGCTGGGATTTTCACAGTTGTATGTATTTTCAAGATGCAACAATGAGACAGCCTCTCACTCAGTGTCCCCCTCCACCCTTCTGTCTGAAGTCCTGTGGCCCCATGGACGAGGATGCTGTTACGTCTGAGGATGAGAAGAAAACGGAGCAGATGAAGACAAAACGTTTGAAGGAGTACACTATCCAGTCGCACTCTATCATGCCCCAGAACAACACATATGCTAACTTTGAGCGTTTTGCCTATGTAGTAGAAGACATAAACTTCATGGAGGCAGAGCTGTCAGAGGTGGTAGGCGCACACCACACCCTGCAATGTGACATAAAAGCATTACTTTCCATCTACAATGACAAGGAGGCCCGGTATAAGGAAAAGAGTGAGACTGCAAGGAAGCAGGTCTCTCAGGCCTACTATGAGTTTTGTAAAATAGAAGCCACAAGAAAGCTGCTGCAGGAGGACACTAAAGCTATAGATGCCAGTCTGGAGAGCATCAAAGGGAAGTAAAACCACAGGCAGAGTCATCTGGATGCAGGAGCTAATCTCCGAGCTGCAGTGGCTACAGGAAATGATAAGCTCTCTGCATTCTGAAGAAACTAACAGCAGCATCCACAGCAGCAGTCTGAGTAAAGACATCAAGCAAGCTCTGAAGGAGGTGATGCATCAGTCCTGCAGAGCTGAACTGTCTCCCGGGGTCAAACAGCCTCTCACAGAATCTGGATAATATAAACAAGTGAAGGCACACTTTAAATAAAAAATTGTCTGTCTTTCTTTTGAAGGTATAACATTTATTTGAATTTATTATGGTAATTTCTTAGTTGCAACACAAACTTTAAATTTGTGGCTGTGTTGTTTTGCTTTCTGTGTAAACAAAATAGTTTAAATTATTTTGTGGAAAAATGCTTTATTTGAATACACTCAGGAATTTTTTGAAAAATGCTTATTTACTTTTTGTTGAGTTAACAGAGAAGAACTAGGCAAGAAACAGTTAGCATAGCAAAAAGACCAGAAACAATGACAAAAGAAGCTATCAAAAGGTAAATAATAATAGTAGTCATAATATTGAGGGTCTACCAACTAGCTCCCTACTACTATTTTAAGTTTCATATCCTTCTTCATATCTTCTCACAGTTCTCAAAATCATTGTAGCAACTGAATGGAAATTGTAGCATCATCTAGGTAGTTGTTTGCTCTTGTTCACATTCTGTAGCCAAGCTAAGCTAAACTAAGCTAAGCTAAGCTAAGCTAATTTCTTTAGGCTGTGGCTCAAATTTCTTATCAAATTATTTTAACTGTGACATAATGTTAGTAATTTTGCTTTTATATATATATATA
>JBAMHW010000010.1:22587358-22611258 GCA_037177495.1 Rhadinocentrus ornatus | reverse complement strand
TTTATATACTCATCTTGTTTGACTTGAAGAAGTTAGCTTTTTATTTCAATGTTAAAGATGGGTGAGGACAATTTACCACTGTGTCTTTACCAGAAGACACAAAATCAAGCACTTTTCTTTTTACTTCTTCTTTCTTTTGTTATTTGAAAGCATAAAAAAAATAAAATAATCGTGATTTTATTTTTTCATTCCACTAATTGTGTTCAATCCATATTAATGGGATGTTTATCCCCCCCGTGTTTTCTGGACATTTTGTAATTGCTCTTTTTTATTTTTTATCTGTTGGTTAGCCATCTGAGTGGACATGTTCTAAAAAACTTTTTTTTACTAAATAGATTTCTATGTATGCTTTTTAAAAGGTTGAATTTATTTATTTATTTAAACATTTTTCTGAGGATATTAAAAGTGCTAATGGTACAAACCAAACCTTTTGATAAGATCTTATGTGCACAAAAACATCTCACTTCCTTATCACTTTTTGGTTTGCAGCATTGCAGCACATTTGTTTTTGCAACAGTTTTCATGTGCACTTACCCTTATAATTGTTGTCAACTTTAAAATTAATGTTGTTAATTTATTATGTGTCTAATTTTCAAAGACCTGTTTTTTGTCATTTAAATTTGCTTTTTTGTTGTATCTGTCATATAAACTCTATATGCACCATCAAAATTAGACCAGTACATTGGAATAGTGTATTTCACACAATTGAACATGTGACATTGACCTGAAAAGTATTTCCTCTACTATGTCATCTCTCATTATGTTTCTACAGCCTCTAAATCCCAGACAGGCCATGGTGAAGAGGCTATCAGTGGTCAACTTGGAGAACTTTAGGAGACAGTATGCCAGACGCCGGTGGAAGGTAAAAAGTACAGGATCAGAATCCGGTCCTTCAGTAAGAACTTTAAATAGAGAAAAAGTGCCACTTTGATGGTTTTCTGATAGACGTGTGTGTGTCTGTGTGTCTTCTACAGCTGTCATTCAGAATTGTGGCTCTATGCAACCACTTAACGAGGATCATGAAAAAGGGCCAGAAACTGCCTGAACAAGATGGGGTAGGAACACATTGTTATAAAGCTAGTGCCAATGGTTCAGCATTGATAACTGTTTTTGGTAATTAGTATCTGTATTTTTCCTCTAAAATTTAAGAAGCTGCTTTAACTTCAGTTTGGTAACAATGCAGCTGACAGCAAGTGAATTTAACTTTACATAAGGACCGACAACAGTGACTCAATTTTTCTCCATTCAAAGGTGACCAATTTTATTTATTCGTACTAATGTACTGATCGGTCTACCTGCAATTATAAATTTGAAAAATCAAGTCAACCAAAAAAGGGGGGTAAAAAAAAGAACACATTCTGGTTTTACAGTCCATGTGAGGTTTAACTTCCTGTTGTCTCAAGTAAGCTAACCTTTCAACACCCTGAACGTCACTGGACCCGAAAAACGAGCAAGTTGGAAGTGCAGCTGGATGGATTTTATTACCTTTAGACTGAACTAGTCATAACTGATTCCTTCTGCTTTTAGTATTTACCCCAAGAAGCATGACTACTAACTGTGATTATAAATTAATTGTACAATTTATCCAACTGGACAAAGTAATTAAGCATAAATGCATATGCAAATTCTTTCTAATAGTGTATCACAGTATTTGTATATGTGGATGTCAAATAATTTTACCATGATCGCCTGGGGTAGTTTTGGCAGATGCTGAGCTCTGGAGTATTTGTGACCAGCATAAATACAGTAACAACTATCTGAGTTTGCTGCAGTGAAGTAGAATTACTTGGTGCATACATTCATTTTTGGTCATGACTTTTAAAAAATAATCCTTTCATTTTGTAAGTTGTTTTTAGCTGCAGGCTTATATTGTTTTTGTCTTTTTCTTTTTCAGAGAGACTGTGAAAGTGACCAAGAGGAGGAAATTATGAAGAGGAGACCTAGAACCAGAAAGAGAAGCAGCACTTCCTGAGAGAAATGTTAAACTGGTGGTTGACTGTGTTTCAGGTGCAATCAGTGACTCTGCATCTTTTAAAGTCACATTTGCAGCTAGCTGCTTGCTTTAAATATCAGCTACCATATGCAATTAACAGACAGCTGTAAAGGTAGCATTTTAGGTCAAGCAACTATGTTTTTGCTTTCTTTTTTTTATTCGATTCTGTCTCCCCTATAACTAGTTTGTTGTTGACAGGAATGTGCTGTATATGTTCACTCATGCAGAAGAATGTAGACAGCTTCCTCTCATAATTACAGTCTTAAAAGTCTTTCTGTTTGGTGCTCAAGTGCTGACACAGAGTCGGACTTTCTTATTTTGCCAGTTTAACACAGTTTTTATTTTTCAAAGCAATACATACTGACAATTTAAAGAGTATACAAATGCATGATGGCAAGACGCATAGTGATCTTGTGTTTACATGTTATTCTACTTAACAAACAGCAATTTCTTTGCAAACACAGTATTTACGGTCATCCTATACCTTATTGCCTGTAGGCAATATAAGATTTTTAATAACTATAAATTACTTTCATGCAATAGCTAGTTTTCATCTTATATGTACATAGAGATGGTGTATAAACCTTAAAAAATATACTTGTGAAACTAAACTTTCAGTTGAAGTTTTAAAGCAGTGATTAAAGCTCCCCAGACTGTGATGTATTTAAGGTGTAAATAGACATGCTGTAGTTCAGACAAATGTCTTTAAGTTGTCTTCTACTTTCAATATAGCTCAAACTGGAGCATTCACTGTTTTAAACAGATTTTTTCCTGTGTACTTGTATGAACTGTAAATTGAGAATTTGTTTAATAAATGAATGAACATCACTAGTGTGTTGTTTGTTCTTAAAGGTTAAAAATGCTTTTGTCACAAGATAACAGAATTTATAGGAGTCATTACCATAATTTTTCTTTCTTTTATAGACATATAAAATATGATTCCTCTGTCAAAGTTAATACAGCTACTCCCCTAAAATAATCATGAATATTTATATCAAACCACTGTTTTTCTGGCATAAGAAATTATTATCACATCGTTGTTGACGGGAACTCTGTGTGTGTACACACACGCAAGAATGTGAACAGCTTCCTCTCATAAGCTGGTAGAATAGACGTCACTTAAACAATGGGATGCCCATAGATAGTGTTAAAGCATGTATACTTGTGGCCCTCAGAACATCAAGAACTTTGGTTGTGCATGATCTAGTTTGGCTTTTTTTTCCTCCCAGCTACCAACATTTATGCTGTTTGAGCTTGTTGGGCTGAAACAGATTGGAAGGATCATTTGCCCTGAACTAAATACATGCTGGCAGTTGCACGATGTAGACCAGTTCACACAAATGGTAAAAAGAGTCATAATCAACAAGTAGGTCAGTCTGAATTAGCAGCCTATTTATTCTACTGAGTTGCATTCACACGACACACAGGAGGAAGGCTGATGAGGCACCCTAGAGGCCTATAATAACACTTTTCTATGTGTTGATTTTAGTTTCACAAGTATTTGGACTTATCTGCAATATCAATAAACAAGTGGAAACCAGCATGCTGAAAAGGCTGTGAGAAAAAAAAAAATCTTATCTGCACACACATTTGCTGTAAATCATTTGGAGAACTTACTGCACCATTCTCACATTTTAACAAGGCTCCCCTTATAGAGAGACTATGTAGGTAGCTGGATGGAAAACTTTAGCAAGAAGTCCTAAACAAATGCTGCAAAGCTTAAGTTTTCACATGCTGCCCTTCTGGAAAAATGTCAGCATGTTTGAAGACGGCTTAAAAGACAGAAATGTGTGTGTGTTTTAGTAAAAAACTTTTTAAAAAATGCCTTTCTTTTGCAATCATAATTGGCAGATAAACTACAAAATTACATTGTTTATAATTATTAAGACCATTTGGTCACAGTTCATGGACGGATTAGTGTATTATAATAACTAGCATTAGTGATAGTAATATTATATTATATGAGATAGTCATAGTAGTAATATATGTAACTTTATATTTTTAAACTGTCATTCATTTCTATACTGCAATTTGCAGTTTACTTAGATTTATTGTGTATTGTAATGAACTGTAAATCTAAACAACAGAAAAAAATATAAAATAAACCACTGGTTTAGATTAACACAGATAGACATGTAACACTGAATTTTGTGATGTAATCTTCACATTTTCAGTTAATAAATAAAATGGAGTCAGACAGGCCCATTTATCAAATAATGAATATTTTAATAGAGCCTTGTGGGGTAGGGATTGGATAAAGTTTAATATCTCTAACTTTAAATTAGGGTGATGGCGTTTAATAATAATAAAACAGGCTCATTTTTAATCCATCCCAGTTTAACTGGATTGAAGAACTTGAACTTCCCACTATCAGCGTGTATATTTGACACACAGTGAGTCTTCACTGTATTGACAGTACTGGTGTAGTACATATTATTTCTGCTCTTGGTGCTACGTAGTGACAACCTTTCAGTTACTGGCATAAGAGGAAATTAAAAAATAAGACAAAAAAAAACAAACATTTAGTCCATGCTTGGGTCACTAGTCTGTGTCTGGTCTGATGGATCAGACTGGTGAGTGTAAATATTTCAGCAACGTCTCACTGATACATGAGCTGATTCCTTTGTAGCTTTGTCATTGGTAGAGAGTGAGATAACATGCCCTACAGTCAGACGTTACAGTTAGGGCTTAAGCATGTCATGTAACAGGAGTCCCAGCTGGTATGGTGGGATCAGTTCTGTGGGATTGCTGGATTCCAGCAGACTTATGTTGGGAAGATGGGATGCATGGTTTGTTCACTCAGACAAATAAGGTGTGCTGACAGAGACTCTATGCTACTTCTATATAACTCCAAGCTATCCTACAAGATGTCTTTGGAAGTATGATTACCTATAAATAACTTGCTGGTGATGATTGAATTAATATAATACTCCAACTCTAAAAAGAAGGCAGATATAAGCACACATTTTTTTTTATGAAGGTGGTGCTAGATCTGCAGCAGTGGAATATTACACTCATCTCTCTGAGATGTTGAGATAATTGCATGTATAGGCTACACCACCCAGCCAATGTATTAAAACCACAGACAGATTAAGTGACTGATCAACTTTAGCAATGCAATGTTCTGCTGAGAAAACCAAATGAATTCAAATGAATGTCACTTTCCACAAACACAAATATTTTTGCTGAGCAGTCACACACCCCACATGGCACCAGCACCCAGTTGTTTGTCCATGTCATGACTGCTCTTAGCTCTTTTGGTGATATGATGAGGATCCCCACCAAAGAGAGAAATGTGGTCATCAAGCATCTTGCTAGTGATAAACTACTTTGTTCGTTTTACAATAGTGCCCCCTAGTGACCATAATTGAAAAAGAAACTGAAAACATTAAGAGGGACCTTGCACTGTAACAAAAAAGAAAGAAAAGAAAAATAACTAAAAAAGAAAATACAGAAACACAAAAGGATCAAAGCTCCAGTTAAAAAATGCACAAATATGACAATTTGACACGTTAATGTAGCAACAGTAAAACAATCCACCCTTTAAATACTGTAGATGATTCACAAAGCCTCCAAAGAATCTATGATTTGTGTTTGTAGCTTGTAAATACTGTGAGACTATACATTTATAACGCAATGCTTATTATTTTTTTTATAACAAACAGCTTCATTAGTCATTTGAATTTTGTTTAAAAAAGGTTCAGTTTTATCATATGTCCAACTTCGTCGGAGATGACAAATTTTAACATCTGCTGAATAATTCATGCTGCATCATACTTTCCTTGAATCAGCTGTTGCTTTGCACTCAGAGTGGTCAGAAGAGCTGACAGCAGAGGCTGTGTAGCTCTGGAGGTAGACTTGAGAACATTAATCATGCATGCCAGCATCTCACTTTATCTGTGTGATCATTAGGGCTTACTTTACTGTGATGATCACTCTCTGGAAATGAGCTCCTGGAGGCTGCTTCCATTATTCATACGTACAAGAGCACAGTCTGACCCCTATTCTTGGAAATAAGACTTAATGGAGGTGGGCGGTTGGGGGAGGAGGTTGCTGCTTTGTGCTGTTGATATGTTGCTGAGTGACGTTTCTGTGTCAGTGGTCTCACTCCCCTCTGTGCTTCATCTTCTGTGCATCACTGTTACCTGCAAAATTGGAGCTGACAAGTGCTGCTCATTAGGATATTGAGGATGACTAGTGTCATTTGATTGATTTACTTTTTCATCAATATTGTATTTTTCAAGTAAAAGAACAACAAAAGACGGATTTTTTGCATATAAGTCTTTATTGATGGATATAGACACATTCCTTTTGCACATGCCACTCATCATACCAGGCAGTTTCAAACTTCTGTAGATAAAGAATGTGTGAAGCGATTGTTTAAGATGTTGCGGTCCACTAAATATCTGAGGACTCCCACAGTTATAATTATGGCAATTTTCCCATTTTGGATACATCATACATGTTTTGCAAGATGTTCTGGACTTCACAGAATACACATAAATCTCAAAGAGATTCTCCAAAGAAAAAAGAAAAAGATTCTCTCAGAATCTCCAAATCGCCAGAGGCATGTAACTAAAATGCTTTTTGTTTGTCCTTTTTTTTTTATTTTGCATTTGCATCTGATAGAAAGATCAAAAGCCCAGTTATGCTTCTCTGTAACAAGTTTAAGTGGAGGTAATTATAACTTGCACCATGGGGATGGTTCTGGCCTTGATAATGCTCACATAAGTAGTGTTATGCAACCGATGATACACACCCAATAAAATCCAGAACTTGTGCCAGGAGTTGCGAAGTTGGATCACTGAGACTCAGCCATATTGGTAAAGAGTAAAATGATGAGTAGAAAATCTTTACTTTAAAACTCTGTTGCAGAACAGATACCATTATTGCATCAATTACATCTCAGACCAATTAGCTCTTTTATGACATGTCATAATTTCTGCAATGAGTAGGCACTGAGAAGCATTTAGCCTATACTGACCTGCTTAGCATCAACTTGGAAATTAACCGGATTTTCTACTATGAACATTTTCCACATGACATCCGTGTCAGTTTCCTGTGGACCTACAACTGACCACATGGTATTAGCTCTCTAAAAGAAGGAACCTGGTTTTATAAAGAGTTAAACCCACAGAGAAAGGTGGTGGTGCTTTGAACGTTGTTCTTTCTCCTAAAAGGGCTGTGGATAACCTATTGGAGAAAGCAAAATCAATTGCACTATATTGAACTGCAGAGTGCTCCTTCCTGAATCGTTGGTGAGCGTACTTAGTGGTCCTTTTAGTTTTAGAGACTAGAATATTACCACTGCAATATCGGGACATTTCAGCAGACTCTTTTTGAGGCAATGTAGTGATTTGGTAATAATAAAGACAATGACTGACAAGCATTGTCTGTGTTTCAGTCCAAGTGTTGTTTGGAAAACAGAATACTTTCCCAGTGATAAGCACTTATAGATTGCCACGGCAACTTCATCATTTGTATAACCTGCTCCTCTAATAATTGAGTGGGTGATATTTTCAGTTCGTAGGTCTCTTAATTAAAGGTGCTCTGTTCTCTGACAGATGAGACTATTATCTCTGTAGAGGGTGAATGAATGGCTTGCAGCTCATAATAACATAATGAGTCCATTCCTTGCTTTGTAGGGATGAGATTAAAGTATGTGAAAGTCTCATGGAAAGTTGCAGAATGTTCTGAGCACACTGATCTTTCTCAGAATCTTGTTATTCTAGCATCCTGCAAATTACACAGAAGACCAGATTTTCTGTTGAATTTAGTTGTTTTAAGCATGTGGACCTTCGTTTCAGTCTTTGGGTTTAATAACAGAGTAGCTAATCTCCTTTCTGAGTGGGTTGTAATCTGCTCTGGCAAATTTGTTTGGTTGCAGTAAGTAAATATATATAATATAACTCTATGAACGTTTTTCTTTTTTTTTTATTCTATTACAGCATTAAAAATAAGTCCCATGGTAAGAAACTGCATTTGAAAATTTCTGTAGAAAAAGTTTAACTGACACTTTACAGGTTAAGAAAGACTTTAAAGGCTGTGCAGTCAAAATACTGCAATTTTCTGCCCTTTATTCACTATACGTACCAATTAGACCTTTTTATAGATAGAGTGCTGCACAATACACCTCTGACTTGCGTATTTAATTGGGTGGTTGGCTGTTGGAAAGAGACAAACACACATATTTGCCTTATTCTGTAGTGCATTACATAAAAAATAACCACGGCAGGATAAAGCACCATCCTATTAGCTATGATTCCAGCTAACCCTCTTATCATTTCACACTCAAACGAAGGCTAATTTAACAGTGAGAGAGTAGCTACAGAAAATGAGGCCCTATTTATTATTCCGTCTGCCCGTTTGCACCTGGAATTGGATCTTTTCTCTCTTTTTTCTCTTCAACTCGCCTTTGAGTGCTTTTAACAAAAGGCTCTCATCTGTGCTGGTCCAGTAATGATTAGTCTTTGTAGTTTTACCCACATACGGTGGCCTGGACAAAAAAACAAAACTCAGACATCAATCAATTTTCTTAACCATTACTGCCATGGCACATTAAAACAGAAAGCAATGAGATTTCTTGTTCAGGTCGATAGTGTAACCTGTTAAATCTGGTGCCACTTAGTTGAATGAAATCAAATGAAAAGAATCTCATCATAATTTCTGATGTTGCTCATTACTGTCCTCCCATGCATTAGTTTTTTTGTGCTTTTTTTTGCTTTAATATATATATATATAATAATAATTATTATTATTATTATTAAGAAACAGTTTAAAGTACTGTTGTGGCTTGTCTTGACATTTCTGTTATGATGCACATCTGCTTTCCTTCTATGTACTATCCATGCCAGCTGGGGCTAGACATGGATGCTGTCAGGTCGTCTGTGCACGTGAGTTCAGACCATTAGTCTTGCCCAGGGAGATTGGATCTGGGGCAGCATTACTGAAACAATGCAGTGTGGGTAATCGACCCAATCCGCTCTTTAAGTCTAGAAAAAGAGACACGTGACTGTACTATAATTTATGCACACCAAATTTTTAAAAAAAGAAAAAGAATGGATGTCTCATATTTTGAACTTCCAGGTCAACATCCATACAAAGACCTGTTGTGAGCCTCTGTGAATAAATCTTCCATGAACTGAAACAAAGCGTGCAGCTGGTTTTATTATTACAGTGGTTTAATGAAAATGTTCACATTTAAAGACACGTTTAACAAATGAAAGTGACCTCAAAGCCAAACCTTCAGTAGATTTAAAAAATGTGTCTTCTCTTAGGTCAAACAAGGATGAGCTCACGTTGTCAACTTTTTCACCGATAGGTGGCAGTATTCAGCTTTAAAGTGTTTCTGTTTAAATTATGGTTGGCAGGAATAATGTTTGCTTATTTCCAGTGTAGGTACAGTTTTGTTTTAGAGATCAACATCTGAATGCAGTTTCAGCAACGTTGAAAATAACATGTTGAGACCCACAGGATTGTGGAAGTGGGATAAATTATGTTTGGAGCCATTCTCTAAAGGCAAAATTACGTTTTCATGAGTTTAAACTCAGCTATTTTACAAATGAAAGCTTACTCCGTGTTGTACAGTGAGTTACGGTCGTGTCTAACTAACTTTAAGTGGTGGAACATCATGGAGTACATTTTTTAAAATATACTGTTTTGTATTTCCATTGCACAATATTTCTGAAGGAAATACTGTACTTGCATTTCCAGTAATTTTACACCTTAACTAACATTTTACTTTTATATTTTCTATTATATATATGTCTTTGAAAATATAAAATGTTAAAGAAAAAGCAGGGTTTTCTAACAAATTTAACAGCTTCACCAAATAGTGTTTACCTTTTTTTCTTTTCCTTTTTAATTGTTCCCTAGATGGGTTGCCACAGCAAATCATCTGCATCCATTTCCTCATAATTTTCTCTTACACCAAGTAATGTCCTCTTTCAATGCATCCATAAATCTCCTTTTTGGTCTTTCTCTTTGCCTCCCACTTGGTAGTTTCAGCCTTAGCATCCGTCTGCCATTAAATTCACTTTCTCTGACCTCTTTGACTTTGATTCCAAGGCATTTACCATGTGCTGTCCCTTAGATGCACTCATTCCTGATCCTATCCATCCTTGTCACTCCCAGAGAACTTCAACATTTCAGTCTCTGCTACCTTAGTTTTGCCCCTAAATTTCAAAAATAGTTTAATCTTAAATGATGTTCAAATGAACTCAGCCAAAAAAAAAAAAAAAAATCAAAGGTCAAAGTCCCCCCAAAAAAACAAAGAAAATGGTGATACTGTATATAGAGCTGTTTAAAAAGTGTACTTACACATTGATGCATCAGTATTAATCCAATTATGTCCCAGTAAAAAAAAAAAAAAGGCCAAGCAGTCACACACTAACTATTGTAAGGATCTTTCATTTAATGAAGTATATTTTAAGTAAATGATGTCAATACTTCTACCAGTGCTGGGCTGCCTGCAGGCATGTGCGAGCGCACAGTGTGAAGCACTTTCTGAGAAATGTGAAGTGAAACTGAGCTGGTACATCTGATTTTTCTCCTGTAAAGGCAGAAATTTCACTGTGCACAGCAGAACTGAGGTACTGAAAATGACACCTTGCCTCATAATCAATAAATCTTATTATTCCCTCAGGAAGAAAGCTCCTTTTGAGTGTTCCCCATTGAGTCACCCGATAATTGGTCCAACTGTGATATAAATCAGGCAGCACTGTTTCAACTTTGATGCATAATGAGCTAGTTTGGATCTTGGAAGGAAAAAAAAACCCTACTTCATAGTTTCTTTTTGCTGATGCAAATATCCTGTCTTACAATTCAAAATAATCATTGTAAGCCACAGATGAGTGAAGGAAAAAATAATAATAAAGGCTTTTTTGGGGATATTAAACAGTAAAAAAAAATCCAACATTTGTTCTCTGCATTTACTGGTTTGCCAGTCTGTGTCAAAAAAAATAATCCCAAGCAACATTGCATCAAACAAATATAACCACATTTATTTTTAAAGTATAAAATTTCACACTATAAAGGCCACTTTTCAGGGTTAATTGACAACCGCTCTGTAAGATTTACACGGACAAATACCTCGCCCCTCTGCTGGTCTAACATACTGTCCAGCTCTGTGGCAAAATAAAATAGCAATTGTTCTACTCCACCACAGAAAGTAGTTGGCAAATCTGAATAATTTACTCAATACAGGAAAATGGCAGGAGAGTGAAATTCCTGATTTGTACATCCCACAGAGGAGCAGGTACTCCAAATGCTTCTCTCTCTTTATTAAACCGGCTTACAGGCACAGCTTGACGTTACAGGCACTGTTCGCCTTCTACTGGGAGACTAAAAAAAACAAAAAAAAACACAAAACAAAACAAAAACAAAACAAATCTGCAGTTGACATTCTTTACAATGGCACCAGTCAGGCCGCAGGAGCATCCCCATGGAGAGAGCATCCTCTGTTTGTACTGCACACCTCGCTGTCAGAGGCTGTTTGGCTCACTGCGGATCTGGTGAGGGGGTCCAGACTTTGAGCATAGTGTTCACATTCCTACTCACTTACCATGACGTGGTGCTCACTGAGGTAGAACAGTTGTACCAAAAGACGTATTAATAAAGAAAAGAAATGAGTAACAGTCACATCAATAAACTTAAGAGTGGAGTTGTGGGGAGGGAGGGCAACATCATGTTTCACCCACTATTTCAGCACAACAAAATGTAGAGCGCTGACATGTCTGGATATCTGAATATCCTTCTTTCCAGCTCAAACGTCCACTGTGCGTCTCTCCCTTTCAGGCATAACTACTGTTTCACAGATGCTCAATAACTGTATTATTACACCTACAAGCCAGTGGGAACAGTTCAGTCATGTACAATACTTGCTCTGGGTATCTGGGCATGTGAAATCTATCCTTCTGACTCTCACACACATAACTCAAGAGTGCAAATGAAAAACAGGGAAAGACAACAAAAGGGAACAAAAGCAGACACTTGTCGTGTCAGAGAGGGCGCGTTGCCACGCAGAGAGTACATGTTCGTCAATGCTCGTTCCATACTGAAGAGGAATCTGTGACATCCCTTTTAAATGCTCCCATCTCTCCTGAAGGCTGGAATGAGCTAAGCGAGCTGACTGGCTCCCAGCAGGCTGGGCAAGGCGAGGCTGGGCTGTGCACCAGATACAAGCTGTACACCCAACCCTCTTTTCGGACTAGGACCAGCTGCTGTCCATGAAACCCCCTGTCCCCTTGCGTGTGATGATGCTGTCTGTTGATTTAAGGAGCCTCTCTAGGCAAGGTGCGTTGATTTTGCCTCGTGGAGGGCCTCTGGGCACAGAGTCTGTCTGAATGTGGCTGTCTGTGCTGGAGGAGACAGCATTGTCCTGCGTTAGGTCTCTGTCTCTGTTGGTCAGCAGGTGCCTGGGACCAGCCTGGGCCTGCTCTGCTGTAGGGGAGCAGATGGGCGACGTGTGGAGCCATTTCAGGTTATTGGCGGAGTAGGCTCCAGGAGGGGTAAGGTCTGTGACTCTCAGGGCCTTGATGCTGGCTGAAGGATCACTGACTGTCGCAGGGCTCACTGTTGCAGTGGTGGTCACTGGAGACAGCTGCTGGGAAAGATGAAACACAGCTTAATTTAGGTCTTTTAGCAATTTATCACTCACCAGTATACTACTATTTAGCTATTGTTAGCTGTATTAAAGTCATCTTAAAAGAAAAAAAGAGAGAGAGAATGTACAACATATAAAGAATGTGCCTATGGTCTGCAAGAAAACTTATTAACTGTGTAATATTTTATTTGTTTCAGGCTGACAAGTGACGGTGTTTAGTTCACTATAGTTCAGTACCACAGAAAAAAACAATATATCTCGCCCATACAGACCCCAGTTAAATGAAACTTTCTGAACAAAATCTGACATATCAAAATTTCCACAGGCCATTATATTCATTCGTTAAATTCATTCCCTCTGATAATAATATGAGAAACTATGAGAAAATAGGAACTAGTACTGTGTTGTAATTTTTGTGGCCAAGTTGTCAAAACATTTTCCCCTTTCAGTTGTTAGCTTGTAGAAAGAAATTTTCTATTCTCTCTAATCATGTTCTTAGGTTAATTATATAGACAGACCCTTAAATGAAGGTTATGAGAGAAATGATTATTTTCTTAATGCTTTCTGAATACATAATGCACATTTATGTTTTTATAGGTGTCTTGAAAAGAGACATGGGATGTTCCCATGAAATAGTTTGGATCTGCATATTTACATCATGTATCCCATAAAAAGCAGAAACTAGAAAGACCCCTCTTGTGGAAATAAAGCTGCCATTACTACCAATTTCTTTGATTTGGGTACATAATGGCAACAATAATTATATGATACGGCACTAGTATTTCAAGTTTAACGACACCATCTAGCACTAAAATTAGACGATAACATGTGGCACCCTTAAGTGGGGGGGTGTTTACCGTGTTTACAACACCATATGAATGCCCCATCTTGTGCAATTTATAACCTTGTTAGTAGAAATGATCTAAAAGTTTAAAGTTCATAAGCCATTTATTTGACATCACTATCTTTTCTACAAGATCATAAGTTTTATACTAATTTAGCATTAGTACTTCTCTGTTAAGTTATGTCGGCATGCAGACTTTCGGCTTTGAAACATTGTCTACAAATAGTGCTATCCAAAAATCCTCAAATAAAATGTCTTCCTTTGTAACTGCTAAACGCTAAATGACACACTATATTCAGTAGTTTACAATAAGATAGCATTCTCCATTTTTCTCTTAGCCTACACAATTATCTGAAAGAAGCTAAAATGTTCTCCGAGTAGCAAAGAAGAGTGATAAATTTGCATGCATTCATCACTATAAGAGTCTCTTTTCTCATTACTAATAACAGCACAGTTTATAGTTAATATCAAAATGATCTGCTAAAGTAAAGATTATTGGAACAAAAATAACAAGCAGTAACAAAATGAAGTAGCTTGTTTATGGTGATTTATAATTAAACATGATGTTCCTGTTTCTGGGAGGGTGTGTCAGGATTAGTCTCAGAAATAAATCCACACCAATTAAATGCAATGTATTGACCTCTCTTATCCCGACAGGGACACTACTCCAAAATTACCTTTTGTCCTCCGTCATTGTTCTTAGTGAACCTGAGACTGCAGTAATTCTGCAGTAAAAATAGCTTTTAATCCTCCTTTCCTTGTCCCAGGCCTGCGATTAAATAATAATGGGTATTTCAGTCGCTCTTTCACTGCGTCATCACCATATGCTCTTGGCAGCAGCCCATGTCTAACTGAAGAGTGCTTACACAACAGTGCTGCTTTTTTTTTTACAAGTTTACCTTAAGCCTCTTGCTGGCAACGGCTTCCTCTGTCTGGGTGACAGTGAGTTGGTCTTGGAGTTTTACATTAGGGAACCAGCTCTTCAGCATTTCCTCCATTTTCAGAATGATATCAATATATTTCTCCCTGAAAAAAGAGAAAAGACACACACACACACACACAATATTTACAAGTGTACCATGTGTGTCTGACTAATCTAATAATCTTGCCAACTTCTTCGTGGAAATGTTATCTCTCCATCGAGCACACACAGGAAATATGCAGTTTCGAACAGCGAGTGAACACATTTACTCTGTAAGGCCTATTCTGTGTGTGTGTGTGTGTGTGTGTGTGTGGGGTATCTTGAGTACATTTCTCACATGTTTAGAGCTCACACGTGGCTTGACGTATAACAGTGCTGCTCGTGTCTAAATATAAACACCAAAGCCACAAAGGTATCCAACAGCGTCATTCTGGAAATAAACTCGGTGATGCCGTTGCAGGAGGGCATAGTCAAAGTCCTGTTCATGTACCTGACTAAACCAGATGGTGTGTAGGGATTATAGCCTGTGTCATATGACCAGGACCTTCTTGCTATATTCCATACAGGGCATGTAAAATTCATGTGAAAGATTATCTGCAACAGTGACTGCTAAAAAAGTCACTTTGATCCTATCTACCATTGTGTTGCTGCAGGGGCTGCCAGCTGGCAGCACAGAGCAGGCACAGGGGAGCGACAGAGGGAGGGGTTTAGTCCACCTTCCAGCCTCTGCCCCGACTGTCTGCGGGAGGCTGCCACACCCACTCTTTGTCTCCCATATGAAGGTGGCAGCTGGTGGGAGAAGGCTTCAATTAGTCTATGCCAGACTCAGCAATATACCTTGATGCAAAGCCGCACAGTGTGGCCCAGCAAGACAGGCATTGCGCAAGTATTGGGAATGCTGCTTTAATTTTAGTTATACTCTATATAAATCTTGTTTTATTTCATATATTTACAGAGAACTTTATTTATATGAATGCCTCTGGTATTTTGTTGGGCTTTTTATGGATTTTACTTCAAGGCAGCACATTGGGAAAAAAAAACTGTAAAAAATATTCCTATCAAAACAAGGGGTAGTTAGCTTCTATTTTATAATATGAAACATCAACACATTTTAAGATTATCGTATTACAGGGACTAAGACTCTCCTTTGAAGGGATGATATCATACTCCATTACACTGTCTGGCCAGTGGAGAGCTAATCAAGCAGACACGAGTGTGCTTCTCCCACAGTGGAGCCTGATACATTTTTAACGAGATGCCCGGCTGAAGTGTGACCCAGCCATCTCTGCAGTAAATTTATCCTGAATGTGTGGGGGTAGCAGTGACCTGCTGTGAGCCATGTGTCAGAGAGATAACAGAGACCACTTAGGCAAGAAAGAGCATTTCTGTGTTTAACTTGAGATTCTGATCCAGGTTTCAAACCTCATTTGAGCAACACAAGATTTCATGGCTAGGAGAAGCATATCTACAAAAACATGAACATGCATTGGAGTAATACTAAAAGCCATTGTTAAATCTAAAGCTCTATTTAGGTCAGACTTACCCCATGAAGGGGTTCTGCAGGACACCCGTGATCCTCTGAATCCTGTCCATGGCCACACTCTCCTGGAAACTGCTGAGTCCTGGAAAAGAAGAAAGCTGCAGCGTGAGCCTCATGAACTGTGTCGACAGCAGGGCCGAGTCTGTGCAGCAGATGGGTTAGTGTGAAATGTTTGTGCGAGGGAACAGACCCCCTGCTTCTGTGGCCAGGAAGGGTTGGGTCACACAAGGTTTAGGTTCAACCAAGATCCCAAACTAAGCAGTTTCAGAGCATCTCTGGACATGGTGGTATCTTCCAATGGCCCTTATAATGCCTAACTGACAACACACAAACAGCAGCTGCTTGACTGGAGAGTGTGGTACAGTATGTTCCCACTTACTTCTGCCAAGTTTACAAGGAAGGATGAAGTGTGACATTTCTTGCTCTAAGTACGTATAATATAAAATTTCCAACAACTTTCAGCTGCTAAGTGAACCTTAACCCAGAATGAGCTCGATTACAAAGGGTGTATGGGGAATAGTTGTGGTTACTCAAAAGTCCCACAACAATACATGATGCAGACATCTCACTCTAAAATCTCATATTCCACAAAGGCTGCCACGCTGTTCGTTCACTCTATTCTTTTTCTCTTAGACAAAGAAACAGGAGCAGGGAGAGATCGAGTTTCATCTAATACCCCCCCCTAAAAAAAAAAAAACACATTACATTTTAGGTTGGAAAGAGAGGATGTGCATAGTCTTGTGTTTAAATTGAATTCACATGTACAATACTTCATGGAAATAGGACAAAAAAACAGATGATTTATGAAATGATTGACTTACTTTCTTTGTATCTCCCTGAACGAAGGCCGTTTAAAATTGATGACAGGGGATGGATGTAGCATTGTAGCTCCATGCACTGGAAATGATAAAAGATTGATTTGTTGGCAGGTGATAAAACATGGTTAAAAACCTTTTGCAGTGCTGATATTAGACAAACTTGAACTGCTATTTCTTTAAATATTGATTAAAATGATGCAAATAGCTGACTGGTTATGTTTGCTTTATGATGAAATGACAAATATTACTCCAACAGATAAAAGGCAAGAGTCGTCTTTTCTGGTAATTTCTGTAAAATCAGCAGTGAAGTCGATTTGGGTAGAAGGGCGCATCTTAGTTTTGCTGACGCCGTCAATCACCTCCTGTGGGAAACAAGCATGAGTCACAGAGGTGCTCACCTTTCTGCTAAAAATCTGGTCTTTCTCCGATGTGTTGGAAATGAGCTGCCGTTCTTTGGACTGCTCCTCTGCAGAGCTGTAAGGTCTCTTCAGTAGTTGCTGAGCGTTCTTTCCATTCACATTTTCTCCTTGCTGTGTTTTACAGAGTCCAGTAATCATGCCTCTGTCCCATTTCTCCATGTAGCCGGGAGATCCCCGGCTGGAGACCTCCCTGACCTCACTCCACTTGCTGTTGCACTCTTTTAACTCGCCACTCCGGTGGCAGCTGCTTTCAGACGGGCCCAGGTGTGGAAGATTGCTGGGGGACGAGGAAGCCTCTGTCTGGCCGGGCTTTGTAGTGCAGTCAGACTCTTGTTCACTCTCGCTTTCCTCATTGTCACTAGCCAGCCAGTCAATGGAGTTGTCCGAATCTGTAGCAGACATCCTCAACTGCAGGCTCTAACTAGCATTGATCATCACTGTCCTGATGGAGAGAAGGTTGTATTTAGTGAAACTAGCCAAAAAAGAAGTAAAAGATAGTTGTGATTAAATTAATGAATTCAAAAGAGTGGCTAGAATTTAACTAAATGGAGCCAAAATAACCCAGAAATGTCACTGAATCAATGCAAAAAACACTGCATCTCCAACTATGCAGATCAGAATAAAGACAGAGAGAAGCACCAGATCACTCTGAGCAGATGGTGGCAGACAGGTTACAGTTGTTGAGACCACAATGACATGTTTGTTTTGCAGATTCAGCACCTGAACCACAAAACACAGGCCAAACACACTATCAAAGACAGACTACAAAATTAAATTTCAAGGCCCAAAATCTTAATCTGGCCACCCACCAAGCAAATGTGTTTTTTATACTCCAGCCTTCATAGCTTTCCTCACTGCTGTTCTATCAGCTGGCCCCCCAGCTGCAACCACCACATTTATTCATAAACACTGTTGGCTTGTTTATTGAAAGGGGACAGGGGTTCTGCCACCACAACAACCAGTGTCTCATTGGACTGCAGACCTTCCAAAAGCACAAGTGACACTTGTGAGTTGATTAAAAAAATTGTAAAAATCAATAAAAACAGCACAATTTGTTCACAATCAAGGAACAGCCCATGAATAAAAAACTCGAATGCTCCTCATGGATGCTACATGTCTTGAGGGAGTTTCAACATGTTTCCTTTGTGATTAGTTTATAAAGGAAGTGAGAACAGTATTTTCCGCACACACATTATTTTTGGTTTCTGAATGGTTAACGTCTGGCATGTTTTTAGTTTCCTGTGCAATTGAGGGGTAGAAGAGGTAATTTCTCTCCAGTTCTTTGTTTCAGGATGACTACCTTCTGATCTTATGATTTAAAAAAAAAGAAAATGGTGGAAAAGATTTGCTCATTAACACACATATTGTTAAAGATATTAATTATACTTTTCTATTTAGCTGTTTTAAGCTACATAATTATGAGAGAACTCCTCTTTAACCAAGGCTATAAATAACCATCTTTGAGAAAACAAGTATTTTATATCTGAATACAGGGTTTTAACATTTAACAATGGTCAGTAATTAAAATTGTACTAGCAAGTCCGAGGGAACCTTTGGTATAATTTAAAGATAATTGGAAGTGTGGCGTGTCCATTGTAAAACTTTTCTTTTACATAAAGTCATAAAAACAAAGGCATATACCAGTGATTTGATCTACTTGTGCAGTAAAACGGCAAACACAGGCCAGGCTTGTCCCAATATCCATGCCCAGGGCCTCCACTTCAACACCTCATAGATCCGCAGCTCTCCATACAGACACACACACATATATATATAAATATATATATATAAAATCTTCATCTACCTGTGTAGGTGGGGCACCGATAGAGATGATGCCTAACCATTTAACACCAAAGACCTTAAAGTAACAGAAAATTTCCGTCACCCAGAGGTCAAACATTCTTATCTTCCAACACGGAAAACGGAGATAGTGAATGATCAGATCTATTCGCCTAAATCAGATCAGTTGGACGAGAGACACAATAGACTTCCTCATCGGTCATAGCAAATTAGGCAGCATCTGCTGTTAGATTATATAAAACCACTCAGAGAAACGCGGACATCGGTTATGGTTCCGCCTTAACTGTTAGCTCATCAAACTGCCAAAACACAAACAATTCTGTGTTTTTCTCCATTATCGTGCTTCTATCAAATTCCTCTGCACGACTTATAAAATAATATAATCAAAGTGCCTCATCTTCACACCGACACATAGCTCAAAGAGGCTGTAATGGTAATCCGAGTGGCTGGAGATGTGGCGGGTACCTACCTTCTCAGGATGCGGTGGCCGGTCCAACTCTCCCCTTTGTTCAGCGGTAAATCCGGCAGGACTGTCGGGCAGAGCGCAGCTGATGTGCTGGACGTGCGACGTGTGAGCCAGTGATCGGCCCGTGTTGCTTCTCCCAAGGCAACGTGTCTGGGAGGGCGGGATTAGTGGGGACGGGCTCTCCCATTTGCTCCACGAGCAGCCGCAAGTGACCAATCAGCGCCTTCGCTCGGTGCAGCCGCGGAGCAATAGGCGAGGTTGGTTTACATATGCAAATGACACAAACACGTGGACACGCGGATCGGTTTCATTTCAGCAGCTGGGCGAAAAGTCAAGCCAGGGCTGGCCCTGGTCAGTCTACAGGCATTCTTCCTCATTATCATCTGGATGATGATGCCTGACTCGAGGCATGTCGGTAAACTGAGCCGGCCTGGTAATAGCGCCGTCAGCAGTTCTACCACTGGTAGGGTTTGCTCAAGGACACTACAGCAGACAAAATGTATAGGCTCTGTCCTTTGCCTTTGTCTAGGGAAGAATTTTCCAAGAAGTTAAATTATTTAGGCTATATAACAGTAAAGGGAGCATAACGTAGCCATAGCCAATACAAATGGCTTTAGTAAGAATTCTACATTGAACTGCTGTGTAAGTCAAACAAAGAGGAAAATACTAAAAGGAAAAAAAGAAGGTTGCATAAGGTTAAAGCATGAGTACCTAAACGGAATGATCTGGCAACCTCATACACCAGCCTATCATTAGATTAGGAGTGTTAATAAATGTTAACATTTTACATTTGGACAAAGCAAAGTACTAATTTTGACAGTTTATCCAGTAGGATTTTTAAACTAATTTAGTAATTAGGCTTCAAACTGAATCTGGACAGTAACTAGCTGAGGGAAAAATGTAGGCTACCTTTCCTCCAAATTGTGTTAAAGCTGTTTTTTTCTATAAAATCATGTGCTTGCCACTCAGAATAGTATAATAATGAAGTGTATTTAGAGTTACTTAACAGGGTTGCACAGTGGCCTCTTCTAAGGTATGATAATTGACAATGATTATACTGTGTACATTTTCTTATCTGTCATATTGTGGGGGACCAAAACAGATAAGAGTCTTACCTCCACGAGCACATTTCTGTACTTCCTCATCAACCTGTCACACTCCTCAACATTCACCACACACACTTCCAATAACATTGGTTTAAAGTTTCACTGATAGTAACAGGCATTGTTCAAGCAAAAGCATGATTTTCATTTCTTTAATTTTCACAGCTAAGAATGACAACTATGATCATGCTCCAACATTATACCATAAACTCCTGTATTTGTATTCTTCTTCTTATTATTATTATTTTTATCATTTGGGTTTTTCATTGACATAGAGCCAGTGTTTTGGTAGCCCCAAAACACTGACTTTGCACCATTTCATAAATGCAACATGTCTGAGTAATGCCACAGTGCAGATGATTCATCCTTATTTTAAAGAAAGAAAAAAACATTAAAAAAAGTATGGCTATATGTTGGCAATTACCTTAACTTTGCTTTTACCATTGGAAAGGAGTCAGCAAGAATGCATCACTTATGATGAGAAGTTAGCTAATGAAAGCATATAACTAAGCATGGTTTCAACATGGGGCGTAAGGGGGGTGCACAGCTTTTTGGTAGCTGCATATAGGGGGTCTTCTGGAAAAATAGGTTGGGAACCACAGAACTAAAACACCACTTCAGGCACATTTTTGTGTACTTTCTAAGCATTCAAAGCTTTCTATGAATGCCCTTATATCATTAAATGACATGTAAACTGGTTAGGAATATAGTAAAAGCTCAGGGTTAGGGTTCTTTCTTTCACAGAATACAAGGCATAAAAAACACCTTGTACATAGACACAACTAGACAGGACTGTACTTCTGTAAAAGGTTCTACCATGAAAATCTCTCACTGTTCAGCCTTAAACGTCTTGTCAGTAACAGATACATTGATAAACTGAGAAAAATAAAATGAACTAAAATGTTTGCTGTGAACTATTGAAATCAAATCTTCTTTACAAACAAGACTGACTTATCAAGGATGCAGTTGGCATTCACACAGTGTTCATCATGCATTTTTAAAATTGTTTTGAGGCATAGTGACTCTATTCATGACTCACAGGTCCCCTGTTTGCTTGGGAGGGTGGGATTAGAAGGAGTACTCTCTGTTGGGGGCCAGACGAGTATTGAGCTGGAGCCAGTGAGTCACAAACCTTCTCACAGCAAACGAGATCACGTGTGCTTGGGAGACACCCACTCCAAAAGCACAACCAGCCTCCTCTCCTCGTCTCCCTCAATTGACAATGAGGACGAAGAAGATTTAAAACGACACATCTCTTCCCCCTCTGCCTCCCGCGATAACAGGTTACACTTTGGAAAGAAAAAAGCTTGGTGAAATATTTGCAGACCCAAGGACGCTGCTGCTCAGACTGCTGTAACAACCCGTTGCAAATTTGTTTGACCTAAAACGCATAAAATGACTTCTTGGTCTTCTGTACTTCCTGTAATGAGATTGGACTATGGCAATTAGATTCGAAGAGCAATTTGTGGCCAAGTCTTCATAAGGGAGTGTATGCGAATACTTTTGTTTTATGTGCTTCCGTCAAAATAAGGAGCAAGCAGGACAAGGGCACCAGCTGCCTGAATCCAAACGTAGGGTTTACTCTGTACTGCTGTGCCTTTAATCACATCCTGCTGTGAAGAATGCACTCCACACTCACCAGAGCACCCATAAAAGCTGGTCGCGATGACACAGCTGCTGGCACAGTGAGCCACTCATGTTGAATTCTAATTGTCCTGTAAGCCTCAACAATCTTTTAACCATCCCATAAACAGTCTCCTGTCATTCTGCTCCCCAGGCTCGAATCCTCCATTGACCCCAGACTTTGAGACGACAGAGAGCTTCCTCCAGCTTCACAGCAAACTCTTAATTTCCCTTTGTTGTCTTTAAGCCTGCCATATCACTGTGAAATACATCACATCCACTTCAAAGTACAGGAAACAGACACGTACATTTGCTTTAGGATCAAAGAGGTAATTTAGTCATACACACACAACATTAAATGCAGAGAAATCAATGTGTTTATATGACTTAGCAGCTACTCAGTCTTCTTTTGTTGGAAGAGTTTATCTGCATTAATTACACATTGTCCTACTGACTTCAGGAAATATTCTGTGTAATCTCCAGGAATGTGTTTAGATATGAACAATAATCCTGCTCCATTTAGCTGTTCAGCAGTTTTTCATTTGCATAAAGAACAACAGCAACAATTTGCAGCCTCTTCACAAAGGCAGATCTTTTGTCTGTACATTCTACTGTCAGGATCCAAGATGAGTCACGCGACACAAACCAACTCTGCGATTTTCAATTTGTCAGAGAGGCAGACTGAGTCTGTATCCCACAGAGACGGGTTGTCTCCTGCTCTCATTCATAAGAATATAAAAGCCCAATCAGAGACTCACACCCACTTTATTACAGGGCATACTCTAAACATCTGTCCTCATCTAACCTTCTCTTTGAGGATTTACAGCACGTGCTTGTGGGGAAACATCCTGGCCACACCTCGCCCTATGGAGTGAAATACGTTTGGAAAACATCTGGTCTTTTCAGATTTTAATACATGTGAGTGTAATTTCAAGTAATGCAAATCTGTTTCTTATTTTCTGACTTCAGTGTGTGTGTAATGTAGTAACATGTGCAGTACTTGCTGATGGCCTGGAGTGACCTGTATTTCAATTGACACTGTGTGGTGAGAGTGTTCTTACCTACAAGTGTGTTGCAAGCTGATATGAGCATATATGTAAGAGTGTTTGGGTGCAACTGCGAGCGGCACATGTTTGTTAGTATCTTGTCTTACTAACAGCTGTCCCATGCAAGAACTTGTGCCTATGACTCAGCTTGGTGTACCCTGGATTTGGGCCATATGCTGTCCTGCCCCCTGACTTTCGATGACGTGTACAAGAAGGTATGTGTGCATGTGTCTGTGTGTGTGTGTGCAGTGCAGTGTGTCTCTAAATTGGGATACCATTAAGCAGGCTTTTTACAGTATTGTTCACATTATGTCTGCACATCACTAATAGCAGGAGTGTCACCCCGGCACAGGTTTCACTCTCAGGGAGGACTAAATGGAAACCTCATAACTATGTTAACGGCAAGTAAAGCTGCTGAAATGTAAATACAAACATGTGAGCTATGAAAGCATGGATCAAGCTGTGAAGACAGCCACAAACTGAGCACAGTTGTTGCTACAGAATATTTCATCCTTGAAGCGATTCGTAGCCTTGCAATAACAGGATTACATAATTTCTCTCTAACATTCACAAAGCCTGTGACCAGCTGTTTCAAGCTGCTTCCTATCTGTGGACACCAAGCAAGTCTGCTATAAAAAGGATTCAAATATTTAGTTGACACACAGCTTTGTAACTTGGATCCCATATTCAAAGTTTTCAGCCCAGAATATAAATATATATATA
>JBAMHW010000010.1:22575282-22587315 GCA_037177495.1 Rhadinocentrus ornatus | reverse complement strand
AAGAGAAAAAGACTGTAAATTTGATCTAAATTTGGACAAAGATCCTATGTCTGGTCCACGAAATTCTTGTTAAGCTTGGTTAGAAAAAAAAGCACATCCTCCACATCTCACTAACTTGCTCCTCCAGATATGTCATCGTGTAAAGTAAATGCTAGTTCCGCAAGTTAACCCCACCCACACAGCTGAAATGTGACTGCATGCAGTGTGGGCACGCTTTAGCAGCAATGTGTGTGTGTGGGGGGGTAGTGCCAGTAGTATGTGCAACCAATCATATTTTGAGTTAATATTGGAGGTTATGCAGTGAGAGGAGAAGTGATACTGGTTGTATTTTTGTGACTTTAAAGGGTTGGACTTCCAGCACTCCGTCATGTACCCTCCCCTCTCCCTTTGCGTCTTTTCTTGGTCCAACTTCTCTCAGTCACATGTGCTTCATCCAGAGCGAAAGCTCCCTGACCATTTTCCACACAGACAGTTCACATGCAAGCAGTTGAAAATGTCTGGCAGCAAATCACTGTCAAATCTCTTATGACTGTAAGTGCGTGTGTATGTGTGTGTGTGTGTGTGTTTATACACACTCCAGTTTCTGAACGGCTGCCAGAGAGGCTCAGCGACAGTGGGATATCTATCTGCAGGGCTGAATGTTACATGTGACTGGGGTATATTTTAACTAGGTTATGTAAGTGCTCCAGCCTGCTCTCTCCACGCACAGATGAGGAAGGCTACGCATGATGCAGAGGACTGTGAGCTTACCACAAGCATTGCTTTTGCAGCACATTGAATAATTCCTGCACAAGGCTAGAACGTGAGCCAGTAAACAGTCCAAAGAAATGGGCTTCTCAGTGCTGCTTTCCACTTCAAAAAAACCTTTAATGACAGTTTCTTATGAGTTAAAATTATTACATCTTATCTTTGCCATCAGCAAAAACATTCATATTGATTCCAGATGGTGTAATGGTTTGAGTTTAAAGCAGCAATATAATATAATCTGAAGGTTAGGGTTACATAAGGGGTTTTATGAGAGGTATAAAAAACAACAAAACAAAACAGCAAAAAGTACTGACAGTTCATCTCACACTTGTCTATAGCTGTTAAAAAAAGAATCTGTCCTCATTTGGCATGAAACAAGCAGATAACAGAGTAGTCATTACATGTATGACACAAGACGTCTTGTTAGGTTGACCACATCTTTATCAGAGGATCCCTGTGGAGAGCTGATGAGATGGTTGACAGCAGGCTTTCATTTCAATTCATGTCCAAAGAAGAGCTACCCACGCTCCCTCTGCTACCACTTTTATGGGCTCGTCACGTGGGTGGTTTAGTGTGAGATCCCATCCAGAAGTGATGTAATATGGCCTGATAATTTCTTTGCAGGCAACCTTCCAGCTTCACACAAAGACGAGCTCATGATCATAGTTCTTCCATACTGTGTCAGTAATGAGCTTTAATGTAAAACTTCCACCTGGGCCTGTTCTCCCAGAATCATACGCATGCATCTTTTCAAAGGCCAAACTTTTAAATGACAAAACATGTTATTGTAGAGCTACTGTATTTTTAACTTGTGGTATATGTGGTAACCCAAAGATTGGTGTGTAATCAAGAAGAGCATTTACATTCATTCATTTAGCAGATACTTGAATCTAAAGTGACACACAAGTAAGGAATCCAATGGGACAATTTGAGTTTGTGCTTTAGCACTCTGATTGTGTGAATGTTACATCCTGAAAGCAAATGATGTGCTAATCTTTGTCCACATAACAAGGACTTTATACACCAACAAGTGTTTAGGTTTATTTGGGTTTAGGCAACATAAGATCCTGCATTGTATGGCTTAAATCACTGCTGCACAAGCAATAAAACTACATTGGAAAAAAGAAAAACTTGCTTTGATTCAATTCACAAGTTTTGTCAGTGTTTCTTTAGCATTATTGGATATTTAACTTTGCACAGTTGTCACATCTGGTGGTATTCTAACTTTAATATCTTCTTTATAAAATGTAAACAGTTTGGACAGACAAATATCATCCACGCAGGCCGTTGGTGAGATGATGCTGTAAATGCTGCGTTATGATTAGGAACATGGTAGTGTTAATATAGAATATATATATATGCGTGGCAGATACATAGATCATAGATGGTGATTAACGTGCTGGAAATTAGTGGCTCTGTGAATAGCTACTTTTGCTGGATAAATCATGTGAAGAATGTATGTACTGTATGTAGAGGCACAAGATTAAGAATGAGGGGAAACAGAGTGGTTTTAAACATTCGATCAATAGCATCATCTGGTCTAGGAATTGTAAAAACCAGTATTGTAGAGTAATGCTCAATGTCACTAAAGCTCTTTCTACAGTGGTGAAAAAAATCTAACACCCATTAACATCTGACCTTTGAGTAGTGGTAAATGATTAATTGGTATTTAGTTATTTAACTGTTCTAACTCTAGTCTGCATTGATGGGAACACAACATCTAAGTGCACACACTAATTTTCCCTCAGGGTGCAGAACTCAGGGCTGCAGGAGTTTGGCACAACTCACTTTGTCTTCACAGAGATGCATATTTACAGACCCTATTGTCACCCAAAGAAACTCTGAAGCTGACAATAACAGTTTGCATTTAGTAAACAAGACTGATTGATTAAACCTGTCTGCAAGACAGATGGAAGCTCACTTTAAGTCCTAATGTATGTGATTGATGACTGTGGTCCAGTCAATATTATTTTTTTTATCACTATTGTTGCTTACTTTTAGCTTTTTGCTACAATTCTATGTTATTTTTATGGGGCAGTTGCAACATTTCTGGTGTCCTGTTTTTGAATTACAATAAACTAATCTGCTTCTTCTACAGTGTAATGTCATTTCTTCATGTTATTGTGGTTGAGGACTTGTTCCCTGGAAAGCTTTGGTGGTTTTTGGACTGGTTCTGAATACACTGTAGCCCTCAAAGTACAGAAGGTAAACATGATGTTACTTGCAGTGGGAAAAGATTCATTCATCTTGTTCTACAGATGTATCCATGTTTAAAAAGACAATTTAAGCTGACAGCGTTTGGTGCAACAACCCAGGAGCTAAAATGTCAGAGGATAATTTCACCTTGAGATGCTTTATATTCACAAGTCTTTTCTGCAGCCAAGTCACAGACAATTTACAAGTTACATTTACAGTGTGGTAAGAATCCAACCTCAGAAATTTCCTCTCAGAACAGATCTTTAGTAGCAGGGGTTATTTGTGGCCAACACGTGTCCTTGGCCCTGCCCCAGGTGTGAGGTTTCTGCTTTCTTCCCCAATAGGAACAGAAAAGCTTTAACGTGGGCTTTCTGTATTTTTTTTTTTTTTTTCATTGTTTCTGTTTTTTTGGGCTTCTGTTGCAGACATACACTTGCATAATATTGTGAGGCCCATATTAGGACTACAGATACTTTTTTGGATGTCATCCCAACCTTTAAACTAAAAAAGTACCTGGCATCTCTCCCAACTTTTTCCTCCTATAAGGAAGAGCTGTATTAAGTCAGAGGGACACAAAGAGGAGTTAACCTTTCCTCCGTCACCTGCTTTAAATCAGAAACACCAAAATGCCCCATTAAATGACGACTTTGCCCTGCGCTTCCTGTAATGTACGAGAAGAAATGAGTCTGTGAGTAACCGATTTGTTTAGATGGTAACAATGCTATTTTACAGTTACTATAATCTCCATGAGTATGTTTAGTGAGGATACGTATGCAAAGATGAATTCATTCAATATCATCTTGATTGATTAAAAAATATTTAATGTAAAGTATATATTGTATATATTTGTGTATTTCAGACTTGTGCTAGCAAGCAGAACAAGGTTCACAATTCTCATGTGAGCGGTGGAGAGCCAGAGCAAAGCCTGAAAGAGGTTGAGGTTAGATAAAGTGAGTGGGAGGACAGGTGTCGAATAGTGGTTTCTACAGAAAATACAAGAAGAAGGGGCATGAATGACCTGAAGGACTGAAGGGTCTGACTTACTGCTGCTGCTGTGTCTGGAGACTTTCCCACTGCAGCTTCGTGCTAATCTGGTGTACACGTGACATTCTCCCACTCCCCTGCCCCCAACTTTCTCTTTCACTCACACACACCTCCTATCACTCTATGTACAGTATACTAATCCTTTTCCTGTCCCCTCACAGCCTTTTCTTACTATTTTTTTTACATCCCACCTTCTAATTCCTCCAGTGATGAATGTAAGCTTTTCTTTTTGTGTAATCCTGCCTTGATCACAAAACCACACATGTACATGACTTCATAGAATGAGACTACTGTACTGTTAACATATTATTTGTACAAAGTTTGAAACCTCACTTTCCTAAACAAGGTTTGATTCTCAAGATTACTTACTGGTGACATTTTTATAAATTTTGTAAAATTTTTAAATATATAAATATTTATAAATATTTATATATATATATATATATTTCAGAGGACCGTGTAATTCTTTAAAGGGACATTGTCTAAATAAGAATTACTACTATCTAACGTTGGAATTGTGTATTGCATTCTAACATTTAGTGCCTTCTAGCGTCTCACTTTCTCAAAAACGTATTGAAATACGGTAGCTCCTGTATCTCAAAAAGCGTCAACAACACAATGAAAGCACGTTATCTGATAGTTAATAGAGTGCTAACTCAGGTGAAAAACTTCCCTTTAGATCATAATTGGTCAGGGGGGAAAACATCTGGGGGATGGAAATTCCCTGTAAGATATTGTTCCTCTATGTTTAGAAGGATGGTTCTCACAGGGGGAAAACTGGCCTTGACACAGTCGGGCTTTTTGTCACAGTAAAAAGAAGCTTATAAAGCTTTCCCACCGGCTTTACCACAACTGAAAGCGTTTGACTACAAAAGTGACGGAAACCATGTAAACATGCACTTATGTACCAACAAGGCTGGTTTACTTTAGCAGGATCTACTGTTATGCTTATTATGTTATGGTATTGTGTTATGGTAATGTACCTGTCTAACCAAACCAAAAGAAAAAAGTTAGCTATAGGCTCATTTAGGCTTTTGTATTCGTGTTGCGGGTTAATTGTGTAGTGTTGTGGCTTTTGTATTTGTGTTGTGACTTTGTTATGCTGTGACACTTCAGGGCCACCGTAAAGGATTAAAGGATTACAAGAAAGTTCCACTCCTTCGAAGCAAAATATAAAAAAAATGCAGTAATTACAATATAGAGCTAGTGCAAAAGGCTGAGTTAATCATAAAGGAAAATAGTGAAGGTACACTTGTATATCTCTCACTAAATACATGGCATTTCACACCCAGGAGATTATAGGTATTAACAATCAATACAATAATAGCTGAAATCCCTTGAGCTTCTTTAGTCCTAAAGTTGTATGTGCCGTTACAACTGACTTGTTCATATGTGCTTTTTCTTCTTTGACAATTTCTAGTGCAACCTTAACAATTACTCAATTCCAGGATCTCGCTGAGTCATGTCAGGTTATGAAAGCATTTGCATCAGTAATACCCCAGAGCAACCTCACCCTTGATAATATGCAGGCTGGTTGATATTATTAATCTCACTTCTGCCTTTTCTGTTTCCAGTGTTGGAAAGAACTATTTACATGCAAGTTGAGTGAGATATTCCAGCCATTCTGCTGTTTTTACCTTTAATTAGTTAGTAGTAGTCCTGTGTATCTATTAGTTCATGCTTCAATTTAGCACAGATGTAAATAATACACACTTGTCGACAGACTATTTTGCACTCGTTTTTTGCTGTGCTTGGGATGGAAAAATTGGGCACAACTCTCTTTTTCCTATCTGATAAATATAAGATGATAAATCTGGCTAATTTTCTCATTTCCCAGTCGTCACATGTCAAGAGATGTTCATGCCAGCTTTCACACACAAGATACCCTTTAATTTTCAAAACATTATTCTACAGTACTAGCTAAATAACAAGTGGTTTGTTCCCATAAAGAGTTCAAGAGGAGGACTGGAATGTACACCCAACTCCATAGTATGGGACTTTTCAGTCTAAACTTGAAACTATCATATATTCTTTACTTATACTATTGGTCTCATGCTTGGCCGAACTTTGCTAGACTACCATATTGCATGTCTTTAGCAGTATCCATTTCGTGAAACACCAAAAAGTGGAGCCTGTTGAACTACAACCATTACGCAACAAGTTGGTAGAGAGAATAGATTGTCATGTCAAGAACAAACTTATCCATCATCTCTATGGCTGTGGATTTCTAATATAACTCTGCAGCACAAAATTTAGGATCTCAGAAAGGTGAGCTCCAACAACCTGCGTATTCCACATCAAGTACTAGATGATGCCATCCTGCTTGCAGAGTGGGGCATTACACATAATTTGCATGCACTGTAATGAACTGATGAGAAGTTAATACAAGCTATCAAGAGAAGTTAGCTTACTCTAGAAGAGTTTTTGGTCCTCCTGTGATTTTGGCAGGACTGCTGTGTTAGCACAAGAGCAAGTTTCTATCAGGTTTTGTTTCTTAAAAATAAACTATGATTAGAGGTTTCAGTTTCTTTGGAAACATCATTTTAGGTTATCAAAAACAGAAAAAAAGACAGGCTCGTAGTTGTATTTTTTCAAACATTTGATTTGCAAATTGGTTCAAAACCTAATAGATTTTGCCTATAAAATAAAATCTGAAGCTATTCTAATCCTTAATTTGGGTGATGCCACGGTTACAGGCAGGCATGGCCATCAACTGATGAGTGTTTTTTAATGTGTTTTCTCTCTCTGTCCTGCTTTTTGAAATCTGCAATACGTTTCTCAGCATGCAGGGCTGCAGCCTGAGCATCTGTGCATTTCTAATATTGTTGAAAGTGATAGTGAGCAAATACATCATTATTATGAGAATCTACTTTTGAGCAATGGTCTTTTGATCAGACAGGTACAACCAAATTACCACCCTGAACTGGCCATAATAGTGCATAGCAAAGTCAGTATTGCCATGGAAGATATAGGGTGGGTCAGTGTCTTTGCTGGCATGGTGGGTATGTGGCTGGGACCATATTAGCTTAACTATACATATCCATTCAGTGAATTGAGATGTAAGTTTAATATGTTGTGTATGTATGTGTGTATGTTGGTCCTCTTTCAAAATCCTTTTAAGGACATACAGACTGGATAGGATTTTATCACATTTACTGACATATGGAGGCTGACAGCTGAAACATGCCGTGTAGGACTGACATTTTTAGGTCTAGACAAAAATAATCATCTCTTTTTCTCAGACAATTGTTTAAAATTGTCATCTCCTGCAGCCTGTAGGCTGCAGTGTAATGTCAGTGATAATGACTCACTTTTCCACCTTCTTTTCAGCTATTTTTAGCAAAGCAAGATCAGGGCTGCTAGCAGTAAACTGCATCTTCAGTTTAATATGAACAAGCATTTATGATTCATTCTCCCAATATATAATCACTACATCAAGTAGAAGGAACATTTATAGATGGAAGAACTCTGCTGTGCTAATTTGATACAGAAAATAAGTAATAATGTCAAACCAGCTTTAATAATAATCTTCATGAACAGATCAGATGTTGGGTTTTCTTTGTACAGCCTTAACCAAACGTTTGAATACGGATGCTTACTGTTATTGAGGATAAAGGACTGTATTAAAGGACATGCTTTAATCATATTTCCAATTAAGAAAAAAACAAGAGGCTTATTTATTTATTTTAATTTGCACCCAATTAAGGGTTTCAATGTATCCTTCACTGAATGAAAGTGATTGCCTTTGTTAATTTTCCTTTAGATTTTATGCAACAGGACTTCTTGTCTTGATTTGAGCATCTTTCAACCCTTTTTTTTTTTTTTCAAATTAGTCAGATTTAACAAAGAAACATTTTAAAAGTAATCTGAACCATGATTTCACTCCACAGTCAGAATATGGGAGTCTTTAATATTGTTAAGCCCTCAACCACAAATATTTGAGATTTAATGAAAATTAATAAGTCAAACACATCACAGACTATTTTGACACTGTGAAAGTATTTATAGAAGTGTCCTCCCAACTAGGCCTGGTATGATGTCAATGTGTTATCAAGCTGTTAACTCTTTGGATTTTCCCCAAATACAAGGTTACATACCTAAAATATTCCTTGCAGCCTGGCTTGTGAGCTGGGTGTGTTAAGTGGAAAATTCCAGGTTTTCTGGAGAGGAACAGTTGCATGTGTGTTTACTCCTCCATCCCTCCAGAGACATTAACTAGGTCAAGCGCAAATGAATCTGCCAACAGTCTAAAGAGTAGTGGTGACAGGGTGGAGGGAGGTGGTGGAGGATTATTCTGTGGACTCTGGGCACAAATCTCATCGTCAGGATGAAATGCTGTCAAGTAATTTTAGCCCAAACCTCCCCCACAGCCCACCAACCTCCAAATGAGGTCTGAAATCTTGCAGCATTGTTTGGAGCACAGCTCCATAGGAGATGGGCTTACTCTAACAGTTTAATAGCCATACAGCTAATTGCTTTGGTTATAGCCACAACCTAAGCCAGTGGCATTACAGCCATTTACTCTGTAATAAATCTTCTTTTGTATAAGTCTAGTAATCCTGAATAACATATTTTCCTTCCCCTAAAGAACTGCATTTTCCTTATGTCTTTCACTGAATGTGCTTCTATTTAAAATTTCATATCGTGTTGTAGACTGGAATTAAGCCCATCCTCTCTGTGGTATTTTCATTCAGTCAATAAAACGTGACCATGCAGTGAGTGTGGGTTATTTTTCCAGATACACTTTCTCTACTTCCCCTGTAATGAAAATCTCTTTGCAACCATTATTATATTTGCCCTTTGCAAATATCAAAGTCAAAAAACAGGAAAACAGGTCGCTTTCTTTTTCTCTTTTCTTTCTCTTTTTTATTTTAATAACCCACAAAAACATTACTGTCCAGTACTGTACGATGTAAATGTTTCAAGATATAAGCAGCATGCACAGAAAACTGTATAATTATATATGTTGGATAGATGACGTAATGGAAATTTGCTTATTTTTGTTATTTTTCCTTGTACCTCTCTCATACTGGTGTACAGTGGATGAGGGGTGTGTGAAGGGAGATGAACTGGCCTCAAAACAAAGCTAAGTGCATATTTATATAACTAATTTTTTAAGTCTTAGCCCAATGGCTAATTTATGGGACCGCAAGGTCAGGAGGTTCAGACTGTCACAGATGGCTAAGCCCAGGAGCTGTGAGGCTGGTATTCCTTTAGCACTGAGTGACAGAGAGTGGGGGATGGGCTTTAAATTGGTTAGCTAGTTTGTGTACATTTTTGTGTGCTCGTAAATGTATTGAAAGCCACTGTGAGGACCTAATTTAGGTATTTTGTGCATTTTTATTGGTGGAAATCTGGATTCAGAATCTTCCATTTCCATTTCAATACTGACGTTACCTAATTTACAATTTTATTACATCATGGTGGTTTACAGTAACTGATATAATGAGCTTGAAATCCCTGTCTCCCTGCCAGAAATCAACAGCGTCACACAAAATGACAACAGATGCTGCCTATCTGCACAACCTCTCTGTTACACCTGATCCGGAAACACTTCAGAAGTAACGCCTGTGCACTTAACACACAGTGACCTTAAATTGTCCCAGTCCTCAGTGGAGCTTTTCTGTTCATGCCTTATGAAAACATTAATTCTGGTTCAAGCTGCCAGTGGAGTGCTTGACATTTTCTCCTCTGCTGTGAATAAACTCTCACTCAACATCCCCAGGAAAGCACTGCTTGTCATGATAGCTACTCACCTGGGATTGATTTAAACTCTAAAAACTCATCAAAATAAAATTACATTACATGAGGTTTTCTATTAAAATGTTCCCTTTGTGGTTCAAAATGAATTAGATGTAACTCTACATCTTTGTCTCATTTAGTATGTGAGGATCCGTGAAATAGCAAGTTTATTCCTTATTTCTGTTACGTATGTACGTACGTGTTTTTTAGTCTGTTGTATATTATATGTATATTATCAGAATACCTAATGTGAGATTAATTTAATCTTTAATTGGTACAGTATTATTGTAAATTATCAATATGATATGAAACAGAATATCTGTGGGTTGCTAAAGAATTGTGGACCTTGTATGTAGTGTAAGCGACAGGAATAACTGGTAACCATTTCAGGTAATTGCTGGTCAGTCCTGCCCAACTGTTTAAAGAAATTTATGTTAATTTTTCTGTACAGCACATAATCAACAATATTTACGGTTTTCCTCACACAGCAACTTGTTTCAGGTGTTTCTCAAATATGTCTGGTGAAATAAGGTCAGAGATTTGCCTTTGTCAGATTCAGTTCACAAAGAGGTGTCCTGACACTTTCCTTCATAGTTTTCTTGTATAATTCAGAATAGCTCCATCAATGATGGCAGGTTTTCCTAGATCACGTAAAAAAAAAAGTTTTACAAACAGAATAAAGTTAATTTGCGGAGGTCTGACTTCTAACTGGTCCATGTAATGTTTAATAAATCGTAGACAGACAGACAGACTGGCAGTTTTTCAGAGTTGGACCCATAAACATTAAAAATAATCAATGTGAGAGATGCCTTTTATAAGAACTTTGAAGACACTACAAACACAACTTACTTATGTTTTTTGTTTCCTGACTGCAGATGGGAGCAGTGGTCTTGAGTTTTCTTCATTTTTATAATTTTAACTTTATGGTAGATTGGTTGCAAGGGGGGGTTTAGAAAGTATTTCTCATAATATTCCAGCTTGACATGCATCAACTCTGTGCATTTTCACAAAAACATGCTTTAAAGAGACACTATGTAACTTTCCAACCTAAAAGGGTAGTGCTCCCAAAAATGTGTTTTTTGAGCTGTAAACAACACAGAATTACTTAAATGTGATGAAAATCACATATACTGTTGATAAAATTAGCATTTTTTAGTTTGTTTCAAAAATGGGATTTTGTGGGTAAAAAATGTCTCATAATGGTCTTTACAGGGTAAAACCAGGTTATGTTTGTCATGAGGTTATCTACGTAATGAGAAAACCTGTTGACAGGCCAGCGTAACAGCGCAAACGGCTCAGACTAATATGGTTCAGGACGACTTTGCCCATGTATAGCTGAGGAGATTCAGTAGGGGAAAAATCTTCCCCCTCAAAGACCGCAATCTCGCTTTGCATCTTGCCAGTGAGCTGAGCTGCTGTCTGTCAATCATTTATGCCTGTGTATCCCGACCCGCCCACTCTCCACTGATCACCCCAACCCTCCAACCACAAAACTTGCAGTTTCAGGCATTTTTTTAAATTCGGCAGTGGATGGAGTTACGCAAAAAGTAGGGTGTGTAGTTACACTTTAAAACGTTCAATGACATAGAGACATTTGTAATGCACATTTCTGGAATAGTTGTTGCCCAGCAACGTGCTGAGGTTGAGAAACTTCACTTCACAAATTTTTCTTCCGGGACATCACATTTTGTTGCAGCTGAGTTACGCACCGTGTCACACAATAGCAAGCAGATATCAACACTCTGGCTGTTTTGAACTTACTACACCATCTGCTGATTCAGCAGAGAAACACAAAGAGACATTATCGGAGAAAGAGAGAAAAAGAAAGGGAGAAAGAAAAAGAGCAAGAGATAAGACAATATTAAAGTGAAGACAGTTTTTTACTGGCTGGACAGAACTCACAGTACAGGTAGGACGCAAGATGCGAAACTAACCATCAACTGGGGCCGCATCTTAGTTTTTAAAGCAATGTCATTAGTTTATCCCTGTTCTTTAAATAAAACAAAGTGAACAAACACCAACGAGTTCGGTCATTTTTGTCGTGGCAGGCACCGACGAACTTATTGCCACAGCTCCAGTTGGCCACCTCATTGACAGAGAACTGCAAAGGCTTAGTTTCAGAAAACACTTGCAAGACATAGTATAAAAAAAGAAATAAGCTTTTTTTTTTTTTTTTTCCCTTCAATTTTTTTGGGAAGTAGCCTATATTCCAAAATGAGTCAACTTTAAAGTCAGTCAGTCAGTCATTTTCTGTACCGCTTGTTCCCATTAGGGGTCGCGGGGTGAGCTGGAGCCTATCCCAGC
>JBAMHW010000010.1:22519466-22543345 GCA_037177495.1 Rhadinocentrus ornatus | reverse complement strand
CAGGGTGTTCAAATACTTAACTTTCCTCACTATATATATATTGGTTTTTTTTAACCCACACCAACTGCAGCACAAACAAAATCATTGTTAGTTTAGATGGGACTTACATGCAGCATTTGCCCTCTGTAGAGGAAAGTCTGACTCCATCCTGTGGCGAGACTGGGTGAGATGCCCCATTGCGACTGCATTGGAGCTCCCTGTGGAGATGGTCTAGCAGGTACCGCATGAATTCATGGGCATCTTGCTGTTGATAGCCTCTGTACAAATAGATATTTTTAAATGGTATTAAATTCATAAAAACAACAGTCTTTGATGTATACATTGCCAACAATATTTTGCAATCAAAGAACATATAGGTCAAACTTAAACAACAAAGTTCTGAATTAGCAGATTCATCCTGGCAGTCTCTGATGTACCTGAAACTTGGCATGATTTTCCATATGGCATAAAATAAAGAGTCGGGACTGAAGGCAGTCTGGCTTCCTTGCCACAAGGAACAAAGAGTTTTTCTGAACTCCTCGACCAGAGATCTGTTTAACAGAAAGCAATTTTGTTACCATGCTCCACAGTCTGGTACTTTAAACATCTAAACCCTGACCATTTGCTGGGTAACAAATGAGTTTTCATGACAGCTTTATACTTGTTAAAATGAAACCTAGATCAAATCCCAGAAATTATCCCCCCTGCAGAAAGGGACCTTACACACTGCTGTCTCCTTGGCTGCGGGTGTGGTACATCCTTCTTCCTGCTGTCTTACCACTGCGTAGAGCTACTGCAGGCAACTCCTTGAAATAGCAACTGAACTGCTCGATGTTACTGTCAAGAAACACATTTTGAGATAAGACAAATACAGCGACCATTGAAATTACTTAACCAGCACTAATACCAAGAAACTAATATGTAAGTGGCCAAAGAGTTAAATCTTAATTTGCCTGAATTCTGTAGATGTATGCATAAAATGCACATATATCCATCCTCCATCATGTTAATTTATGGTTTCAAGTCTACTGTTGACTTGTCAGTAATGAATTGCTTAGGCACTGACAGTTTAAGTCTATCAATTTGCCATGATTAGTAAGGCTGGGTTTAAAAAATTTGATTCATAAAACTTGGAGATAGATTTTTTACGTAATTTCTGGTAACGTGACCCTACTCCTGCGTGACTAACCGGGGCTCGGCAAGATCTTAGCATACATATATACACACACACAACTGGTTTCCTGTGTTGCCTCCATCCAAAATCCACTTCTCTTGCCGAGATAAGTCACATTCATATATTTTCATTCACCAGTGTATGTTACATACATCTATAAAGTCTTTTGCAGCGTATTACCGCTCACATTAGCAGCAAAGGCTAAAACAGCGGGCACTCATTAACAGCTAATGCAAACGGGTGCAGCCGTTTTCCACAACAGGAAGTGATGTCACTACGCACATATGTACTTTGAAATAAATCCGACATGGTCATTTGAATTAAAATTTCTTCTAGAACAGGTTTACATTTAGATCTGCCCTTTAAGAATATTTAGTGACTCCACTGAACGAAACGGTTTCAACAGGACATTTAAAATTTTTAACTTTTTTCTGTCCTGAGGTTTTTTAGTTTTTTTTTTTCCTTCTCAATCACAGCATTTCTGGCTCTGTATCTGGGGAAACACTGTATTGTTCTGGTATTTCAAAAATGCATGTAGATGTGTCAGGTCAGATTATTACAGTCATCTCATTACCCCCGAATCAAAATAAGCTGTTGTGAGTCGAATCGATTCAGGAAATTAGTGACGATACCCGGCCCTAATGATTAGTGTTGTTACATTAAATCAAAACTAATAATTCAAAGACATATTTAACTCTTCTAGAGACTCCTCTGTAGATCTAAAACAAATATACATCTGCTTTTTAAAACAACAGTTAGTGTATGACTTAAAATAAAAGATATGTTGATGAGTATTATAGATAAGCAATGGACATTCAGTAGCACAAACGGATCACGTGCACAGTGTCCTGCAGTCTTAACTAGTTAACTGCGCAAATATCTGACAAAACAGAAAATTATCAGCCTTTGCAAAAGTTTTAAACAATTTCTTTACTAATTTTGATCACTTATAACGAGATTTATGTTTTATATTCCAATGTGGATTGTCTGTAGTCTGTCAGATTAATCATAGCTTTCATTGCACTGATGTCTCATATGAAAACCAGAATGACTGTAAGACTGTAAGATCTCCAGATAAAATACCCTCATAACGGTAGACCACTGTCTAATGTTGTCAGTCCATGCTGCTGTCCAGCAAATATGACATAATTAGGACTTGTCACTTCAGTAATGGCGGTGCCGCAAGATGGCGCAACACACAAAACGACGGCCGGAGTAGTCTGTTATGAGTTATCAAACTGACTTGAAAGGGGACACTCCAAGTTTTTCTGTGCATACAACCCACTGCAACAGAAAAAACTAGATTTTGAGTAAATAATTACTTTAAACACACATCAGTGTAATCTTTTAGCAATGAGGAAAAAATATACGTGAGCTGGAAAACCTGGCATTGACTGCATCTTGTTTCTACACAGTCTCTGTAATCCCCCTAACTGTGCCCCAGACTATATTAATAAAGGATGACTGATTGTGGGGCCCAAGGTCTACAGAGGTACAGTTACTGGTTTCTACCACATAGTCAGTCCACCACCCACATACTCCTCACTCAGTGCAGTCTTACCTGAGGGACTGCAGAATGGCATTCATAAAACATGTGTTGCCCAAGTTTCGCAGACCAGTTGCACCTAAAGCCACCCCATCCTGAAAGACACAAGTGGCATTAAGATAGATGTTAATTTTTAAGGAACCTTGAAGGAAACTATTTGCAACACTGAATGTTTCAATTTAACACACAGTTTCTTAATTACTTGGTGTAAAGCTGTATGAAGGGATGCTATTGCTTATATAATTAGACACACAAGGAATGTAGGCTCGTAAAAGGAACATTTGGCTTAGTCTTCATGAGCAAATGTTTATTTAAAATCTTCCGCCGTAATTTTAGCTGCTTCTTATTAGAAGAAAACAATCCTACTTTTCAAGTTTTACTTACATTGTCTTTCAATAATTTGCCATCTGAAGCTGGGCTTTCCAGAAGTTTTCTTTTCCTCTGCCTTTCACCTATGAGCACTGAACTGTGAAAAGATCACAGCATTGTATAATTTTATATTGAATAAGGTATGCTTGAAACATCTTTCATTAGCATCATCAAGACATGGCAGTTTATTTTTCGGAGGTATGATTTAACATTGTTTTCCTGTCAAAATTTCAAGTCCTCAAATTGAAATATTCTTTTATCTACTTATTTTGGAAATAATATTATGAATGACAATAAGAGAAAAAATCTCTCTCTTACATTATATTCTTGAAATTAATACTTACTTTTCTAAACTCTGAAGATGCTCCCTCACCTTCTGCACCTGTCCAAGTTTGGTGTCATTGATAACAAAGTCATCACATCTGTAACTATAAATTCCACATTACATATTATGTAAATATTGAATATATACATATTTAAACAAAGTATTACACTTTTTGATAATTGCACCAAATACACCTTTGTAAACACACAGACATCATGTGTCACTGTAGTAGCGGTCACAGTTAAGTGGAGGTGCTGTGTCATCACTTAATCAAACATTTGATTATGACCAGAACAATGTTGAATTTCTTAGAAAGTATCTGAACAAGCATCAATAGATTTAGAAAGGTTGTTTGGAAAGCATTTGGTTCAATTGGTAATGATACACACTCACCAAAACACACTGTAGTTGCTACAGTCCATGCACACAGAATGATGGGTTTTCTCTTTCTCCTGTTTGTCACTCTTCCTCTGGCTGATGCCAATGCCTTGGTTCTCTTCAAAGTGCTTCTTAGCATGCCCATTGACATATCTAAACAAAGTTATGCAAAACATCAGAAATGATCTGAAAAAGAAGCTCCATTTCAACTGCCACTGGGTTATGGTATGGTAAAAAATTATGTGTAGATATACGTCAATTTTGAGATCCATTTTAAAAAAATGCTTTCAATAACAATGTGATTTTTAGGTTGTTCTCAGTCTTTAAGTTTAGTTATGAAATTTGTTAAGTTACATTTACATGACCTTTGTACATTTCCTAATCTTGAACATTTTAATTACTAGACTTATTACATTTAGACTATATTTTATCTATTGTGCAATGCAGACCAGAAGCCTCAGAATCTTATACTACAAAATTTTCCAGTTGTTAGTCTTCAAGAATTATACTGGCTTTTCTTCTGGGTCATGACTAAAAAAAGAAGCAATGACATAAGTCATTTAGGAAAAGGATATTAGAAATATACCCAGGATAGTGGAAACTGTTGTTAACTGACTTCTTGTTTTTTACAAAAGAGATTAAAAATCAGTGGGAAAAATTATAATAAATAGTAAAAAGAGAGATATTTAATAAGTTAAAAACATAAATCATTTATCAACTTACCGGCCACAATGGACCATCAGACAAGTAAGGCAGATCCAAGGACTCTTATTAGACCTGCAAACTGGGCATTAATAAAATTATTTTCTCACATTATTTATATATATATATATATATATTTAAGAAAATTATATTAGGCAACTCAGCAATTTGTCAAGAGATTTGTCCTTGTGAGTACAGCTTATTGACTTGTAGCCAGAGTCTCTCTAACACTGTTAGCTGTGGCACTAGTCTAAGCGGAGGAATGGATCCAAAAATATTGATCATACAGATGCAATCTATGTTTACAATACCGTTTAAAAAAAACTTCAGACAAACATCTGTCTTACCGTTACAACACCAAGAGGACGGCATACCGTTGGGGAACCTGGGGGAATCGGAGGCACAGCCTACGTTTGAGCTCAGATGAGGGCACTCCATCAGCTTACAACTGCAAAAAAGTCGGTCAACACAACAATACCAACCGTACCAGGACGGGGTAGCTAACAATAGTTAGCCAATTAACCTAAACTAGCTAGCTAACGTTAGCTGATCAACTATTTCTGATCGCGAACGCACGTTTTCCTGTCTTTTATAATCCTAACACGTTTGCTAACTCCTATACAGCTAGCATTTTTTCCAGATGAGAAGAATTTATAGGATATGAAAGTACTGTAACTGCTACCTCGACATGTTTCAGGATAAAATAGTAAGGTTATCTTTGGTGTTTAGCAGGTAACTGCTGGCGCTCCCCACAAACAAATGGAAATAACTTCAGGAAGTGACGTGCAGTCTGCCGGCTCTGCCGTTAGCCAGCTCAAAGATGAAAAGCCCCTGAGAAGAACATTTAACTACTTCCGGCATCGTTTACATTTCCTTCGTTGCCAGCACATTTTGATGCTCTGTTTGTGATATTTGGAAACATTTGGAAACATTTTTCCCCCTATTAAAAAAACACCTTGTATCAGACACGCATGCGTTGATATTTTGGTGCTGCTTCTGTGCTTCACTCAGCACTTAATGGTAATAAAATATCTCAACAAACGAACTTTATTATGTAAAAAATTAACAGGAAATTTCTTTCAAATCTTCTTTTTATTTACACACACACACACTTTGGTCATCTGATTTATTTACCTCACCAAATGCATGCAATGTCTGTGGTCACTTAGTATCTTTTTATGGTTGTTTTGGATCCCATTTCTAGTTCGTTTCAATGTTACCACTTTGTTCTTGTGGTCATTTTACACCTTTCACTGTACCTCTCTCTCTCGCTCTCACTCTTGACTCTTTAGGTCTCTGCAACTTGTGTTATTGCGTGGCAGAAGAGATGTGTTTTACCATTTTGCTAGCAAAAGTCTTGTTAATTTAGAAAGAATTCTCAAGAATTCTCGTTTACTGTATGAAGATATAAACCACTGTCATCCACATGATCCCATTTGTTAATGGGCTTACTCTGACAATGATTAATTCCTGTTAAGTCTTACAACCACCCTCTAATTAAAATATTTAATAATTTATAATACTTATAATCTATACATAATGCTGCACACCTTACTTTGTAATAATTTATTCCAGGGAGTCCTGGAAATGTGCCTTCATGATAGATATTTGGACAATAATTCAGTCCCAATCATCTGAACTTAAATCTTAAAATTGACAAGTTACAAAAGAAATGTTACATTATGAGGATAATGTAAAGACATCAACTTAAAAATTAACATGTCACAAGAAGACCAATTTTAAAAAAAAGTTAGATAATGGTGTTATCAAGTTTTAGAAACTGTAAAATGAAATCACATTCACAAAAACTGATTTGGGTCATTGCAAACAAAAAGATGGATAGTTGAAATTGACTTGGATCAAATCGGCATTTCTCCCAAAAGTCTTGTCAAGGATGAAAATTTGTTGTTGTTTTTTTTTTTTTCTTCTTCTTCTTTTCCTTGTTCTATTTTAGGAAAGGGACAACAAACCATCCATTTTTTTTATATATTGAATTGGTCCTAAAACATGTAAAATTTGCAGGAAATGTCCTTTAATGTTTCTTTATTTCTGTTTGAGACACATTAAAAAACGTCTAACATACCCAGTTAACTCACTCTTAAGGCAAATAAATGCAAGACACCTTAACCAGCTGAAGCCAGAGAAGCTGAAAGTAAAGAAACATTTTGTATTTTATTATAATTTCAATAATAATTATCAAAGTGATTACTCTGTTGTTATTATTATCATTTGTTTAATCTTGCTTTGTAATTTTTAGTTGATTGACTTATTGAAATTTTGACCTTTGCTCCTGCTATTCAACTCATTCTGATTTTATCACAGTTTGGTTAGTTAGATTAATATAGGATTATTAGCTGAACGTATTAAATAAAATTGAAAGAAGAAACCCACAACCTTGAAAAAAATACTATTGAATGTGTAATAAAGATAAAAAAGTAAAATACTGAACAAAAATGATTGTAATTACATATGCCAGTAAAAAAATGTCAAAGTTGAACTTGTAAAAAGGTTGTCCACGTTCAAACTTGTGATGTATTTACTCTCAAGAAAAGAGAAATTACTGTAGCTCCTAAAGTCTTGCTGGTAAAAACTCTACAATATGATGATTTTTTTATGTCATTTCAATCGCCCTCTCCTGAAGCGGTGATTCAGACTGGGGTTCAGTACTTTTGCCCTTGGCCTTCTTCTTCGCACTCTTTTTCCTAAAGAAGAACAACAAATATCAGAAAAATTGCAAAAGATCATCATCTGTTTGTAGTAATAATTTGGCTTGTTAGAGAAAGCAATATCGAAAGACAAACAAAAATGATCTTACTTTGACTTAACTGTCAGGACAATGACAGTTATGAGGACAGCTGTAAGAATGACAGCAAGCAAAACTCCACAGATGATTGCTGTTGAAGAATCCAGTAGTTCATGATAATTTGTGTAAACAGGGTAAATACTAAATAATCACATGTGCAAGTTATTTCAAAGATCTTTTCTGTCAGTTTGAAAATAAGAGGCATTCAATGTGATATGAAGACATTTAAATAAATATTAAATTGTGTCTCTACTGACCGATAGGAGTGTCTGACTCGTCTTCTTCCGGCTCATCACCATCGTCTGAGAATTAGTAAACACCAGTTTGATGTTTCACAGGAAATTCTTGTTACAATATAATTAGCGACATTTTTAATTTTTATCATATACAAACATTTAATGATCGTAACCATTAACATAAAAGACCTCCGTATGCTCACCGTGGATGCCGTCACACGTAGCATTGCAGGTTTTATAGTCAGGAAACCTGTTACCATTTCCAGAGCACCCAGTCCAAAAGAATGTCTTGCACTTGTCATGAACTGAGTCATAGTAAAATTTCAAAATGTTGCCGTTACATCCACCCTTGTCATATTTAAGGTGACATGCTTTGGATGCTGTCAAGAGAAAACACCATAATTATCATCAGCGTGATTTGTTATTCATAGGAATTGTGCTAATTAAGCCAATTTCTAATAGTAAAAAAAAAAAACACCAAAAAAAAAGAGTCACAGTTGTCCCTGTCTGCAATTCGATTGAGACACATAAGCCATAAGGTTCTTTCTATGCCTTTGGCTTAGTTGTACTCATAAAGGCTTCATGATTGCATTGTCCCCTCCTCTCCAGGGCTATAAAACTCTCATCAGCCAATTCTTGCTTCAAAGTCCAACAACGGATTTAAAGAAGGTCTTTTTTCCCTCCCTTTTTTAATCAGGCTTCACCAGCCTTGGATATATTACAAATCCACACAGTAATAAAACAAACAAACAAAAAAAGAGATATTTAAGTGCTTTTCTATCACTTCAGTTATACAGAATTCACTCACCATCCATAGGATATATTTCCTCTGCTCTGTCAGAACAGTTTCTCAGGCACTCTATGTCATTTGCAAAACGGTTGGCATTTCCTCCTTGGCCTAGGTAAAAGAACGGGTTGCACTTATCGGTGGCAACATCATAGTACACCAAGAACATGAATTCTCCACCTTGACCTGCATCAACTGGGAGTTTGCAAAATTCTGTTGGATGATAAAAACAAGCCACAAGTAACATTATGTTAGCAAAACATCCAAGCTGTAACAATTACACAGTTTCTGTATGATATATATTTAAGCAGAACTCCTGAGCAGGTATATCACTAATGTTTAACTAGCTCCATCACCAGAGACCCACTCCCTGTTTTTATGATGGTAATAAAATGTGTCATTTATTTTTCAGTCTTGCTGCCCTTCATTAATTCACAACGAGGAAGTGCTTTTAAACTGTTATTTTAATACTAAGTACACTTAATTTAGACAGGACAATTATTCCTTAACATTTTATTTAGGAAGTGGAAATACTGTACTTTCCTAATTATAGCCTTTTGTGGTAAGGTGAACTGGAGCTGCAGGTTAGTTTCAGCTCATAATACTCTGGCTCAGACAGAAATGATATCAGTTTTTAAAAGTTTTGAATTACAGAGGAAAACATTGTCCAGTCAGATTAACATTAGTAGGAGCATTTAAATAACACTCATAGGAGAGGAATGAACAGTAAAAACTATTATTTTAGCTGCCAGTCATGACACGAACATGAAAACAGAAATAAAATGTAATATCAATTCAAAGTTGAAAGACAAACTGATCAAGGTTGCCATAATCTCATAAACTTTTTCTCAATACTCCATTGCTCTGTTGTTCAGTCTCTATAGATTTAGTCCTCATGTCTCAGATAAAATGGTCACCGTTTTGCACTGAAATGACTAAAGATTAAGTTTTATTCCTGATTAGAGAAATAGAATGACATAAACAATTTAAATTGGATTTTTTTAAAGCATTGGTATACGTCTATTTTATTTTGCAAGAGACTTGAAGCCATGTGCTGTTAGCCTGGCCTGTATATGTCCTCACATCTGTGAACTGAATACTGATTATGGTTTTAAATGGAACTGTAGTTTAAAAAAATTTGATACAAAAGGAGTTTTATGCATACCTGGAGTTATTGAGTGGCTGATGAGGAATGCTGACAAAAAAATCCCTAAAAGCAGCAAGTTCTTCATCTTGCTGCCTGCCTTTGTGCCGTCTTTCCTGGAGTGACTGAGAGCTGTAAACTACAGTGGGAGTGGGTACTTAGTAGAGACCTTTGGACTAACGTTTCCCTAATGATGGAACCCTCATTCAGAAACAGAAGTTAATGCCAACAGTAGAAACTTCCTCCCTCCCTGTCCCACCTTTATTGTCAACAAAAGGTTACAGCTTGTTTTATTAGGACAGAAACTATTATGTCATTATCTGTATTGTACAAAATCTGCAATGGTCTACCGTGTGTCACTTTAAACAGAGGTTTATGTTTATTTTTACTTTTTTTTTTTTATTCTAATAATTTCAGTATGGTGACTATATGATAAAAAATTCCCAAATAATCCATGGGAGAATTCTTCAATGAGTTACAAACACTTATGCACAAATGCTAATATCAACAGATGTACCTGTACCAACACACTGTTAATAATCACTTGTTATTGCACAAGGTACCCACCTAACAAACTTTGTACTTTAAAAAGAACATAGCTGGTTTCAAAGTTTATTTAGTCATCATTTTAATATATTTAAAAATAGAAATGACCTGTGGTGCAAATATCAAAGATGTGAATAAACAATGTAAATATTAATTTCTAATACAATTTGGTTTTCAAATTATATTTTTGACTAATTTAATTGATATTTTAAATATTTACTTTTTAATATTTTATTTATTTAAAGTAGCAAAATTCTCATAAAGAATTTATGTTACCAGGAAATCTTTACCTTCCACACACCCACCTCAAAACAGAAAAAAGATGATCACACTCATGGGTAGAAAACATAAATAAAAATAAAAGAATAAATGTATAAGAAAAGATGAAAAAGGGGACTAAATAAAATGGAAAATTTACTAATCAAGTCTACTTGGAAAACAACTTACAGCAGAATGTGACGTAACAATACTAATAACAGTTAGGGCAGCCTTTATAAGAGTTTTGTGTCTTTTATTTTTATTTTCAATGTATCTGCATTGTTAACCTAAATCAGCGACATTCACATTTAACTATCTTCCATACCCATGTGGCCTAGACCTGAATAGCGCAGTAATATTGCTGAAAATTCTGCAGTTTTATTCTGCTAAACTGAGGATGTTTTAAATTTGATTCAGGTGTGTTGGAGAGGGGTTACATCTAAAAGTTGCAGGATGGTAGGTGTTGAGGACCGTACTTGGCCACCCCTGTTTTAAAGTGTTTTCATTTTATATGAGCAATCCTTCTACTTCAAATTAAACATAAAGTAGATTGCATTTTTATTTATTATTTTTTTCTTTCATGTTTAGCTGTTGCTAAGTTTATACTACCTGCAGCAAGGCCGCAAATGATGGACCTAAACATATTGTGGGACAGCAGTTATACAATGCATTTACTTCATTTAGAGCATGTTCAAGACCTCTTACAGGAAAATGTGATCTAAACGGTGTTAGGTTGGGTTAGTTGAGCGGGTTCCCATGTGTAGAGACTGAAAACTCCTCAACGCAGCAGGCCCACATTCAAGTTCTGGCCTGTAGCCCCCCCTACATCTTTCATAGGTGATGTACCAATCTTGGATGCCAGCTCAAGTAGGAATTAAGCTGTTATAGTCCCTAAATTTTTTTCCACTTCAAAGGAATCCAATCCAAATTAATCTTTTACACTTGCCAAACACAGAATAAGAATAGTATCTCATTAGGTTAGCAGTACATCCACTGCTGGCCTTTGCAAAGTGGCAATCCTTGGATTCTGAAGGGAAAAGGTCAATGTCAGCACCATGCATAGTTGTCATAATAGTTATTACATTTATTTGAAATTTTTGTACAAAAGTCAGAAGTAAGATTGATAATATCAGCAAAAACATCCTCATGTTGCAGTTCAGTGAAGTGGTGACTGCGATGAGTTCTATGTTTGGAAAACCAAACAACCTCTAATCAAATGGATGGCTCGGGTGACTGAAACACAGGAGAGCCAACTCACCAGACCAGGACTCAGCTCATATTCCTTCATCTTTATGATAAAGGACACATTTTTAGAGCTACAATGTTAAAATCTAGTACAGAGTACAGAGTAGACAGATTGTTTGAACAGGGAGTGAAAAGGGCTATTTATTTCAAAGAAACCTAACAGAGGAGAACTGACACTTCTCCTTTCCTCCACCTACAGTAGCACCCTTTCAACTATCCAAAGGAGATTGAAAACACTTTTTACTCATTCCTTAAGGGAAACTATGCTGAGGTGACCCCAGGTGAGTCACAACTCTCTAAGATGGTCGTAGACTCCAGCTGCATTTCAGACCACTAAACTGAAATCTCCCACTAGCAAAACTGAAGAAGCTCTTCTGGATGAAAGCAAAACCTCTTCGAGTAACTAAACCCAGTCCAGTTGAATTGACTCATCCTATATTGTATACCATGACCTGGATGAAAGAGAACTTTCCCAGATCTCCCCTGTTACTGCAAACCAGCTTTTGCTTGTTCTCCTACTTTTTCACCACTTGGTGGCATAATGTTATGCTGAAATGCTGCTTTACAGCCTTGCAAGACATGAAATAATTACATGGGAGAATAAACGAAGAATACACAACAACATGTGTGTCTGTTGAACTGACACACAAATTCTCCTCCTCAGACACAATGTAGTCATGTCTGTCTGAAATCTGCATGAAAAACATAACAGTCTTTTTCTCTACATCATTGGCTTAGATAAGTTAAGGAGGCTTCATATTTATGTAACACTCTCCCAACGTTTTAAAGTTATTTTCTGTTGCTCTAAATGAATAAAACCTTCTCACTACTAGAGGAATAAAAATCCTCTGCATTGGTTGAGCAATTTCTGACTTAATGAATAAGCTGTAGAAATCTTTGGTGGGATCAAAATATGCAGCAAGGATAAATCTTGAGTCATGGCCTTTATCATTGGGGTGTTCACACAACTCTGTTGGATGATAAAAGTTATGTTGGAAAAATGTGCAAACTGTTGGTTAATTAATGAGTAAGCTGGTTAGATGACCATTACAGGGTGTATGCATTACAGCATTTAAGCAGAAATCAGCAGATACACTGTTGTTTAACTGATGTTGGATGGTAATAAAATGTGTAATTTATTCTGTAGTCCTTTTGCCCTTCTTTAATTTCAGTTTTGCACAACTCTTTTTAAACAAAGTACACTCACTTTTCAACCAACGAACCAAAATCTGGAGATCCCAGTCATATTGTAGGGAGGTGAAATGAAGCTATTAGTTAGATTCAGGTTATTATAGTCAGGCACAGACAGAAATTATCTCAGTATTTAAAAGCTTTTAATTACAGAAGTGTCCAGTCAGCTTAAAACAAGTAGGAGTATCTAAATAACATTTCCAGAAGAGAAACTCAAAAGTAAATACTATCATTTATTTTTTGGCAACTGATTAAAGTAATTATGGCTGGTTTCAGCTGTGAGACACAAAGTAAACAAAGTCAGTTACAACGGTGGATTCAGTCATAGTAAGCTTTCTTTCAACAAGTTTATTACTTAACTTATTAATAAAACTGCACACATTATTGCCATTTTTATTTCACACATCAATATAATTCAGTCTTTAGTTTATTTGGTTCTAATATCTCACTGTTTATTGTAAGTAAACAACATGCTGCTCTGAAATAAATGTAGGTAAAGGTGTATCTTTGTAATTTAGTACTGAATCTGGGACAGAAACAAATGAAAGAAAAACAACCAAGTTTGTTAAAAAGCAGAAATACACATCTAAAAACTCTTCGTTCTTGTAACTGCAACGTTGCTGTCTTCTTTGCAACCAGATGAACTGAGGAATAACAACAATAGTTCCACTGTGTAAAGTATAAAACCTTATGCATGAAAACTGAGCCAACCGATGTTTACAACGACAAAATGCAGCCTACAATTTTCTAGATAGCTTGAGTGAAAAGCTTCAAAATTCAAATGACTTTGAGTTACTTTATCCTTCACAGAGATTTAAGCTGAAATATGCATTATATGGTTTCAATTTTTGTTTATGTTTTATGAAGATTTACATTTTAATCTCAGTTTAAAGATGTAGATGAGATATAGCTGTTTAACACCAAAGGTTGGCCAAGAAGAAGAGGCAAGAAAGAACTGAAATAACACTCCACGTTATTGTCCACAAGCAGGGTCAATAATAAAAAAAATTCTATCAGTCAATACATGAAAGATAATTTTCAGTGTTGTGCAATATGTTCCCAGTTCCTTCATCATACACTATCTGAGGTTATAGAAAATCCTGCTAGTAATATTGAGTATATGTCTGCTAAGATAAGGTTACCCATCCAAACAAACTTCATGATAGGAATAGGGAAAGTTTACATGGGACTTTAGAGGTCAAAATATAGATTAATAATTCAATCTTTGACCCATATCAAAGCAAATTAGGTTTAGAATATAATATATATCCCCTTACTATTTAAAATAGAAACAAAACCTTTTTTTGACACTTCGTCTAAAATTGGATCCAACCCATATCAGCTGTGACCGACAGATATAACACAATGCTCTTTATAGATTGCACACTGTCACCATGGTGACTGTTTTTTACTTTAGATGGAAGAAGTAAGATTGTAAAGGGAAGCTAAATTTAAAAACAAACACAACTCATTAACAACCATCAGTAGTGGTTTCTTAGCACAACTCAGTTCTAAAATCAACTAAGATGTTTAAAAACACCTTTAGATTTTTGTCTGTTAACATAGGCAGCATCCCCCTTAACGGATGGGACATGAAGGTAAGTGGTCTCACCGAGTGTATATTTATGTAACTAATTGAAATGAACCTGCTAGTTGTAGTGAAGATAGCTGACGTATTATTTATTGTGTTGGTTACATTTAACATTTACAACCTGTCATTAGTTTTTTGTTTTTTTTTGTAGCTAAAGCTAGAAGATTTGCTACTTACATAATTTGTCAAGGGAACTTTATGATAGTGTCGTTAAATGGTTGTGCGCCCAGCAATCACAAAAACTATATAAACAAACTGAAAACTTGCATCAACTCTACCCAAGTCTATCCAAAGTGTGAGCGCTAACACGTCACCTAAAGTCCTCAGCGTGGCACATTTCAAATACCAGCACGTGCTCAGCGTTTTACCAAGGCGTCCTCCGTCGGCAGATCTGAGGTGGAAACCTAAATGAGTGATTTTACTTGGATGCGGTCGTTGCTGTATTGCTGTCACCCTTCAGTAACTAGATGACCCTGACGGCTGGTTATGCTTTTGCTCTGACGTCAGCGCGAGCTACCGAGAAGCTGACATGAGTATAAAAGCCTTTTAGAAGACTGGCGCTCCTGCGCTCCAAGATCCTGCACTGCACCGGGCTGACATTGGGCTGAGGACGTCAAGATGGGCTGTCTGCGCTTCACCTCCTTCGTTGTGCTGCAGTTGACTTTGTGCAGCGTGTTGCATGGTAAGAACTGATGACTGAAGAGCTCTTCCAGAAGCATTTCTACTTCAAGGCAGGTGTCTGCATCCTTGTGCATGAAGGATGATAGCAATGTTCAGGCTAGACTATAATACATTTTTTATTTAATTCATTTATAAATTTAGTCAATTATTGTTTTAAGTGAAAAGAAAATCAATTTAAGTTCTCTTTTTATATGATATTGTGACAAAATAAATTTTGTGTGTTTCAGGTGCAAAATGGAAATACAGTGGTAAGTCTGCTAATATTTTTCTCACTATTTTGAAGGTGCTTGTATGTCAACTTTGCTAATTTTCCATTATTTAGGTTACTGCACACTTTTTATTTAAGTGTTTTCTTTAAAAAAAAAAATAGAACATTTTTAATAAGAAAATAGTTATTATAATTAAATTAGCCCTGAAAATCAAATATATCTAAATAATTTAAAGAGGTAAGAATGAAATATAAAAAATAAAACGAAATAAAAGTTAACATTAAATCCAGTTCAACGCTTTAATAGTTGACTCAGAGCTGATTGGCTGCTGCTCTTTGCCTTGTAGCTGTGACTTATTTTGGCTGAAAAATTACTAAGAGAAAAGTAGTGACACTTTCAAATGCAGGACTTCCTGGTCAGAAAGGATAAAAACACCTCATTCCCTCTTTTGACTCGATGAGACAACTGACCCCCACCCACCCTCCTCCTCATATCATTTTGTTCATAACTGCATTTTGCTTTCACAACATTTCATTAGTAGATTGATCTGATGTCTCAAGGCCTTGGGATTTCTTGACCCATGACTCTCTCTTACATAAACTGTGCTCACGTCATGGCCTCTCATCATCATGACACTACATCTCAAACATCTGTTGCATTTAAGGACAGAATGTTGAAACCAAACAGCAGGTATAGCAATTAAATGTAATTTTTTTTGACAAATCTTGAGGCACATACTTTTTTTCATAGTTTTTATTCATCAGTCAGACCAGTTGACCTCTTTTAAGAATAGCCTTTCAAATGATCTTTTTTTTCTACAGGCACATGAAAGCCTAAGATGAACAAGGAACGTTCTTACTACTTTTTTTCAAGGTCAAATTAAGTTGTGCTTACTCTACAGAAACTTCAGGCAGAAGCTTCTCCGCTTACTCTGTTATAGCAGTGACTATCACTGAAAACAGAAAATTGTATTTCTTTGGCAGTATTAGGAACAGCCACTTCATCATATATTATTTTAAATAAGCAGTCAAAACTCATAAACCTTCTTAAAAATGATTATAAATAAATAAAAAATGGAACATAGTTCTTTAAGATTAATGAAGACAGAGTTGGGGAAACTAAAGAAACCCCCTCTGGCTTCATCATAACTGCAGCACAATGAATTTAATCCTCACTTACATTTAGAACCCTGGGAGGTCTTTGTCATAGTAGTCAGTTGTCTTCAGGGCTGGTAGCACTTTCTGTTGACATGCTGCTGAGTCGTGCAATTTATCCTAACCTCAACACTTCACCCTCTAGCAGAGGACAAACAGTGAATCTTAACATGAGATGGTGATGACGACTGTTTTAGTCTTCTTTGCTGAATAGATTACTCTATGGAAAGCCTTGTCTAAATCTTCTAATTTAAGGTTTAAATAGAAAGGCCCCTGTATTTAAGGAATTGCCCACAGGCATGAACGCTCTGTCGAGGAATGCCAAGGGGATCACAAAATGCAACTAAAGGCCCATTATCACAGGGTAGTCTGTCTCAAATTATAACAAGAATGAAGTGGATGGTGAGTAATTACATCCATAAGTGTAGATTTCTTACTTATTGTTGAATGGAATGGCCTCAATTGAACTTCGAGACTTGCATCAAACAAGTATTCAGTGATTTTACAGCTTCACTTGATGTCCTTTGGCGTGTCTAATACGATCAATCTACATGTGTCTGGAAGTCAGATTGGGCCAGGCTTCCTGCTGCATCATTCATATTTAGCCATGGTTAGCTGGTGAATGTTGAATTTTTACATTAATTCTGGATGGATAATAATTCAGTGCCAAATAAGCAGCCTGGGGGAGATTATTCAGGGCTTGTCATGTTGTTATTACTGTTTCATATTTGAAAAACTTCATTTAACTATAAACCTCAAGTTTGACCAGGCATCATGTCTGAAAACTATAATGAAAATATCAAATATCTCATCACCATTTTATTATTTTCAAAGTTAAGTGTGCCACATTTCCTTTCCAGATGAGGTAACATTGATTGCAGTTCAATCTGTAGTTTCAAATAAAAAATGGATTGAAATGTAGTTCTTACAAGTCATCTGAGGAGAGAAATTTCTAGACGTAAGATAATATGATGCAAGATTATCATGCATTAAAATTGATTTACTGGTGTTGCAGGGCCGGAAGGAGAACACCACTGGTCCAAGCATTATCCGTACTGTGGTGGAGCTTTCCAGTCTCCGATTGACATCAAATCAGAGCTGTTGAGGTTTGATCCCACTTTACGTCCAATTGAGGTTCAAAACTACAACCTGACACCGAACGAGCAGCTCACTCTTGGAAACAATGGACACTCTTGTGAGTATAAAAAATCCACATGAGTCATAAAATATATCACATGTACAGTACTTCAGCAATAATGTGTAAATTATACTTGCGTAATCACAAGTATGTCAAGTGTTTATGAAATTATGCCAATCTTTTATTTTGTTTGGCTTCAAATGTAAAAGCTCCTTTAATCAAAGTCATGCACATATTTAGAAGTGACCACACATAAACTTGGAGACCTGATTTTCAGGCCAATAAAAAAAAAAGATGATTGGAGGATGAGCGTTCTAGATCAGCCACAGAAATTTTGTATAATCACTCCCTTATTATCATAACTGTCCTTTGAACCAAAGAAAGAGCTCCAAGTTTAGTCTGAATGGGCTTTGTTGGGACTGAAACATCTAAACAAAATCTGCTTCAGTTTCATATACAAAGTCTATTTAGTCTTAAATGTGCATGCTCTATAAAAAATGTTTCTTCTGCAGAGCTGGTTAGGTTAGTTTATGACGAAAATGTAAAATATCCATGTCTTTGCTGAGCATGTATGTAATGTCTGCCAAGAGATGATTCATTGAGAAATCTGTGTAAGTAAACTATTTGCCACTGATGTGAAGACCAGACTAATGCTTACGTGTGCATACCTGAAGGGTTTCCACACCACAGAATGTTGGTGTCAGTGTGACGTGTGTTTGAAATAAGCTGACACAGGTTTTTCATGTGTAAGCATTCATGACACACTGACGAACATGTGGAGGGCACCAGGCGTCATTCCACCATTAAGCATGTTCATGTAGTCACACCACTTTGACAGCAGAGAGTGGGCCATGCTGACCTCCTCAGTCAGATAAGGTTAAAGTTGATGCTTTCTGATTGTTGTGAAGTGAGGTGACTCTTACCATGTACATTGCGATTTAATTTATTTTGATTTGCAGTGCAAATATCATTACCTTCAAAGATGCACATCTCCAGCCTGCGTCATCGTTACACTGCAGCTCAGCTCCATTTCCACTGGGGCTCCTCCGGTCTAACCGCTGGCTCTGAACACACTGTGAACAGTAAGCAGTATGCAGCAGAGGTAAACAAAGCATCCAAAACTTCTTACTGAATACCATGATTCAGTAGTTTGTAGCACCATATTTAGCAAGAATAACTTAAAGTAATAATTTTCTTTTATGACATTATGGTATCTCACATCGCCTAAGAGGAACTTTACAAAGTTGCTTTGGCTCATTAAGGATTTTATTTATTTGTTTTTACATATTTCTCAGTAGATTCCGCAACAGAATTTCAATCAGGTTGAAGCTTGGACTTCAGATCTTTACAATGCTTTAATTTGCTTTTTTTTTCTCAGCTATTTTTCTGTTGTGCTTGGGATCATTGTCCTGTACCATTACTCTCCTTCTGCCAATTTTTTAGTTACCAGACACAGTTTCAAAGTTTTCTCTAGAATACTTATATATATTCTTAGTATACAGATGAGTCTACTGTCGGCTCAAAGACTGCAAGGTGTCCAGGTCCTGTGGCTGCAAAACAAACCCACATCATCATTCATTTAGGTCCCAAGCTAAACAGTTGTTATGGGGTGTTTTTGCTCCTGTGCTGTATTTGGTTTTCTCCAAAGGTGGTGCTGTGCATTATGGCCAAACATCTCACTTTGGTCTTGTCCGTTCCAGAGGTCCTGTGGTTTGTTCAGATTAACTTTACAAACATTAGCTGTGTTGTCACATGCTTTTTAGAAAGTCTTTCTCTTGGCAACTCTTTCAAACAAACCTCACTTTTTTAGTCTTTTCCTGTTCTTACAGGATATGTAGCACACAAATAAGGCTCGTAGATTCTGAGATGCAGCTCTTGTGTGTTCAGCAGCTACTTTTAACATACAGTCTGACCTTCAGACATTCAGTTTACACCTGACCTTCATACGGTGGTTATATGACACATCTTCTTTATTTTAGAATCAGCTGATTGGAAATTTAATGAAACACATTTTGGATACAGAAGATATTTTTAAAAAAGTTTTATCTGAATAAAACTTAATGCTGATAAAAAAAAAGAACATTTCAAATCCTAAATGTGCTATTCTAAATGTACTCTTTCTAATATTTTTCCCCTTTTTGCACATGCTGAAAGCCAGAAACGAATGCATGAGTGAGCCTAACTATGTGCATTGCGCTACAGTATGTCAATGTCTTACCCCTGTAGGGTTTAAAGGAATTAAAGTACCAGACAATTATATGTTGTGGCTTTCAACCACCTCTGGAAAGGAGTGGTTGTCTGGTCTTTTTAATCTGTAAAACCCTGAAAGCAGTTTTCACACAATAGTTGACTTTGGTGCTTTAAGTCATGCAGAAGATCTGGCAGTAAAACTTAAAAGAAGGTGAAAATAAGAGTCTATTTTATGTAATTTCTCTTAATATGAATCACACAGGGTATACACTGGAACCCGTGTGCTTTTTATGTGATCATGCTTCAACTGCAGTGCAGCCACATGTTAGGTGATGTGGTTTGAACTGAGTTACTCAGAGGACACATCAACAGCATGCAACTTTTCAAGTCTCTCCAGATTTCAGAACCACAGCTCGGTGATGATGTTGTTTTTAAGGGATGGAATGATGGGAAATTAAACATTTCCCAGAAAATAGTGCAAACGTATACGTTTGTCTACATATACAGTATCATCAAATTTGACCGGAGTGACGAACTTGCCTCTTTGTTGTGCTGGACAAAGATTACAGTCTGATAGTAATTTAGATTCTATAATAAATACTTGTCATAGATACTCACATATTGCACTTCCTGAACATTTCATGCTTTGTCCCAAGTAACTTATGCATGGAATATAACATTTATTGGCACAACAAACAAACAAACAAATGTAAAATAAAGAAATTAAGAAATGCATGGCATTTACTCAATACAGAATGTGGAAATATATATACAGTATCTGCTCAAACATAAGTGCAATTTTTTGTTTGATTGTAAATTATCCAACTACTTCTAAAATATTCAACAATTTTTTTAAATCTCTTGCGTTGTAAAATGATTCACCATTCACAAGTAAAGTTTTGCTACCATGAATACATCTGATATGTTTTTTAGACACTACATACATACTTTTGTTGAAGAAAAGATTTAATGGCCCTTTTGTAGCACAGTACTTATATAGTAGAATATCAACAGTTTGATTCTATTTTCTGCCACCACTTTTAAACATCTTGATCATATTAAAGTTCAGAATCAGACATCATATTTGTCCGCTAATAAAGTTTCTACTACTTACACATACTTTTAAAAAAAGAAATCCCTTTATCTTTCCAAATATGATCTTGACATATTGTTTTATTTATCTTTTTTCTTACAGATGCATGTTGTACATTACAATTCAGATAAATACCCAAATATTTCCATTGCTCAAGATAAATCTGATGGTCTAGCTGTGCTGGGTGTCCTGATCGAGGTGAGACTATGTGGAGCTTGTGATCAAGGGCTACTGCTTTTTGAGCAGAACCATCTAATTATGCTTTCTATGCAGATTGGGGAGTTCAATTCAGCCTTTGACCAGTTCTTAAAGTTCATTAATGGTGTCAAATACAGAGGTGAGTTAATTTTTTTTAGGCTCGGATTCAAATAGTTTTCTCTCATTTACATCTCCATAATATATCACTAGTAAAACCAACAGTTAGACCATATCTGATTTATTCCTCTTTGGTGTAGCCAAGTGCCAGTTTCTGATTAATCACTGACTAAACTGTCTAACTGTCAAGGTTTTTTACATAACAAACCTGTGGAACCAATCCTCCCAATCTTCAGTGTGGTACTAATTTGCCAGAAACGACTAGAAGGAACAAGGCTTATCTGACAGTAACGCTTGAAAACACTGTATTATTGTGTGTTAACATTTTCAAAGCAGGGGCTCATGTTATCTGTTTATTTTAGCTTAGTGTGAGAGTCTACTGCTGTTTTGCTGCTCTCATGTCTGTTTTACATGAATATGTATGTATGTGTGTTTAACGTGATGGGCTCATAGGGTATAATTTCCACTCTGCACTGTATATGGTCCACAAGATTCAGATCAAAGTGTTTTATTTCCTGTGACAGACAAAGACTTTGGAACTGTTTACGGAGTGTTTCCTTCTTGTCATTGTGAACAGAGCTGAGCTAGACAGTCACATTTTATAGAGAACCAACTATATTATTGCAAATACAATAAGTCTCTCTACAAATTTCAATCTGTCAAAGCAGAAACCTGGAGCTTTTGATTTACAAGTAAATAGTATTTTCCCATCCTATTCTTTCTTTATTTTTTCTTTATTTTTTTCCCCTCACCTCCACTAAATAAAGGTGAGTATGAGTAATTTAAATAAATTAAATTAGAGGCTGCCATTTTTTCAGGAATCCCATGGGCCACGGGATTCCCACGGGATGGGAGTCAATTTTACTATTAATCACGTGATAAAAAGTTAACCGGAGCAGACGGGATCGGAAACCAAACAAAAACAAAACAAACAAAAAAAGACAGGCGCCGCCTTTTTGTAGTTTTCGCTCAGTAAACCTACACTATAACCAAGGGAAAAAAAACTACAGTACCCAGAAGCCAACACTGCTTTCCGGCCGCTCCTTCCCCGCCGGAATTGAAATAAGAAAAGGAATGGAGTTAGCAAACACCCGCGGAGAAACGGATATGGCAAAAACTAATTTACAAGGCAAAGTTGAGAGTAATGACGTTTCTATTAGGTTGGCAGAACTGGTGGGAAAGGCGGACATATTAATGAACTTCACGAGAGTCGAGTGCGATGGTGTCAACATGGTGTATGCCGCTTGTAAAACAAGTTTAGTTAAAGACATTTAGAAATGAGTGAAATACAACTTTATATGTTCTGTTTGGGTTAATTCAACTTCGGTAGACATGGTGTGAACCATGTGCTGTTTTATTGTTCCCTTATTTATTTATTTTTTTATGGTAACTGACCTTCAAAAAAAAGAAAAAAAGCTAGAAGCACTTAGCAGCTGGTCTAAAAAAGAATGGTGAGAACATTAAATCAAATTCAATGTATTGCCTAAAGACTAAATACGTTAAAACAAACCAAAAAAAAGGATAGGGAGTATTTTTATCAAGATTGGGACGGGACAGGATTTTTTCTGTGGGAGTGGGACAGGACAGGAGTGACAATCCGCTCCCCTGTCACCCTCTAGTTGGAATCTCTCACCTTATTAATGTGACCATGGGGGATTTTACACCTATGCAAAGAATTGTTAACCAGCATTTTTGGCTTTCTCACTTCAACTGACAGATCAGAAAGTGCAGATGTCTGGCTTCAACATCAGGACTCTGCTGCCTGCTCGCTTAGATGAATATTATCGCTATGATGGCTCACTGACAACTCCTCCATGCTATCCAAGTGTGCTCTGGACGGTGTTCAGAAATCCTGTGGCAATTTCTAAAAAACAGGTTTTTCAACAGTTTGTGAAACTTTTTTTTATGGCTAAATAAAATATGAAATGTTTCACTGGCAATACATAGATTTTTCCTGCCTGTAATGCTGTTTGAGCCTCTCATTTAAGTTAGATTTAAGTGTAGAAAAAAAATTCATTATTTTTCTCTTGTGTGTTTTTAGTTTATTTCCTTTGCAACAGCCCTCTACTCCTCCTATGCTCAGGACTCAGCCACTGCACCACTACATAGCAACTACAGGAAACCACAGCCGGCAAACAGCAGAGTAGTGCTGGTATCTTTTAAGGAGGGTAAGTGTGGGCTTCATAAAAGGCTTGCCTTGTTGTTGGTGCATGAGAAAAACGGTGACATAAGTGATATGGCCATTATGTTGCTTTGAAATGAGCTTAAAGACAAGTATTGCTGATTTGTGGGCAAGACACAGGACTGTCACGCTGGCTTTGGCTTGCCTTGTATCACCTGCTTGCAGCTGCACATAAAACTGATAACATTTACACTTGACTGTGATGCTTCTGTTTGAAAGTAGGCCATCTTTTAAGGCATGAAATGACCACCCTTCTAACATGCTGAGAAACACTTATGTGGTTGCCTGGTTTACCACACTGTATGGTTATTACAGTGAGGAAAGTAAGTATGTGAACACCCTGCTATTTTGCAAGTTCTCCCACTTAGAAATATCTTTGAGGGGTCTGAAATTTTCATCGTAGGTGCATGTCCACTGTGAGAGACATAATAATAAAAAAAAAGAATCCTGAAATCATAATGTATGATTTTTTAAAAATTTATATGCATAAAACAGCTGCAAATAAGTATTTGAACACATAAGAAAATCTATGTTAATATTTGGTACAGTAGCCTTTGTTTGCAATTAGAGGTCAAACGTTTCCTGTAGTTTTTCACCAGGTTTGCACACACTGCAGGAGGGATTTTGGCCCACTCCTCCACAC
>JBAMHW010000010.1:22487915-22499490 GCA_037177495.1 Rhadinocentrus ornatus | reverse complement strand
CCTGGAGGAGGGGGTCAGATTGTTGAAAGACCCGAAACCCCCTGTGATCCCAGGTTACATCACTGATGATGTGTCCATGGACACCATAAAGTGTATCTAAGAAATGGGAATAGCTCTTTTCTACTTTGTATTATCTGAGTTAAGGAACAATAATCCCAGAAAACAAACTGATCCATGACAACGTTTTTACTTGGTTGTTGCTTTTCTTTTAGTTTACTTTATAAACAGTACATGTGATAAGTTTTTCAAGAGTTTTATGTTGTGTTTGTGTGTGTACAATGGTATGATGTTTCACTTATTCCATAAACCACTAATCTGTCTTGGTAAGACACAGGTAAACTAGACAAATGTGCAAATTGGAAGGATTCTTTGTTGTGTCCTTGTAGATTAAATACTACAGTTTTTCTGACTATGGATGCATCAGTTCTGCATCCAAGTCAGATTTGTCAACGTGTCTCTCCTTACAGCGCACCACACCAAAACAGGTCAGCAGCCTGCTATTACAAAGAAACTGTTAGATGCTGAATAATCCATCCATTAAAGCATCAGATTTGTCATCCTGTTTCCATGCATGGTTATTACCTGTAAAGGATTTCAGCCCTCAAGTAGTTCCCAATACCATTGAAGTATTTTTGATTCAGCAGGACTTCACAGATGGGTCGATCAAAAGCCCGATCAGGCAGATGTGACAAAACGTTCTCCCTGCAAAGAGTTTGTGCCTGTAAATGTGAGTTAAGTATTCTGGATGTGCAGGTGATGCAAGTGAGACTTTGCTTCACAAACCTGAAACTTTTATACTCAAACATGATGCAGGGCCCTCGGTCAGGCTGCCACATCCCGTTGGGCTGCCAGCTGCCAAACCTGCGTGCATCCACAAAACTCAACACTCTGCAAGGCTTCTCTCTGGTGTAAAAACGCAGATGAGCGTGTTTGGGCAGCTCATCCTCTATGGTGAAGCGGAAACACCCTGACATCCCAAAGCGAAAAACTATATCCATGGGCTGGTCTGCTTGTCCTGGCTTTGCTCTTCGTTTTGCATTATCACTCTTGATAGGAGTCAATGTGAGCTTCACTTCCTTCCCTCTGGAAGTGGCTGTGATGCGATATGCCTCACAGGTGAAGGACACATCAGGACCCTTGCTGACCTCAGATTTTATGACAGGTCCACTAAATACCACTCCTTCACACATCTTGTTCACAAACAGGCTGGCCAGGTGGAGTTCTGGTCCCTCCGGCATTTTGCAAGAAAAATATGTACTGTAACTGGAGAGAAGTAATTTGTTATTACATCCCGAGCTCTGTTCACAATGTACAATTAAGGATTGGTGTGTATTATGAAGATAGTTATTTTTCCTCAGCTTAGAGGCTGAATCTTTGAAATGATTCTTATATAATCAGCACCACTGCTACAAATGTACATTCAACAACAAACTTTGTGAATACATAACACAGCTCAAGTTTGATGCACCTCAGTTGATACATTGGCTGTACAACATAACACAATTATACACAATTTAACATCGGTTTCTTATTAAACATACATTAGGTTCGCTTTAACTTTCATTACCGGACTCAACCTGACAAAATGCTGTTTTTGTGCTTCACACTTACCCAAACCAGGACAGTATTCGCCAATTGATGATTGTTTATTCAGCAGTTAACGCCACAAATACACAATCGGGAGTGTGACTGTGTTGCTATCTTAAATAATAACAGCAATGGCCAAAGGGTTTTTAAAGCACGCGTCTGTTACCGAACAAGTTGTGCAATCCGCGCGTGCCACACGGTTGAAGATATCGCGAGATATTTACCTTAATTATACGCAGACTACGTTCATAATGAATGTGAATGTTCATCTTTTCTTTTAATGATTCGTCAAAAAATCCAGAAGAGCTGAACTTAACTTAGCTAGCAAACGTACTTGAGAAGCATTAGCTGAATCACAGCATCACAAGCTCAAACGAACTTGCAGATGCATGATGGGATATGTAGGCCTACCGAAAGTAGCAACTGGGTAAAACGACTGCATTTATTTAGCATATGAAGGTAAAACACATGTTGTCAACATAATTGAAACAAAAATTAGTCAAATAATGTATTAAATAATATGTATTAAAAATATTTTACAAAAATCAGCCATTCACTTTTTGAACTTCAGTGACAATTTATACAGACTGGAAACATTTTCACCAATTATCACTAATGTAGTTACTGTTAGTTAAAAACATCAACACAAAGTCACACAGATATTTATTACTGTACATAATTTAAGTATGGCACTTTTGGTAGTTTTCAGCACAATTTATGTCCAGCTTCTGGTTAATCATTGTAGTGCATTCATCATGGCCTGGGCTTGTTTGAGCTCTGTAAAAACACAACAATAAATACATTTATTTATTATTATAATTATAAATAATTAATAAATTAATTAATAAAAAAAAGAACTGAATTGTGAGGGAGAAAAAAACTGACCAGCAAGCAAGACTCTGAACTTGTCAGCAGAAACAGAGACAACAGTTGTCTCTGTGGAGCCTGACTCTGCTCCTTGTGTATGCAGTTTTAGCTGTATCAAAGGTTCATTGATCTCCTTCAGCTCACTGGAGCTCAGCGTATAGTCGACACGCCAAGACACAGAGTCCAGTCGTCCCACTGAAAGTCATTACAAAGCAGAGCAATTGGCACTCTTCAGTCAGCACTCAGTCATCAACTCCCTAGCACAACAATCAATATTGTCTTCAGTGAAATGCTCACATCTCAGGCTGGTCTCCTTGAGTTTGTGTTGAAGTGCAGAGTGCTTGTCTTCATATGATTTGCACAGCCCTGTAGTGTGTTCTAAAGGAAGTTAAATGTTTTATTAATAGAGCATTTTAGTGAGCAAGCATTTGAAATTGGCTAAATGCACTATTAGAAAAGGTACTAAATCTGTACAATTAAATAACACTCAGATTATAGACAAATAAGGCTGCAAAGTTCTTAAAAAAATCAATATCTCTCAACATAAAGTGTCTACTGTAGCATTATAGCAGCTAAATGAATTAAAATTTCTTGCTGGCAAACCTGTGCGGCTGTTTCATAATATCTATGGTCAAATGCCATTATGCACCACAAACCCTCTTCCCTCCATCTTAGTCTGTTCTCTTCATGCACCAGTGGAGTACAGCTCGCACTGGACCTCATGTAAACAAAATACTTCTTGCTAAGCTCAAATGATAAGGCTTGCAAATAGTTTTTAGATATAAGGGAGTATAGGGCTTTAACATTTTTTTTCAATCAACTCCATTTCTGGCCTCATATTATGAAATCAAACAGGGATGGTCCTGCTAACAGTCTGTTTTATCAATAACCTCCAGTTATTTATTGGAATAGTTTAGATACTTTAATCCCACTGAATTGGCTGGATGGTGTTTTCAATCTGTTCAGGCTCTTGGTACAAAAATCAAGCATGTGCCTGTGTAACAACATATTATACAGCATGAACAGAACTTTTCCAACAGACAGTCAAAGAAACAAGTGGAAGGACTAACCTTTAGGGAGGCCAAGCTGCTGCAGCTCACTCGACAGAGATTCACTGTCAACATCATGCTTTGCTGCACTGGACAAAATGAAGCTGAGCACTGCCACACTCGCTTTTATGTCTCCATTCTCTGAAAAATGGGTGAATAAAAAGCTTTAAGAAGTTGTAGAATACTTCAAAGAAAAAGGGTAAACATCTCAAAACTGTTAAGGTTACTTGCAAAGAAGTCAGTAATGTGAGAGGGAATTGCTACTTTGCATTACTTCCTTAAACTAAAGTGTCTTTTAAGTGTTTGGGAAATGACAGCCTCCCAAATAGTTAAAAGTGCAATGACTTCAGAAACGATGCTATATGTTAGACAAATGCTGATTGGATGAAAGTTAGATTGAGGTGAGACAACAAATTTTAAAACCAAGAAGACGTAGCACAAAAAACAATAACAACAAAGATGAGAGAGTACAGACAACTGCAACACTGGGCAATCTTAATTATTCTAACACTTATCCGTGGCTCTCAGATTCTACATATATCGGAATACTTCTACGTGTTTACTGAATGACTTCCACTAAAAAGGAGGTTCAAATTAGACTTTAATATCTGGTGAATTATTTTTGTAGAAACTCTAGATGAATGGACAATCAGCCAATCAATACATAACTAAATAAATAAAAAATTAATTGATAAAAAATTCTAAGTGTCATGTCACTGATGAAACAGATACTACAAAGATTTGTAAATAGTCACTTCCTTGTGAAAGAAAATAAAAGGGCAATAGTGATGAGCATTAAAAAATAATGAATGTTTTAAACATTATTATACATCTGAAATGGGATTCTAGTAGCATCAATGTAACTATATGTAAGGAATCAAACGTGTCAGGGGAAGGGACACTTACCAAACTTTGCATCTGCTGTCAGTTTGGTAATTTTGTCAAACTAAAAGAAAAGAGACAGAATGAGACATTTATTTCTCTGTGTGGGCAAAAGTGAAAACCGCATATAATACATTTGTAAACTGAACTACTCACATCAATACCCTCCCCGAGCAAATCCTTCAACACTTGAGCACAAAGTAGTCTCATCTTGACACTTGACTGTGAAGGAGTGAGGTGGAAGACAAACTCAATATCAAAACATTAAAAAACAAATAAAATATAAAAACTGACACGAAAACTGCATTGACTTTTCTGCGGGGTAGATGTACTTACAATTTTTGCTAATGTACTAATTTCGGCAAGTACCCAATCGGGGCAATCCAAATCTCCACAGAAACGGAACCGCTGTAACAGAGAGGGGATCGCAAATGTTTTCAGACTGTATAAAACAACAAAAGTCACTGCTGTTACAGATGTTAATATTAGTTGGATTATCATGAAACGCTATTAGCTTTGCATGCTAGCTACGTCGTAGCAACACTTAAATATCGATTCTGTTCAGCTAAATTATTGCGTAAATATTTTTAGAATAATGCAATTGAACTGCGCGTGACACAACCCGTATCATAAATAAACGAAATAGCATAAAATAACGTAATGATTAAAACATGTTTACCATGGCTGTCAGGGAAAGAAGAGAACAGGAAGACGCTGAGTCCTTTCTCGCATCTGATTGGACAAACTTAGGAAATCGAGCGGAGTGTTTTGACGTTACCACGTGATGGTCCAGGCGCGACATGGTTGGTGGTTTATTTGAGCAAAGTTTATGTTCATTGACTTGACTGTTAAAGCAGATTTATAAATGAGAAGTTTAAATGGCTCATTGCAGCTTATAACACAATATGAAAAATAAATATTATGCACTTTTACATACCAGTCTTTTTTTTGTGTGTGTGTTTTGCATTTGTAATGCATGTAAGCCCAACATTTTTTCTCTCTCGCTCTCTCTTTCTCTCTCTCTCGCTGTATTTCCTATTTTGCATTTCTTGTAACAATTTTGATTGTGTCTTAGACTGCCCCATTTGCTTTCTTATGGGTGTTTTTGTTATGTCCTTGTTATTCTTATGTTCATGTTGCTTTATATGTCATTTTCATGACACATAATTTGTATGTCATTGTATTTTTTTTTTTTGTGGGGATTCTGTGTATTCTATAACTGTGTGGTAATTGACGACCCTTCTCCCCACACCACCCCCACCCAAACACGTCCGCTAACAGACCTGCGCAAAAGAAGACTTGTCCAGATTGCGTATTCGCCAGGACAGGACAGCACAGGGCATGGTGCGAGACCCAAACCCGGTTATCTGCAAACGACATGTCAAGTGGATTAACGATGAGCGTCTACCTTAACGCATCGTACTCGCCATTTTGAGAACATAGCTTTGTGAAAGATTTATTTGAAAATCATCTTATTGGCAGAGAAAATGAAAAAATGAGGATTTTCTTTGAGGAGGAGATTGAGCCAAGGAGTGACATGAGACTTGAATCGCTAACAGGTCGCTCATAATCAAGTCTACAGAAATAGCAGTCTAAAATTTGCGGAAAATGAGTCAGTTTGCAAATATTTATTTACGCATTTTGCTGGTCGCTGTGAATTTTCAAGTAATCCTTAATATTAATTTGAAGGATACACCAACTCTTGGGTCTAAAAGTACTCCAAGACTTCTGAGCAAAGGTAGGAAGGATTTTTTTTATTTTTCTAGCCTGTTTATATCACATTAATTGAGAAAAATAATTTCTGTGCACAGTTAGCAACCTTTTTGGCTATTCAAGCTCCATTAAAATGGTGAATTTGAGGCGCACTTCATAATTCAGTGTAATCTTTCTGTAGGCTAAAGTATAATAATGTCACTTTTTCCTCAGATATAATTAGTGGTGGATTTGAATATGCAGTTAGTCAGAACCACAGCGTGTTTTTATACCAGGAGGATACAGAGGAAATGTATGTTGGAGGTTCGGACTTTGTGTTAAAACTTGATATGGACGACTACCACATAGTGGAGGTGAGTGTTTCTGGGCTGACACAAACCTTTATTTAATAGCAGACTTTTTTTGTGTGTGTATTTTGAATGGTTCACTTTGTTATACACTGAGACAGTCAGTTTGTGATGCAGCAGTGTGGGATCATAATAATATGTTACTGTAACAGGTGGTGGACCCAGACCTATTGTTACAGATGGCGTCTGTTTGTCAGCGTGTGTATTTATTATTATTATTTTTACATAGCCTAAGCTGCTGAATAAGTGCTGGTGGTGAACACATCTTTAAGATAGAGCCTGAAAGTGTGATGGATCTTTTCTTTTCACTAATCGATATTAGTTTGTGGCAAAAGCAGCTTAATTGATTTAAACAGAAGACATTACCTTAAGTGATAAGTTTTTTATTTTATTTTTACTTCACTATTAAGTTATCAAATATGTTTCCCAATTTGTGTCCCTGACAGAACTATCCTCTAAAACCAACCGGCCAGCAGCGGTGTGGTGAGGTTTGTGACATCCACAGAAATATGCTCAGAAACATGCTTATGAGCAGATTATTAAAATTAAGTTTTTAAGCTTTGAGTCCGTTTTGTCTAATAAAAACCTCTGTCTTGTAGGGTCCCTGTAAAAATGTCATCACTGTCATTGAGAAGTTTCAGGATAGCCTGTTTGTATGCGGAACAAATGGAAACAACCCACAGTGTTGGAAAATTGTGAGTTCCTGCATACCTCACTGAGCATGCAAAACATAGAGTAAACATTTACATTAATTAATTTACATTAAGTAATTTAGTTGGACTTGTTGCAATGACAATAAAGTTCTATTCTGTTCTACATCTGTGTGACATATTTCAAGTTTTTGTAGCCTGTTATTAAGCAGTGACAGCAGGGTGGAGATGATCAAAGCGTGGAGCTTTTGGGATTCTAATTAAACTTTAATTGAGAACCGTGTTATATAATTAAGTAGAGTGTTTGGTTTCTGCTCTCTCATTACTTTCTTTTCCATTACAGGTCACGATAACTTTTATTTTTTGTTTCTGTGACTTTCTGTCTAGTTTCCTTCGGTAAACAATCAGTCTCATGAGATAGTGGGGAGCTACGAGGGGACAGGTGTCTCTCCATTTGTCTACAGTCAGAACTCCTTGTCACTTACAGTAGGTATGTCGCATGCAGCTTTGCAGAAGTCTACAGTACGTTTTGAAGTCAGAGCTGCTGACTACTGCTGTCTTTTGTAACTGCATCCAGTCGTGCGTAAAAGCTGTCTTTGCAAGTTACTGCAATTTTAGGGCAATCCTCTAAGTAATTGGACAGTTTTGTTCCTTGTTTCTGCTGTTTTTAGATGGGGATCTATATGCAGCTGCACCTTTAGATGTTGATGGGAGCTCATTACATTTCAGACGAAATGGTGGAAGCAGAACTAATGTCTGGATGTATGATAACTGGGTTTCAGGTGAGGAAAAGACTGCAAATCATATATAATGTAATTACAAATAATTTTATGCCAGCAAACTGAAATAATGCTAAGTGGAACTATACAAGAATTCTATAAGGACATGCCCAGATAAGGAAAAATAATGATGTGATGCCAGTCTGTATCTCCTATACTGTAAACTTGAACATCATTGTGAACCATTCTTGCTTTTGGATGTCCAGCTTTGTTGCAGGGACATCCATATTTAAAGCACAGTTTATTGCCATATGTACACATTTCTGTTTTGTCAGAAACAGAAACACGTTTGTTTTCCAAACATGTAGCATTGATAAAGAGAATAAAATGTTTCCATTACATATATTATGATTGTGGACAATCAGATGTACAGTGCAACTTGATAGATTTGTTTACTGAGGCATACATCTGCATGATAGAAATTAAGCAAGCGTCACCTGAAATTGTGCTATCCAGTGCACAGCTGCACTTAGTTTTCTTTCTCTGGCAATCTCTTTTGTGTTGTCTGCTGTCACCACACTGTTATTACAACAATAGTTTGGTAAACCAACCCCCCTTTCCCAGAGCCCACGTTCATCTCTGCATCCTGGGTAAAGCGAGAGGATGACCCTGACAATGAGAAAATTTACATCTTTTTCCGTGAAAAGAACTCCGACCACAGCCCAGAAGCTGATCCCTGGATTTCTCGGGTTGCCAGAGTTTGTAAGGTATGGTGGACAGTGAAAAAAGGCCTCAAAAGAAGGCTAAAATTTCAACCATTTCATAACACTCAGTGACTCATCATGACCTATGGATGGGGACATCATCCTAGAAGTGACAACTCCCATCAGGATTAAAATGATTCATCATAGGATAAAAGAGCAACTTTGTAATGAACACAAACCAGTAAACAGCCAAAGCAAAGTGACAGTTTGAATTTCTCTGTTAAACTGCTTTTCTAGCAAATACACAGCCAAACATTTGAATGCTGACCTGAGATGACCCCATGGAACATGAAGAAAAAATAGATCGTCAGCACCCATGCTAACCACTGTGGACACTTTTGTTATACTTACAGTAATATCACGGTTATAATATTTTAATTTCATTGTCATTTCATTTATGTGTTTGTTATTACTGCTAATGTAACTTTTTATGGTACTTAACGCAAACTTCAGTTTTATTCTTGCAGATTTTTTCAGTCTTTTGTACTTTGATCTGTGTGACACTGTGTGACACTTAGTCAGTTCTGTTCTGCAAACTGTTTCTCCAAAAATAACCTTTCCTTAATTTGCCAGACTAAAAGACACATCTGTCAAGTTAAGGTTGTTTGATGTTGACTTTAATCTTTGTTTCCATAAGAAATAATGTTCAAATAAGACGCTATTTACAGTTTAATCAGTTTATGTCATATGCTTCTGCTGCAGGCTGCAGTCATACATGATATAATAACCTCATCAGAAATGATTTAGTTACTCTTTAATTAAAACCAGAGAGAACCTGGATTCAAGTCCCCAGCATGGCAACTTAGGGTCCATGAGCAAGGCGCTGGAATCTGGCAGCCCACTGCTCATATGCACAGAAAGAATTTCCTCACTGTGAGACTAATTAAGGATTACCTCTACTATGATATGGGTGGTCTCACTGCTGCTGCTGCTCTTCTCAGAGTCACAAATCAAATCTTAACTGAGACATGCTATTATTTCAGTGGGATAGTGTTTACAACACCCCTGCAAGACTTGCCCTATCAGCGGTTTGGTGTTGCATTCCATTTGTCATTGTAGCTGTAATGTCAGCAGTATCAAATAACCCCTAGCTGGTGAATTGGAGAAGCTGAAAGAGCATCCCCCTGATGTAACCTGTCTCATTTTGCAGGTAGATGAAGGTGGCTCAAAAAGATTCTTCCAGAACATGTGGACATCCTTTCTCAAGGCTCGACTTGTCTGTGGTTTTCCAGAGGACTCCCTGTATTTCAACCACCTCCAAGATGTCTACGTGAGACACGCAAAGGACTGGCGTGATACGAGAGTCTACGCACTTTTTACAAGCAGCTGGTGCGACAGTTTCACTTCCTTTATTGTCAGAAACTAAGAAATATGAGAAACTGACAGCATCAAAATACTGGAGATTTTCCAGTCTTTTAGTTTTTGCACAAGCTCCTGAAACAGCACATTACAACAGAATGTCAACAGTTATTAATTATTAGTCCTGTGTTACTCATAGCACTCTAATAGATAAGGCAATAACAGATGCAGTGTATTACTCCAACTATGTTGCTATCTATGCTAACCTCAGTTTTTTTTTGTTCCTGCTTTAGGAACTCCACTGCAGTGTGCATTTATTCAATAGAAAAGATTGAAGAAATATTTGATAATTCAACTTTCAGGGGTTATGACAAAAGCATTCCTAACCCCAGGCCAGGAGCGGTAAGGATCTGTTTTGTTGCTATGTTGCTTTACAGAAACAGAACTTCCCCCAAATATTTTGATTTCAGTGTGTGTATTTTAGTTGAGTCACATTTGCTGTGGTCAGATTATTTTTATAAATGGGTGGAGACATGAAAAATATGTGTCTGAATTCATTCACTATGTTATTTGTTTCCATGTCTTTGTTTGGAGATCACAGTGTTTTGCAGAAGTTGTGGAGCTCATGATGCCCACGAATGTGCCATGCACTTACAGAATTTCCTTGCGTTGCAGTAAACAGTTTAGATTAATTTTGCTTGTAAGAGTTGCACATACAAGCAAACACCCCTGCTTTCCACCCACATAGCCCATAATTAAAGTTAGTCTATCATTTGCTTTCATACAAACTTACACACAGTGTCCTTTAGATGTACAGTTCACAGGAGGAGCGACCCAATGGGCTACGCCTGTGCTCACTGAACAAAAACAAGTGAGCATTCTCACAAGACTGTTCTGCTGCTGCAGCCTGTTTAATATATGTGTATATGTGGCCATTTCCTTTACGATAAACATTAGGCAAGTTAATGCCAAGTTTTAAAAACTTACTTTGGTTTTAGGAGATAAACATGATCTCAAAAAACAAACTGCAGCAGATCTGCATGTCATGGGGTGGTTGGTTGGACTGGAAATTGTTTTGGAACTGAGTCTATTCAGGTTAATCGCTGTCAGCTGCAGGAGGTGTGTGGAACTGTTTGGATCCTCTCTCTACCACGCCTGTCTTGTGTCCACTAATCAAGAGGCTGGGTATATCAAGCTGCAGACTGCAGGCCTTCCTTGCCAGATTATCTGCTCTACGAGGCCTGAGGCTGCTCCAGGAACGCTTCTGCCAGCCTTTTCGCCTACCCAGCCTGCCAGATCCCAGCAGTCTTTACCAGTTTTTGCCTCCTTGTCGTGTTCCCAGCCTGCCAGATCCCAGCAGTCTTTACCAGTTTTTGCCTGCTTGTCGTGTACCCAGCCTGCCAGATCCCAGCAGTCTTTACCAGTTTTGCCTGCTTGTCGTGTACTTAGCCTGCCAGATCCCAGCAGTCTTTACCAGTTTTTGCCTCCTTGTCGTGTTCCCAGCCTGTCAGATCCCAGCAGTCTTTACCAGTTTTGCCTCCTTGTCGTGTTCCCAGCCTGCCAGATCCCAGCAGTCTTTACCAGTTTTTGCCTCCTTGTCGTGTTCCCAGCCTGCCCGATCCCAGCAGTCTTTACCAGCTTGTGCCTGCTCGTCGTGCCCCCAGCCTGCCTGATCCCAGAAATATTCCGGGGGTTACA
>JBAMHW010000010.1:22467442-22478094 GCA_037177495.1 Rhadinocentrus ornatus | reverse complement strand
AGTTATGGTTGACATTAATATGCACAGGTTTATATTATAATAGTGGCAAATGGTGTGGCCTCACCCACTTTGTCACACACAGCTAAAGAAACCCAGGGAGAAAGTTAAAAAAACTTTGCCACAATTGCATCAGTAAGAATATTTTAAAAAGGGGAAAAACTTCTACCTACATATTTATTTATTTATTATTGTTCGTTGAAATAACATTTATATATTTTAGATTAATTCATGAACGAGCTGTACTGTGGGCGATGAAACGCCAACAAATCATCAGGAGACTTTGTGGCCCAATATTTGGAATCGTTCTATTGGATGGCTCTTTACTGGGTTTCTTTAACGCCTTTTTATTTCTTCTTCTTTTATTATTTTTATCTTTATTTTTTTCTAAACCAAAGATCAGTTAACACGTAGCCGTCGTGGACATTACGTTACTCGCATCAAAACCTGAAATCTGTAAGTGGTTTGCAAACTCTTGTCCAAGTGCTTTATTTAGAGACAAAACTGCCCAGACAACCCGAATGAGGTCAGAGATTAGGTTTGGGTCGGAGGGATAAATTATACATCGGCTGTTAAATTATGGATTTTCGTTGAGGGCGGAGGACCATGAGCTTCTGTATCTTTAATAGTGAAGAGAGATGGGAGAGGCTGCGCGTTCATGGTTCCTTTACTCGCTCCGCAGCCGCGGGAACGCGCAGTGGATCCCGCACTCGTTGGAGAGGAAAAAAGCGCCGACGGATTTGCAGCAGCTTCTCACCGGGAAAAATGTTTCTGCCGCCGTCCTTCAGCAGCGTTGTCCACGACTGCAAAACCCGTGTGAAAGGATCCGCGATGTGCGAGGACTTCAGCATTTTCGATCATTAAAGTTGTTTTAGAGGACTGTAAACTCCGGGAGTAATTTGTAAGACACAGACATTGAAGTTAACGTTGAACAGGTAAGATTATTCAGTAGTTAATGGGACATTTACGGGAAAATCATCTTGATCAGCCCTATCGAAGTTAATATTAAAGATCAATTCCAGGTTGTGGATCAATTCAAGGTCTCGCATTTGTGCAGAAGTGAAATATACTCAGCAGAATCACAAGTCTAAGTGAAATAGTAATATATTAACTGCTAAAAGTAAACGGGGTTTGATTAAATGAGAGGGAAAATCGATCATCACCATGGACAGCGCCAGTTTGCCCGGACCTGACTGTAGAAGCGCGCTCATCTGACCTCCTGAATGTCTACACATATAACAAACAGTAAATGTGCATTTATTTTTTTATGCCATGGTTATAAAATACTTCTAAAACAGTGTACTTATTTGCATTGCAATGAAAACAAGGAAACTTCATACGCCAAACACAGTATTATTAGCAGATTCTGTTTTTTGGGATCAGTCTCTTTGTTTTTAACGTTGTGATACATTTTATTTAGCGTTAAAGATTTTTTTTTGGTTATACAATGATTTATCATTATTTCATTAAAAATATTTCTGATGTCTGCTTGTTGATGCTTGCAGGTGCAGAAAATGGCAACAAGGCTCCTGAAGCTCCTTGCCTTGTGGACTATTGTGATTGGCGTTGTGCAGTGCTGTCCTGAGCTCTGCAGTTGCCAGGATAAATTTTCCCACCAGTTTGCTGACTGTGCTTACAAAGACCTGCTGGTAGTACCTGTTGGCCTCCCTTCCAATGTCACCACTGTGAGCCTTTCAGCCAATAAGATTAAATTGCTGAAGAGTAAAAACTTCATTAATATCACTCAGGTTTCTTCTCTCTGGCTGGCTCACAATGAAATAGTCAATATAGAGACAGGCACTTTGGCCCCCTTGATTCAGCTTCGCAACTTGGACATTAGCCACAATAAAATAGTTAACTTTCCATGGGAAGATATGCGAAACCTCACAGCCCTGCAGCTTCTGAAAATGAACAACAATGAGATGGTGAACCTTCCAAAGGATGCTTTTTCCACGCTCAAAGACCTGAGGTCACTTCGCATTAACAACAACAAGTTTACCACCATCGTGGAGGGTACGTTCAGTGCCCTGTCCTCTATGTCCCACCTGCAGATTTTCAGCAACCCTTTCACATGCTCCTGCAATCTGGAGTGGCTGAGGGATTGGATGGCAACAACTAAAATTTCTGTCCCTGACCCAAATTTAATTCAGTGTGAGGCCCCTGAACATCTGAAGAGTGTGATGGTTGCAAAGATTCCCAAACTGGACTGTGAAGTCCCTGCTGTCACCATAACATATCAACCAAACATCGAGAACACAGATCTCTATGAAGGTGTCTCAGTCATCTTAAATTGTGAGACAAAAGGGAGTCCTAAACCACTGGTCAGCTGGGAGGTGAGAGCAGGAAATGAAAATCATCTGTTCCCCTTGCCCTCCACCGGAGAAATGAATGATTTGCCTGTAAATGATAAAACAACCAACAACAGATTCCAACTCTTTAGGAATGGCTCTCTCATCATCCTCCGTTTGAGTAAAATGGAGGATGGAAATTACAGCTGCTCTGCGGTAAATGAGTTAGGTAAGGCAGAGAGCAGTGTTAAAGTGGCTCTGACAGGCAAACAAAAACAAAGCAGCATCTCAGTCCCTGAATTAACTGTGGAGAAGATCCGTCCATTTGGCAAAAAGCCTGCAGACCCCAAGATCTCTAAAAACAATGTGATCAACTGGGACAAGCACAATGAAAAAACAAAGGGCAGCTCTGGTGCTTCAAAAGACACACCTGATGACACAGATCTTGCTGGAGGGGTTTCTAAGGACTCCAGCTTTGCAAGCAAATGTGGTGTGAGAGACAGCAGTGAATACATTTCCAACCATGCTTTCAATATGACTTTGGAAGACCTGAAGCAGTACACGTTCGATTTTGGAGTTATTGCATTAGAAGTTTCGGAGACTGAGGCCAAAGTGCAGCTGAATCCACTGCAGCTTCCTAGCAGCAAATCTAACCTTCATCTCAGTCAAACTGAAGACCAAGAAACGGTGAACAAAGAGCCTTTGGGTCTGTTACAGTCCTCATCTAGTAAGACCACACTAGACATGCTCTACCTCTGTATAGATACAGGAAATGGACACTCAGTGGTTCAGTGGTCCAATATAGAGGAAGGGGTTAATACCTACCGCTTCCATGGCTTACAGCCTGGTACAAATTACACTCTTTGTCTAACCTATGGAGGGCAGGACTGCCAAGTCCAAGTAGTCTTTACAACTAGAAAGAAGATCCCCTCCCTACTCATCATCGTAGTTGTCAGCATTTTCCTATTGGGTCTAGCCACTGTTCCTTTATTGGGAGCCACCTGCTGCCACCTATTATACAAGTACCAAGGAAAAACCTACAAGCTGATCATGAAAGCTCAGAATCCGGATCAGGTGGAGAAACAAATGACCAAAGATTTTGATCCCAGGGCGTCTTTCGTGGAGTCGGAGAAAACTTACAACCCCAGCGAGTTGGGCGAGGGGGAGGGAGAAGCGGAGGGAGAGGAAGGAGACGGAGATGGTGAGGCTGAGGGGAGTGTGGTGACCGAGTCCATCCCCGGATCATCATCCAAAACCAACCAAGAGGAGTTTGAGATGGGATCCGAATACAGTGATAGATTACCGCTCGGAGCAGAGGCCGTCAACATCTCGGAGGAAATCAATGGCAACTACAAGCAGCCGAGCCGCTGAGCGCCACGGATACCTGCGAGTGTTTTGTAAAATAGTTTACTTTTAAGTGGCCTACATTTAAGCAGGTAACTCACGTATCATTGCCAAACATGAAAAACGATGGCGTATTATTTCAAAGAAAGGCCAGTCATTAATCTTTGTTTACCTCAGAAAGTCCTCCTCCAATCACTAAGATTGTGAAGTAATATTACATTTGTAGTCTATTGTGGGATTTAAATAAATTAGACGGGTTCACGGCACAAGCACACATTAAATCAGTTTATCAGACTTCAAAACTAACAGAAAATTAGAAAGCAGCAAAAATGATCCCTTTCTTTAGGTCTGACGCATATGGACAGGCGCGCAAAATGTGCAAATGCAAGGTAAGGAGAGTTAATTGCAGGGATTAATAGAAAATATACATTTTTTTTACCATAGTTTCGCGGAGCACAAAAGCACGCAAAATGTGACATATTTAATAAACGACCTTTATTAAACAGGCAAGAGGGACCAATTTCTTTCTCTTTCGGTGCAAGGCTCAGGGAGAGCCATTTTACATCATCTCAGGTGTCAGAACTCCGACTCCACTTGACTTATGCACAGATCTAATCTCACATTTGGTGTAACGAAGTATTACGATGAGATGGAAGGCTGCGGACATTGACTATCGCACCGGTAGCGCGCACACAGCAGCGCTTATACCCGCTGCCATGTGAGTCCATAAGGGAGATTGTGCTTTCTGTTGTGCTTGACAGAAAAAATACCGTGTTTTTCACCAACAAAATGTTGTTCCAGGTAATGTAAGACTAAAAACGTGCGACTTTAACCTCTTAACCAACGACTGCTTGCTGTACTCTCGCTTTTTACAATGAACGTGTCCATGGCATGTCACACGTATTTTCTTGTGTGGTTTCTCGTAGTGTAGTCTGTAGGACTTTAGATGTGACTGTCTTTACCTGTGATGTAAAGCCAAGTATGTTGAGATATTCTTTTTTACGAACGTTTCAGTGAAGTCGCACGATAAAAAAAAATAAAAAAAGGCGCAGTGGGTGTCTGGCGGCTTCACTCTTGTAATTTGATGCATATAGTGAGTTTTTTGTGAACCATGTAAAACGGAAAAAGTGATCTTTTAAGATTTTTGATATAATTTTATGTAAGTGGAATTAATAAAGGTATTAAACTTAACAGACTGTTTGGATTTGTTTGAAATAAGATGACCCTGTACACCGACAGATGTGCGCATTTATAATAAAAAAAGAAAGAAAAAAAAAAGAGATCATGACAAGAGAAAATTCAGATCTACTAATTACTAGTTTTCCTTTTCCTCTTTCGACAAGATTTTATTATTGCAACTTCTTAAAGGTTAATAATACTGATTAAATAATACTCTATAATACTGTAGGTAAAACCAGGGAGTCTATAGGCCTGTTTAATGCTAAATGTAAATACAGAACCTGTTTTGAAAGCGCCAGTCGATACCTTTCGTTGTCTCCCTCATATAATTTAAACAAAGACAAAATGCATCATACATTTGAATTTAATATTTATATTTTTTTACATAACAGTCGGCATTTAAAATAAACGCAGACACAATGTGGATAAACATGAGAAACCAGAAAAGAGTTTAGCCAGTGGTTTTAGACTTGATGTTCCACAAACAAAACAGAATGATCGTAATTCTCCAGTAGCTCCTATATTCCACAGGTTACTAAATTAATTACACAAAATTTAGCCAAATGAGTTGAAAGAAAAGAAGAGCATTCATTGGCCAGTCTATAAAATACTCAAATTTGTTTATTCATAAATAGTTCTCTTTTTCTATATAAATACCCTCTTTTAAAAGGATGTTTCAGTGGGTTGCACATCCATGTGGTAGTTTGGGCAACTGTAAATTTGCATCTTCTGCACTTTATAAGAAAACGTGACAAACCTAGAGATTAAAATCTAGTGCAGATAAGTTCTTTTCCAAATTAACCACATAAATGTACTGAAAATTATTTTAGATAAATCAGTGCCACCTACGCTTTCCCATCAGACCTAAGACTGAAGCCCTCACAAATAAGAGAACACAAAGAGCAAAGAAAGGACTCAGTCTCCAGATAAATAGGAAAGATTCATTATATCTCTACACGAGGCATCGAGCTAGAATGCACTTATACTGCCAAATGCAGACACATATACTGTAGGTTTGGGCAAATAATATAGAACAGTATTTGACCCGAACCTAAAGAGCCTCTGCAGCCAATACAATGTCAGGGTTGTATTCTTGTTCAGTTGCTGGCAGTGGCCGCTGCCTCCTTGGTTGCAGCCTGCTTCTTACTCCCTTCCTTGGTGCTGCGGTTAAGGCTTCCATTAAGGAAGCTCTCTGTGGTCTGATGCTGGAAGTGCTTTCTGGTGCCCACCAGGGAGGGGTTGTTGACCAGGGTGTACAGGAGCTGCCAGCGCCTGAGGGCCCTCTTGGCATTGGACACTTTCTGCTGTTTCTTCTCCTGTTGAACCAGCTGGATCCCTGAAGACATTCAGAAATTATGATAGTATGAGCATTATAGTGGTATAAATAATTACCTCTTTGTTAAAAAAAAAAAAAATCTAATCTGAAATAAAACTCTTTTATAGGTCACCCAGGACCAGCTAGATACTACAGCAAGAGTAATAATAGAAAGCAATCATTTTCTAATCCTGTAAGTATTGTGCAAGCATATCGGCTTGCTATTAAGATACTGAAAGCTTAAACCCCCCTAGGTGACATGAATATGTAACAGGCAATTACTGTAGCTCATCTTTTTAATCAGCAACTGGAGGCATAATCTCTGTAAAACAATAGATGATTCCTGATAATTGTATTGTTTTCTAGATACCAACACACACCATGTCTATGGTATATAATTAAACTCAGCTGCACCTTCATGTCACAGCAACTGATGAGTCCTATTGGATTTTCAGCTAATTTCTCACCATAATGTATGTCCTGTATGTCACCACGTGCGTGGGTAACCATCACTCACCTCCTGTTTTTGTCATTAGTATCGCAGTTTCACAGCAAACCGTAAAGCAGTTGTTCGTGCTTTTAGTAATTTTAGTCATTTAAAGCATTAAAGTTAGATACATTGATCTAATCTGTATAAGTAAAACATCATGCTATGTAGCGAATAGGTTGGTTTTCTGTGAAAGAGGATGAGACCTTAGAGTCATACGGGCAGTTGATTTATTTATGGCAGATATGATTGAGACAAGCAGCAGGACTGTGAATTATTCTACAGTGTGACTCAATTTATTCAGGGCATATTAAATCAGAACTGTGAAGATCTCATTTCATCTCTGTGTGCAAGAAAGCTTTATGATCTGATTATGTGTTATGATGACTGTAAATACAATTATAAATGCTAGCTTGCCTTTGTTGTTGATCTTAAGGTAGTATTTATTTTATATATTAGTTTTATTATGTATTTTTCTTTTTCATAGTCCAGTACCAAAAATTGCTGACTACCACTACAGGTGTCAGTTCATTCCTTAGGAACACAAAGTTTAATTTGTGCAAACACACCAGCTACTCTGTTAAATCTTCATTGCAAACACTGGCATTGTAGTTTATTTGAATTAATGTGATATACAATTTGGCTGAAACTCTGCACCAAGCTCTAATTGTATATTAATAACACCTGAAATGAGACTTCATCTTACGCCCGATTTACTTCTAGTTATTGTGAAAGAAAATAACGCCACAAAAAATTAAGTACAGATGATGTGGACTGAGTTTTGTACTACAGACCCTCTTCAGCATCCCGTGATGTCTGCGCAGCTTTGCTCTCCTGGCCCACAGACTGTAGCAGCAGCCCACAGAAGGCCTTCATCACAGGGTGAGACTGGCTCACCTCAATCTTCAGATAATGAGCATAGCAGCGGTAGGCTGCAGGAAGACAGAGGGAGGGGGTGGATCATTCTGACAGGGCAAAAGCAATAAACACAAAGACCAGCACTCCATGTTGGCTTTGAGGCAATCACACATAATGGCTGCACAATCACACATTTTTTTCCTCCTTTTCTCTTAAACCACCTGCTTTTCCTGAGAACAGATGTCTTATATCTGCTGCCATTTCAGACATTGGTGAGCAATTAGTGTTCCTGCACTGCAAAGAAGACAGATATCATACAGATGCAGTGAGCTGGCTAAAGAGGAAAGTGAAAAAAAAGTGGAAAGTGGCTTTTTTTTTAGCTTTTAAGTGGGGAAAAATAAAATATTTTTCTCATGTTAAAACTGCTTCCCATGCAATCTACATGAAAAAACAACACAAACATGAAAGAATGCTGCTAATAAATATTTATATGTAAACAGCGTTTCAGTATGTTCTGATAACCAATGTTAATGTGACTGTGTTGCTCATTATTTATCCATAGTACAGAACATTTGGCTAACCTGGGTCAAAAGCCTCCACATTGCGGTTAAGAAGACTGATATCCGTACGTCCCATATGGACAATGTTAAACAGGGCTGTGATAATCATTCGCCAGAGAGCCAGTAGGACCCCAATCAGAACATTGACAGGAAACAGCAGGTATGTGAGCAGGAACAGATTACCCCTGTAAGATAAGTTAAAGTGCATCACACACGCAGGACGTCATCGGGAAGCAAAGCACTTCTAGACTAAATGGATGCAGAAGTAAATTACCTGTTGTGTAAGTCTCTTGTACCGGCTGCTTTTTTGATAAAGCAAAACCTGGCAGTGATGTGTTGAATCAACACAGCGAGGAGAATCATCAGCCAGAAGGGCCTGAAAGAACAAAAGTAACAAACATTTCCTGTAGTCAAACAAATTAAGACAGAAGTGACAAAAAACTGTTTGCAGCTAACAGGAAATGATGTGATTCCAATTTATTCCTTTGTACCAAACATGAAGCTTATTTTTAAGTGAAAAAAACTGACTCTTTATTAGTCATTAAACTGGAGGCTTTAATTATTAGACTAAAAATTACAACTACAAAATGTATTAGAAACTGATAGTTTTCATGGGAAGGAAATGTCACAGGGCAGAGTTATGCTTTTGGAAAACTGTCTATTAAAAGGCAAATGTGAAAACACTCACCACATGCTCCACAAAATCTGAAAGAGAAACAGATTCTGCCCGTGCAGGATGGGTATGATTATGAGGAAGACTGCAATCAGAAGGCAGAGAAAAAACACCAAGGTCTGGATGATCATGCCTGCAGGGGAGAGATCAGAGCTTAAGAGCCTGTCCAGACACCATCTATCCTACAGCACAACCCCTCTCAAATAGAGAAAGGATGTTTTCATGTAAACCTTAAAAAACCCAGATAGTTTCTAGCTGAGACAACCAGTTTGTAGAAAAAGGTACTTTAGGAGAATAAACAGAAAAACCACTGATAATCAGACATAAAATAAGTATAGCTCCTTAGAGCATGCAAAAAATTTAAGTGGTGCGGCATGCACCACCATGTTACATAAGATATCCAGTTTTGCAACACTGTGAGGAGATTAAAATGTAAAAGAAGTGAATAAAAATGGCTAAATCATCACTTTGTCTTCAGTGCTCAGCGTGTAATTGTACCAATGCAGATGTGCGCTGCTGTGAAGCTGGTGTATCCCATCCAGCAGACCAGTGCTGGCCTGGATGCCCTAATACTGCGCTGGCAGTTGTAGACATTGTAGATATCTCCTCTGTACAGACTTTTTAGATTTGACCTAAAGAATAATTAAAAAAAAAGAATTGTGACATTGTAGCGCTGTGCAATACATTCATCGCTAAGTGCAAAAATCCCATGGTAAATTAATGAGGTCATTTAACTGCAATGCAATTTAACGCTCGACTATAAAAACCCATTTCTTTTATTACACTACCGCTTATGGTAATGGAAGCATTTCATTTCTCATCTTCAGATAATAGTCATTTTCAGTTTTAGCAGCAGTTAGCACAGAGCGGATGCTTTCTCTGTTTGGATGATTAGTACTCCATTATGTTATAATAAGCCTGAAATTATAATGATGGAACAAGAATGCAAAGCACAATCACAATTCTTGGACACTCAGCCAAGAGAACAGAAAATGCAGAAAAGAAAGAGAAATGGAGCAGTTATGCTGTTTTGTTCTCAGACCTACCGATGCAGAACCATAGACCGCATGAGCATAGCCAAGTTGACCAAACAAGACAGAGTCATCGCTGAAGTGTAGCACACTGCAGGGAAATCAGCACATGACATGTTCAAATAGTTGTCATCCACTGAGACACAATAAAGCACAAATATTACAGTATGTGAGGCAAGCATGTTAATGTACATGTAGCTTAAGGAGGGAAAAAAAGCCTCAACAAATCATGCAACCGACTGGCTCCTGCTGATGTCACTCACCTTCCACACACCACATGTAATACACCACAATTCTAACAACTTCGTGTCTGTCAGGAGACAAAAAAATCCTGAAGCCAGCTAAGACATTAGCAATATCTTCATCCACTCCATACCGGGCGGTCTGGAGAGTTGGCACCACTGATGAGATCAATGCAAGACTCATCTGAAAAGAAATCAAGATTTTTCCTCATTACAGAGAAATACTCTGTATAAAGTTTTTGTGGATGAGTTAAATCTGTCCCTACATTGTGCTGAAATGTGCTGTAATGTTGACAATTAAACTATCATTTGAATGTAGCACATATGGTCTATTCATGAAAAGCCGGACTGAAGTTTATGGAATGTGTCAGCGTTAAATAAAGATTTAACAAACAATGCAGCTAATTTAGTTTGTTATTGTATTCTTATATATTATATTTGACAAAATATTTACAAGAGTAAATATATCAAGTGTATAGTGCAGATATGGTAGTTACCTGATACAGCGCTATAAAAGATACTACACTAGATATCGCCAACTTCAAGGGGAAACGGAAAGCTGTTTGACCCACACACGCACACACCCACACACGCACACACCCACCCACACACACACACACACACACACACACACACACACACACACACACACACACACACACACACACACACACACAC
>JBAMHW010000010.1:22453983-22467342 GCA_037177495.1 Rhadinocentrus ornatus | reverse complement strand
ACACACACACACACACACACACACACACACACACACACACACACACACACACACACACACACACACACACACCCAAAAAGGAAAACGTTATTTGGTATTAAAACATTAAAAGGGAGTACATTCCTTCTGCACCACTGCAGTAATGATTAGCAATAAATATTAAAATCAGATGCAACTCCAGGAATGCTTAAAATATGAATAGATCTGGTAATATGCATGTAATAATAAGTAATAGACAAGGTGGAAATGGACCTTTTTTTTTTGTATAAAAAGACTAATTCTGAAAGTGGCATCTGTACTTATGACAAAGTAAATAAAAATAAAATCAAACCAACATATTTACCATCCTCTGGTGTGTAAATATATGACTTCACAGCATCAACTATTCTTTGAGGGAGTTTGGGCTTGTCCGAGCTTGATGTGCTGAAGGTGAAAAAGGGTAGGTAGGTAGGTAAGTTAGAAAATAAGTAAATAAATAAATAAAGTGGGTACCTATTCAAAATATATTTGGACTGTGGTAAAATCAAAATAAGAAAGCAATTAAGCTGGTTTCTCTCAGATAGTTAGGACTAAAAGCTTAAAGGTGAAATAACTAATGGGTTAAGAGGCTCAGTTTACAATGATTTGAATCATGCTAACCTTATATTTTAAGGACAAAACTGCACCAGATTCAAATACATTTAAACTAACATTTAGATACACAATATATGCCTGGCACAAATTCTTTGCACATCTTGGCAAATGATAAGACAAACACAAAGGCAGGGTCATTCAAACCCACACCAAGTTATGTGACTTCTTAATAAACAATAATTCTTACCTCAGTTTGCTGGGCTTCTTCTCATTAAGCATTTTTTTAACGTAGTCTTTATAGTAACTGCTGCTGAGATCCTTTAGAAAAAAATAAAATAAAAAAGAAGCAAAATTATATCAGTAGATTATGCAAAGGTAAGGATTGTGTTGTAAAGCAGGACAATATTTAAAGGGAATGTAGTTAGGCATAGGTCTTCTGTTGTTTTTTTACATCCAAACTGGAAGAGGGGATCAGAAATTAGAGCATATTAATACATAAAACATTTAACATTGGCTTAATATCTGTTTTAAAAGGACAATTAAGCAGGTAAAAGATGGTTCCAAGTTGTATTTTTAAATTTCACAATATGCTGTGAATGTATCTCTCACTGAACATGAAGCAAGCCACCCTTAGATTACAAAAACAAAAATAAATCAATCAGAAAGATAGCAAAAAAATGGCTTGGCCAAATGGCTTCCAATAGCATTGCATCTTTCACATTTATTGATTATATGACAGAAAACAGAAGCAGCCAGATGAATAGTGATGTGTGTAGAGATGTCTGCTCAGAGTCATATGCTGCAAAGCAGAATGGACGGTTTATCACATTACATATGACATATGATACAAATGACTGAAAACACACTAAGAAAATCCTGAGCAAAAAAAGGGGAATATTCTACTAAGGTTGAGTCTGTTAACTGACCTCAACCCTTTCAAGCTCTGTTTAACTTATGGAGTTAAATTAAAGGCAGAAATACCCCACAAACAAGCCATACAAGCCGCAGTAAATGCCTGACCAACCAAAAAAGAAGAAACTTTTTCTCTGGAGTAATCCATAAGTCCCAAACTTCAGACGTTTAACACACAAAACAAATTCTAGTGATGTTTATGCTAATTTTTCCAATTACAGTTGCAGCCCTGAAAAAGTTTGGAAAACACTATCCAAATAAATACGGACCTAATTGTACATGCTTTCGTTCTCTTTTTTTAACTCCCGAACTAACAAATTGATAAATTAAAAACTGTATTTTGTCATTTGTAAAAGTTATCTTAAAAGCCTCTTTACGATGAGGTTAATTAGGTTCACTTCTGTGTAAGAGGTTGTGGGAGACGTAGAGGAGGTGACACAAAATCCAGGCAATCACCTCGACAAACCTCACCCTTGCCAAGATTAGCATCAAATAAAACCAGCATTGTGTGTCTCCCTCTTAAAAAACAAGGCAACCTTTTCATAATCTGATCATGAACATATCGTAAACCAATTACGTCAAATCTACTTAAAATGATTATGCCACTGGTGTGCTGCATGGACTTCACATTTTCCGTAAGCCTAGACTGAACGAGCATGGTAAGCCCCTTGATCAGCAGGTAGCTTATAAAAGGTGAATCACGTGCACGGATTCAGATGAAATGTGTGCCTTTGCAACGTTTTTCATTAACTTGAACATATACACTTGTTTTGAGTTAGCAAGCAGGCAAAATCACAGTTGCAAGAGTTATTCAATCATCCTGTAGCTGACAGGTCAGAGGGACTGGACTGCTCTCAAATCAAGCCTTACCTCTGTGGCATTGGCCTTTTCTGTGCCCTTGAAGCCCTTGAACAGAAGCAGGGGATACTGGAAACTTAGGAATGCTAAGCAGGCTATCTGAGGCAGGCTGGAGAAGAGGGAGTAGTGTTTCTGTATCTGCAAATGGAATAAAAGAAGACTTTAAGTCACCCAGCAACTTGTTCTAGGAGTTTTGGAGAGACGCCAAAAAAAGGTTTTGCATTGTGTTGCAGCATGTGATGGAGAGAGTCTGCATGTTTGGTGAAATAAACACTCACTGCAACACAGAAGAAAAAAAAAAAATCCAAATCTATTCTTACTCTCTCAGGGATTTCATCTTCATAACTCTTTAAAAGCTCAAGTGCCCCAGCCTCCACTACCATTAAATGAGGAAGACAACCATTTCACAATCTGTAGTGTGAATATATCTTTACTGATACACATTAAAGTGATTAACAGTGACAAAGCCTCATGATTAAGACTACCAGGCAGTGGAACTAATTGTTTTGAGTTGTAGCCATTCACATCACAAAAAAAAAAAAGAAAAAAAAAGAAAAGAAGAAGTAAACTCTAAAAACTTTAAACAAAATCTGGGATTTGGAATTGGGAAACATTTAAAGCTTCAAATGTGTGTCCAAGAATCCACCTTGAAGGCTTATTGTTCATCTTTTCAAACCCCATCTCTTACAAATACTACAAAACGAGCCTTGTTTGGTAGTCAGTGGGTTTCCAGACTAGAACAAAGCAGCTTTGCTTTTGAAATAATCCTTAATCCTCTGACAGACACACAAGAGTGACTGGATGGTGGAAATGATGAAACTTAAAAATGCCTGAACTGGAGCTCATTTGGTCAATGAAAATAATTGTTACTTACCAGAGATGTCCAGGGACAGTCAATTTTCTGCCAGACCAAAACACCAAAGTGTGTCCATGACAAGAGGCTGCCAAGTACATAGCCAACTTTATTGTGTAAAGTGCCACATGCCAGGAGAGGGTAGTATAGTGTGGGGTAGTAGAAGACTCCCAGAATCACCCAGTACTCTGCAAATACAGCAGAAATGTGTGAAAACCGGGATCAAGACAACAGTTTCAGCTACACACAGTAGAAAACTTTGCTCTAAGCTTGTGTAAAGAGAACTTTGCTCTGCTTAAACTTTTACTGCTCTGGGTTTGAGTAAAGAAGCAGGGGACCGACTCCTTACATTCATTTCTTATGTAATTTCAGAAACAAAGCTGCTCAAAATGCCTAAGTCAAAAATAGCAGACGGAAACAAAATAATCCAGTTATATAAAACATATATTTAACAAAGACTGATATATCTCAGTTTAACTTGTTTAACAGTTCTTGTTGACACTTTCTTGCACTTCTACAACAGAAGAGGGATAAATAAAATCTATGTTAAAAAAATTAATTCAGCCAGGATAATGAGCTCACGTTTATTCGTTGAGTCTGTTGTGAAAGGGAGGGGATTTGGGGAGATGAGAAGACCCCACAGTTTGCACAAAAGCACTCCAAACACAGCCACTGCCAGGCCCTTGTGCTGTGTATGGTCCAGGAAGTTTACAGGACTGTAAAAATAAAGCAGCAGGTGTTCAGTGTTCATTGATCAAATTAGAAATCATCAAAGCCCTGTATTTTTAAATTTTAGCTAAACCTTTGGCCCTAGAATTACTGCTGACTTAAAGTATACATGATATATCAGGCTGTTCATGGCTTCTGTTTGTGATCAGTATAGCATGAAAAATCCCCTTTAACATTGGAGTCTTGTTTGAAATTGGAAAACATGTCTTAGACTTTAACTTCTCTTATTCCAGGTAAGGTTCACGGAGCATGAAAGCAGTCCTTAGTGTCAAATACACATCATTAACTACTCTGAAACAAGCAACACTGCACAACCATTTCTTTATTTTGTTTTAGTTTTTTCAGTGATCTGTTCAGTGAACAAATTTTGCGTGTAATTGCCCATCACCCAATTACATGCCTAAATCAATACAACTGTTGTGGTTTAACTTTTTGCTGGTTTATTAGAAATGTTGAGAACCAGCTAATAAAATGAGCCAAATTAAAATAATCCAAACATCTATGTGCCATCTTTGATTTATGACCTGGCAACTGAAATAACAAACACTATACTACATCCAATGCCAAATGGCTGCCAAGATGGGTTTGTTTACTCATCCAAGGTAAAATGTTTCTAGGTTAAACTTAATACTATAGTGAAATAATGAATGGAAGGAAATAAGGCCAAAGTAGAATTCTTTTGGAAAATGTTGACAGCAGCAAAGACGGTATGCAGGTTAATTAAACAATAAAGAAAAAAAACTTTTCGGGCTAATCATTCTGAAATTTAACATCCAAATTGTACAATAAGCAGTAAATAAAACTCACCTGAGTAAACCTGAGAGACCTTTCTGTCTGTCGCCCACCTTTGTACGCCTGGCTAGAATGGCTAGAATCAGCATGATGACCAGCTAGAGGAGAAAATATCTTGGTTATCCTCACTTACAGAGCACCATGCAGCTTTGGCTTCACCATAGTTCAGATCTCATTTAGCTACATTAAAAATGACAAGAGTCTGTACCACAAAAGGCCAAACCCCAGTCCCATTTGTACCCCCCATGAATGTGGTCTGAATGAATTGTCATTAGTCAGGATCACTGATCAGTGTGGGTTCAATGACCTGTCATGACCTGTGACACATTTAGGAAATGTGTGGCTGGGAAGAATGCCTCGCTTTAAATGAAGGCTTTCTGAGACAACAATCAGGATCATCTGTGAACAGATGACAATACAGAATCCGAAAACCAAATGGTGTCATCATTGTACAAGGGGAGAGATCCAATATCACATTTTATGTACAATAATCCACAGAAAAGTTAAGAAAGGTAAAAATGATAGATTCATGTCAAATTTGGATGATTTGGAGGGAAAACTGAAGCAGATTTGCACCATTTTCAAAATTCAAAACCTTTATTCAGGATATCCATCTAAAAAGGCATAATCACCTTTAAAAAGATTTATTAGAATATAATGAGAAGCACAAGTATTCAGTGGTTTTCCTTTTTGTTCCACACCAAGGATTATTTGTTCCTTGGCAGATTACCAACTATTTTCAGAGATTTTTTTAAATATTTGAGAAACAAAAAGAGACACAAAACAAAGTAGCTTACGTAACAAAAGCAATTAGATAGGACTGACTTTGAGAGCCCGCCTTGCATAACCATATGAAAGTAATGACACCAATAATATCTTAAACACACTTTATGACCTAATAAAAAGTTGTTATATCATACACCTATAAAATAAATGACAATGATGCTGCAAAGTTGGGACATACAGTATATATGGGACAGGATGGCAGACTTACAGATATGGCAGTGATGCATAAATGATAGAGCATGTCATCAGCAGTAGGGTCACATGGTGAGATTTTTCTACAAGAGGTAAACAAAACATTCACATGTTAGCAAAACAAGCAATCTGAGCCTTAAAACTTAAAGCTTTGCACCTCACTAAACTTCTCACATGTCACTGTCAGGACCATTTGTGGCTGGAAACTTTGTGGCTGAAATCCCGCAGCAAAGATTTGCATTTAAACGGATTGTATCAGCGTGACAGGAAAACAACAAATGCCCACAGTCACATTCCCATGCACATGGGGTGGTAATTACAACTCAGAAAAACAGCCTCAAACAAGTTCTTTAGCCTGACAAAATAATGTAGGACAGTTCTTCATAGACTGTATCATCTGTAAACCTAAACATGTTAAAACAATATAGAATTTTATAACTTGGCATACAGATTAAGGGTGTTAATTAATTTGATTAAATGTCAGAATGTGAATTTTGAAGACATACGATGGCATCGATGGAGCAGAATATTTTAGGGTCCTCAAATAAGCTAACAAGCTACAGTGGTGGCCACAGATAGCAACTCAATTAGTTGATTTACACAGCAAATGATTTATCTTCTAAACATGCGAGCTTCTTTATCATACTTCTGTTACTTTGTTGATCTGAGGTAGACCTAATAGAAATTTGTTTAATAGATGATCAGCTAAGAATTTGCTTTGATCACCCTACATTTTGTAAAGTTTGTGGATGATACGTTGGCTTGTTCACAGTTGGATGTTGAATATTATGGGTTATATGCACTAAAATTTAATACTTTCGCGTAAAAAACAAAAAACAGCATGAACATTTAAACATCAAAGTAGCAACTAGTTTCTACAGAAACATTAAACTTACAAATTTGAAAATAATATAATCTCAAGATGGCAAGTAAGTTGAACTGAAACAGGACCACACACTGACACTGGCCCTGTAGAAATATGTCACCTAATACATACGTGTCACCAAATATCTCAATGGGAGGTGTGCCTCACTGCTAAATTCAAACAATAGATTGAAGAGCTACTATTTATTGGTAATTGAGGCACAGATTGATTATATCTTTGTTATTTTAAGAAAAAATACAGTATTTAAAACTTAAATAACATTTGGAATAATAGGACAAAGTTGAAAGAACACAAGTTTATAACAATAACTAAAGACTTCACTTACTCTGGTTCAAGTTTGGTTGGCAGAGGATCCAGGTCAGGGTACTCATAGTCCTGTACAGCATCCTTATCCATTGTGCTTGCTCTTTTTCAAAAAGATCCCAAGTCTTGCAGAGGAACTGGAATAATATTGATATGCTCTAGCGACACACAGCTGTGATCCCTCTGCCTCAAGGGAAAAAAGTGTCTTTCAAGGCCCACACTGGACTCTGCTGCTGAGACGTCCTTGTTTCACTGTGTTTGGTCTACTCTCACTCACACTCTGCTACCCTCACGCACAGCCTGTATTCAGGTGCCCGGGTCCAGCAATAGTGCTGACAGTAATGTGACAGGTCCAGGCTGCTGCGTGTTGCCTCCACCCTGCTTTGGGTCCCTATTTCAGCTGAGGGTTACCACCGCAACAGGAACCTGGAGAATAGGGAGAAGAGAGTGAGAAGGGGGCAGTGTGTGAGAGGAGGGAGATCTGGAAAGCAATAGCCAATCTGGAAGGCCACCTGTGGCTTACTGGGATTACATCTACTTTTGGAGTAGTGTTGCTGGACCTGTGGGTGGTAGTAAAAGGGGTCAGGTGTGCAAAGTTTTAAAACTCCAGATTTGACTGTGTGGGCATCAAGCCTGTCCATTTTGAGCTATCAGAGTTCCAAGCTGATAACAGGGAAATTCTCACATTGTTTCCTTCTGTCATAGTTCAAATGCATCAGCAACATGTTACCCATACGTAATTCATGTGAGTCACTATTACAACATGGAACCAAGTTAGGCAGGATGGAAGAGCCCATTTTGAGTAGGGAGGGAACCTCCCAGTTAATAACTCTCAACCCTCAGCTTGATAAGGATCAAGGAAAGGCTCATTCACCTCAGCACTTTGTCTTTTACTGATAAAAGAAGAGAATGGTGTCCAAGCACATATTAATATGAAAAAGGCTTAAAGTTAAAGGGATTATATATTACTTATTATGTTGCTCAAAGTAAACTCTATATAGTATTGTAAATCATCATGATCATAATAATATATTGAGAAATGGATTAATCTCTTCTTTTAGAGTACATGATATAGTGTGTACGTGAAATGGATTTAATAACACACTGTCAACCTGCCCTGAGGAAAGGAATTTCATCTTTGATATTCTGGATTCTTTTTTTCATAGTCAGCTTATGAAACATGAATGCCAAAGACTTGCTCCATCCTGTACCAGACAGTTGTCCAGTAAAATCACTCATGGAATCACTTTCTACATGCAAGTGTGTCTATTCTTTGCTTTTCTCAATAACAATTTGTCTGAGATTTTCATTTTCTCCACTTTTGTTTTTGACAACTTACATTTCTGTCACTTAACTTTAGAGTTTGCTGATAAATTATTCAGTTCCCTGTCATAATGTTAAAAAGAAAATCATTATACTTAGAGTGAAAGTGTAATATGTAATTTTTTACTTTGATGTGAAGAAGGTCCAGCGAACCAAGAGCATTGTTCTACAAAGTAATCACCTGTTTTACTGTGTAGATGATAGCAGAGAATCTGAATCTTCATTATCTTAAACAATTTAGATTATTTGTTAGTCATGTGACTGTAAGTCATTTCCTGTGAAAGTATGCAGAGCATGCACTTATCCTCACTTTTAATGAGAGGATTTCAAGCATGGTCTCAATCTCAACTCATTGCCAACGCTTAAAACACTGGGCACTTTATAGAATTTTTCTTTTTTTCCAAGGTTTGGTGTATTAACTTATTAATTACTTTGTTACCTAAACCATACCAGTTTAGGAACCTTGTCGCACATAAGTGTTGTAAAGACCGCCAATCATAGTCTCAACCAATCAACTGAGACCAAATAATTTTACACAAAAACATTTGATGCAATTAAAAAGTTTTTGTTTGTATTTCATAACTGTAAACGTGGTGTCTTGGCGTGTATTTTTTTCTTGTTGTGATCTACGGTTGTCCCCCTCCCCCCAAAAAAAGACTACAAAGACTGCAAAGAGTGCCACTATTCTTTTCTCATAAGACAATTTGGGCTGTTGGCCTTTCCTAGTAACATTAAGTTCTTCTGCAATCACAAAGGGCCTCTCACATAATTTAGCCAAAAGCATGTAACTTCTACTGGGCAGACTGAGGTCAAGGATCATGGTAATACCACAGTTCCAGTTAAGTCTTTTTCTCCAACAAGTTGAACAAAGAGCTCATATTTATTTGAATATGCAACACCACATGACACAAAAGGTGATAAATATGCTGTATAACATGTCTGAAGAGATCCCTACATTCAGCTGCTCTAGCTGAGGTTAAGCCAGTTCTGCAACACTGCTTCTATGTCAGCAAACACTCATTATGACAAGATTACGGTCACACCGTTTTTTTTTAAAAAAAGCAACAAAATGTCCCCTCCAACACTCTTGAGAAAACGTGGGTTCTCAAGCAGAGTAAGCCACCAAATCAAATGTGCTCCCTAAGCAAAAGCAGCCCAGCAAATAAAGGGGTCACTGAACAAAGAATGCTTTGAACAGTTACATCACAGAGAGGCAGTTTGATTGAGCCAGACAGTTCACTTGTATCAGGTTTAGGAAGTCGGCTCAAAAGCCTTTTGCTATAGGAACTATGTTAGGCATGAGCCTTGTGAAAACAAACATAATTGAGCTACTGGTTGACTAATCCATTTTTAACAATGTAAACAGCCACAACATCAGCAGGGACAAGTCAAGCAAACTAATTAAGCCTAATACCTCCAAAGCTTTAAAATGTCAGAAGCATGCCTTCTCCAGACAAAATCTAGGTTCATGTATGAATAATAATGTTATAATATCTAACAATTAATTTTCTGGTTTGTGCCCAGTTTGGCTCAGTCTTGCATGAGAATGAGCTCGATTCAGTGGAGGGGAATTTATTTTTGGGATTCAAGTTTTTACTTACATTTTTTATTTTATTATTTTTGCTTTTTAAAAGTTCAACACAATTGAGCAGCAGACAGAGCTGCGCATGCTTCACTCATTCTCCGTGGAAGCAGCAACCAGATCGGATTCGGTTTCATACTGACTTCAAGGACATATTTCATGCCTTTGAAGAAGAGCTTGATCCTCTGAACAAAGGTCCTCAACCCGAGAGCTACAACAGGTAATCGAGTAACCTGTTCTGCATGTGCACGAGAATAACCTGTAACTTTTTCACGGCGATTCAACATTGTTTTTATTTCACGTGGTCACGCAGTTTCATACATTCGAGTCTAGTGGCGAGGATAACAAAAAAACCTTTCTAACATGTGATTTAATTAAATATAATGTGAAGTGACATTCAAACTTTGATGCGCTGGACTTACCGAGCACAGGTGGGTGCACTGCTGCAGCGTCAAGTAGGCGTGGAAGAAGATTTATGTCAAAGCTGATACCGAGTTATAACGCGCATATTCATACATTTCTAAATAAAACAACCCGCGGTCTTTGTGCATCACCTTGGTGTAATTTAATAACTAATTTCCCATTAAAAAAACATCACTAAAGAGTAGTTTACATATCCTGCAAAAGCCATTTTCCAAGTCAGGATCTTACCTTGTGTTCATAGTTTGGAGAACCTCAATCTGCATCTGCATGGCTTTTTACCATACACCCTCCTTGGAGAAGTTCAGTAATTAAATAAATAGTAGTCTCTCCTTCAGCTCTTCTTCTTTTTGCTGGACACCTCATCCAGAGCGGAGTTGGGACTTTGATCTGTCTCTATCTTGTGATGGTGAAAGCATCATAAAAGTACTACAGCATGCAAACTGAGAAAAAGCTGTTGTGAAACATATAGTAGCGACTAATGTGTTCAGGTTCAAGTTATGCAATATATTTTTTATCAATGCAAATACTGAAGCTATTCGTGTCTTTCTCAATGACTTTTGTGTCATGTCACAATAAAATGTCACTGTCGTAGTCACATGTTGTCTGTTCTTAAACATAGTTCCAGTTTATCAGCAGTTTTGTTGCAATAAAGTGGAGTCCCAGCCAGTTCGATGGAAAGCAGATGCTGACAGCTAATTGTGACTGCACCATTACATTGTGCAAGCCAGCATGGGCAAGACCTTCAATCCAAGTCAAGTCATCTGAAGGTATGCAGTGGAATTTTCATTTGTTACTGAAAACTGAATTTAATTTAAAAAAAAAAGAAGAATTGTTTAAGCGTAACGTCCTTCTGTAGATTGGTTAATCTGAAAGCTGATGAGTGGCTCCTTTGAAAACATCGTTGACCTTTTTTTTGTAGAGAAGAGTGAAAATCCTTGCACCATGTCTGTGAATATGACAGCATATAAATATGGTTTCTCACTTTCTTTTTGTCCAAACCAGGGTACAATCATTTTTATCCCTTCTGTTAAGCCCAAGTTATGCAAAAGTTTTTATCTCTTGTCTTTAATATTGTGAAATCTCAAATTTCAGTTCAGACTTCTTTTACTTGGCACGCAAAGATTTTTTTCTTGTAAGTTATAAAAACGATTACAACCGTCCACTGCTTGTGTTTAGAATTTGTTCTATATATCTTCATATAGCTGAAGACTGATTCAAAACCAGCCATCCTAATTTTGAACTCGTTTCTTTAGAGAAACGTACCTGTGTTAGCAATCTATCACATCTGTTCACAAGCAGGAATATATCACTGAATGATGTACTACAATAGAAAACTCATTTGAATTGACATTTGGGTAATTGTGTTAATTTTTATGAATTAAATATTAAAATTTATTTGTTGGCAAGTCATTTTAGACGAAGTAATAGCGAGAAATATTGCCTCAGTATTAAATCATGGCTCCTGAAGGCCTCCTGGGTGAACAGATGCTAATCACTGGGGATATTTTTCTCCCACTCAGTCTGCTCCACTGCCTCTGTCATAATCAATGAGCCCTGTAACACTCAATTAGGACATAATTGGATTTGTGGATGTCTGAGGTGGAAAAATGTACATTTAAGTAGACATGAAAGAGCTGCTTATGCTGACAGCTCCAATGAAGCTGAATTAGGTCGACCAATTGTAAATTTTAGAAAAATAACGTCATTGTCCAACCCATCCCCTCAAATGTCTTCACGTTTTGTTTAATTCGGTCTATTTGGATTTTGATGATGATGTTTGACTAATAATTTCCATGCAGGCGCATGACGGTAACTGGAACACTCCACATGTTCACACTGACATATTTAATCTGGCTAAAGTTAGTTTTAGTTGTCAAAGTAATATTGATGCTTGACTGTTCACCACTGACTAGAAGGGATTACAGCCTCATATTTAAAGTGGCACAAGACATCATTCTTTCCTTTTTTAACCAACTATAAAACAACACTTTTCAGCTAATAGAGATTGTAGACATACACCTCCTAGCATTTTTAAAGACCCATCATGCCGTGAATTTTGTATACCCCTCAGGAAACTGGCAAGCTCAGCTGGCTAGCAGTTTGCTGCTGTTAGCGCTGGTTTCTTGAATGTGTTTTAGGAACTGAATACAGGAAAAACAATACAAAGTCATTTTATTTTAATGTGCACCAGCATCACACCGCCATCAAGTTTACATTCTGAATACGCATAAAACTATTTTTCTTGTCCCATTGAAATCATGCAATGGAGCAGTTTGACATTAGAGTTGTGAAAGAATGTATTTTAACATAAACCTTGACCTTTCCCAAACATCAATCACAAACATTTTTATAACTAAACCCAACCGGAAAACTGTATTGTCCAATGCCAACCAAGTCATTGTGAGGCATAAACAGATTGTGGATTTGGAAATATGAATAAATAAAAGGAAGGAGAGTGGAAAAAAAAACTTTTCATAGTGGGGTTTCAGAATATCTCAAAGCACAGCCCCCCTCCCTAACCTCCTCCTGATTACTGTGTCACTTGTAAGTGTGAAAGAAGGGTTTAGATTTTAGAAAATAATTAACTGATTATTACAACCATTAAAGTGGCAATTCAAAGTAAAAAGTAAAGCAAAATTTGTAAAAGCAAATGCCCATTGATTTCTTCTCATCAGCAACTGTTTACAGGATGATCCTGCATGTGGAGATTTAATCACTCCTGCAAAAACACTTAAATACGTTAAAAAACTTTCTTTTAGCTACATTACAAGTTCTAATGTGTTTTTTCAGCATTTTTGGTCACTTAACTTTGCATAGCATCATTTCTGGTGGTTTTATGACTTTTACATCCTCTTTATAAAATGTAAACAGTTTGAACAAACAAGTATCATCACCTATGTAGGCAGTTGGCTTGACAATGCTTCATGACTGCTATATTATGTGTAAGAGCATGACAATGTTTTTGTAGAAATGAAATGAAAAATACTGAATTAAAAGAGGGAAATTAAAAGAACATCATTTAGAACTTGGGTATCTGATGTCTGGTGTGTGTGTGTGTGTGTGTGTGTGTGTGTGGGGGGGGGGGGGGGGGGGGTGTTGGGCCACCCCTCTCACCGAACAAGATTAACCTTTCTCCTCCCAAAGAAG
>JBAMHW010000010.1:22435546-22447642 GCA_037177495.1 Rhadinocentrus ornatus | reverse complement strand
TTTCTTTCTTTCTTTCTTTCTTTCTTTCTTTCTTTCTTTCTTTCTTTCTTTTCAGTGATTAGATCACAGTAAAAACCTTTATTTAATCACATAATATCAAATTTAACGGCTGGTTGATGTAATCACACTCCTATGCAATTTTGTGTTTTCTATCACTTCCGACCAACCTGTATTATCTTTCTATGATTTCTTCCTACATTTTTTTTTGGCTGCATATTCCATTAGCCTAAAAGCTGTCAGGATCTTCCTGGAAGCCACCTTTGGGATGGGTTGGTTTTATATTTTATCAGGTTAAACTCAGCAACCTGAACCCAAGCCTGGAAACCGCAGGCCACGCAGAGGAATGTTGATTCATGTGGTGTTAAAGAAGACATTGCAGCTGAAGATGAATGCAGCTTCATTGTCCCGAACTAATTATTCAGGTGACATGTGTTTCACACCCCCCCCCCCAAGCTTTGACCAGATCTTTGAACAGCATTGTGTGGCTCAAGGTTGCCATCAGACGTGACTTTAAATTGGCTTGAAACCCTGCGATGAAAAGCTGCTGCACGTACTGTGATGTGTGTTGTGAAATTACCTGTTGCTTAGGAACCAATGTGACTTCATGCGTGAGAGCAGACTTTGCCAAGGTCTTTGAGGACAAGAATTTATCTACAGTCTTGTGCAAAGACAACCTAAATTACTGATCTTTAGCATTTGTAGTATCTGCTATTGTTTGGTCCAGATTTCAAAACATAATGACTGTTGTGTCAGTTTCTCATCCTGCTGACAGGTTTCTCGTTTTACTGAGAAGATTTTCTAAATTTTTAAATCTTCTCTTTCAATAAAAAGTTTGTTAAGGAGGAATCTGTAACAGATGTTCTAACGGAAGGAGACATTTTAGACACATTCAGAGGTTGTCGTCACAAACGCTGATTAAATCTTCCGTCACTCGATGAAACATACGGCTCAAAGCACTAGTATCGTATCTGAAGCCTAACATGAAAAACATTTACAGATTACACAATGCACAACATGTACAACATCTGGGAGTTATCACAGGGTAAGTATTGAAAATCCCATCATTCTGTTTATCGGCTGTTTATTTGGTTCCCCAGTGATAAAGGTTATGAGAAAATACAATTATTGTCATGAACTGACCTAAGGTCACTGACAAAAAATTGTTAATTCATGAGAAAACACAAAAAAATTCCAGAAAACATAGATATTTATTGACATAAAATAACTAGAGAAAGAGGCATGACGATATTCATATTAAAATTATCAGTGGCCTCTTTTATATTTCCTTTAGTAGTGATTTAAAAAACAAACAAATAAATAAATAAATATATATATATAAATCAAAGTGAGGACATTACTAAGTGTTTAAAAATGAGGCAGACAGTTTAGTGTGGCCAGGTTTCAAGTCAGTTGCTTTAAAAAGCAAGTAATCAATGTCTTGTAATTACCAACAAGCAACAAAAATATGTTCTTGATTATTGAATACCAGTGAAAGAGTGTAAAACCACAGACGGCATCCCACCGTCTCTCCCAGATTTGCACACCCACTGTGAGGAAGAGTGCTGGTCGAATAAGACTGCAGACGCAGTCCCCATCAATGAAGGCAGCATCTGAGGAACAGCAGTACTTCAAATAAAATAGGCATACAGTCATAAATTTTTCATCTTCAACCGGCTCAGAGGCGGGAGAGGGGGCATGCTAGCCAGACTCCAGCTGAAGGCTTCTAACAACAAACCAGGGCTTTCAGAGACAAAAGGTAGATGGGGGTGGGGGAGGGCACTTGAAACAAAAACAACAACAAAAATTTCTTTGCTTACAACAGATGAACAAAGAGCTGCAAAAAAAGTCAATTTTGAGCTGCAGAAACAGCAAACATGGCAAATATCACCACAGCAATCAAAGAGACAAAGGCAGAGCAACAACTGTGAATACGGTGTTGTTTTCAACACTGGCTGACACAACAAGTTTGAACAGATTCATTGCAGCAACATACAATTTGCATTGCATTTATTTTGTCTGCCTTTGTGGTATGAAGATAATAATTTAAAGGAACTTGATTAGAAATTATTCCGTGCCTCTAAAATTCATTAGTATAGGTACAATAAATTAGTTATTATTTAAGCTTTCACACGACTGCTCAAGAAAATATTCATGAGCTGACTATGCACCAAATCCAGCTGAGGTTAATGTGTATTTTTAGCTCAGTTCTTTTTGTTAGCTTGTATCTAATTAATATGGTAAATATTGAATGGCTCCCCATGGCATCATTCTATGATGGCACACTGCCTCTTTCAATATACAGAAATAACAAGTATCCCTCATCTTTAAACAAGTATGTTCAACAGAAGTCCACCTAAACATTATGCCCTTTAGTTTTTATCTTTGAGGCGAATCAGAAACATGAACCTTCACTGCTAAAAGCATCCAAGGCCATAAAACACTGCCCCTCATCCCATGAGCTCTACAGAACGGCTGCAAATTTAATGAGTGACTTTGCTCTACGTTGCAGAATCCTTTGGGTGGAGATTCTGTCTGGATGCTAATGCAGCCTGACATCTCCATCCTTGTTGAAACAGCTCATGTTTTCCTGAATGGGTCGCTGCAACCACAAATTAAAGGCTACTTTATAATGTGGAGAATTATCTGCACACTGCTGTACTGCTGTAATCTCTGTGTGTGGAGATACCGTACAGGAGAGTTTGGAGTCATATTGGTGCATTTATTTATTTAATATGTAAGGAAGAATAATGATTTCCATGTGTGAGGTCCTTTGTTTTCACTTATCCTCTTTAAAACACTTGCACATCAGTTTTAAAGTACCTTAATCCCAGTCTGCCAACTAATTCCAAAGGTTGTGACATGGCTAAGTGATAGCTGAAATATGTATGCAGTGGTTAGTCTGGATCCAGCAGTGGCATCTGAGGCTATGCATTTGTTAATGAGATTAAGGCCGGTGTGGTGTCACAAGGGCAGTCAGGCCTCAAGCTGTATGGCTGGAAGCAGGTGGCACGTTTCTTCCATCCTTGCTAAGAGGGATTAGGCCTTTGAGGAGAGAGAGCGAGCATATTTAATTCAGCCCATACAAAGATTTGGGAGAATTGTGTGCTGTTCATGTGATTAGCCAGGCATTTTGAGCTGCATTACTAATTTCTGTGGAAGTTTGTTTTATAACAACTTGTGAAAGACTGCTGTAATTTCACTTGGCTCTTTGACTCTAATGGAATGTAAAAACAAAACTGGTCACCTGCTTGTGAGCTCACACTGAAAAGTCCAATCCTTAAATTAACTTTAACTTTAGATTTAATTCATTTTCCTGTAAAAGTTTTAGTTTTGTTTAAAATGAGGTATCAGAAAATGCCAACTTAAAGGAAGCTAACCTTTATTACAACAACAAAAAAATTCCAGTTAGTATAGTCTCATCGGCTTACTGCATCTTTGCATTTACAGAAAAAGTAGAGAGTAGAGTGGATGCATCATGTGGGTGGATGAATCTGGATGTGACCTGTTGAACCCACCAGCCTACACACACACCCTCCCGGAGGAGAAGCACTGCAGGCCTGTAGGGAGTGTGAGTGGTCAAAGTGTACAACACTTCTAAATAGGATAAAATAATTGAGTGATGTTGAGTGAGCTCTGTTTCAGATTGTATATGGCATGTTAATAATTATCTGGCAACCTGACTGCATATTTCTCTTCATAATATAATGGTCTTTTTATCCTGTAATTTAGTTTGATACATAAACAGGACAGAGGATTGTTCTCTTAGTGCTTAAGATTTTTTAGACAGAGTTCTGGTTTGTATTTGATGTGATGAGGAGTTGTCACACACTACTAATATGTCAACAGTCAAAGCATGTTGATTGTTGTTTTGTTGATAAAACATCATATCTAACATAAAGGCAAACTGTTTGCAAAGCTTTTGCCAGCTAACACACGCAATTCCATACACAGGCATAAATGCAATGCCACTAATGCTTTAAATGTGTCTTGTGGAGCTGTTTTCCATTTAAAGTCGTTCAAAGTCCAATATGGAGGTCTGCAAAGGTTTGATGATGCAAATTGGATTTTAGGAAGTGTTGGATGGTTCATAAAATCTCATTACGGCTTTTGTGGTATCGCTAATCAGTTTCATTGCCTAACTATATCCAAACATGAAGAGAAGAAAATGTATAGATCTGCAGGTGTTTCTGAAGTCTCTCTGAAGAGCATTTATTTGACTTTTGATGACCATGACTGTCGCGCATGAGTCTGCTTATCCATGCAGTGGGGTTTCTGCCAGTAAAATGACACAATAATTACACACAAGGCTAAATAGCGCTCTTGGTGAGTGTGAAGAGTGAAAACAGCAAATATGGAGGGAATGCTGACAGTCCAGCAGAGGAAACATAGTGTTTCTGAGACCATTTTCCTTTGTTTGAGCCCCTGCTTTTCTTGTCTCCTCCCTTCTGCAGCAAAGCAAGCTCATTGGAGGACAGCAAAGTCACGGGTTGACAATCAGGTCCACAGCATGAAGGATTCTAACTGTTGCTAAGGTACTTTGAATGGTTATTTGACCATTTAAATGAGTTCATTAGCTATCCATCTTAACCTGCTGAATGCTTGGAGATTGCATGGAGCATGTTGAGAGTGTAAAATCTCAGTATTACCTTGTTTCTCAGCAGTGGCCCAGACAGCACCAATACTCGCTGTCTAGGGTTTTGATGACTTCAGGCAACGTTTGTTATTGAAATTTGACCGACATCATTTTGGATTCCTTTGTATTGCATGTCTTTTAAATTCTCTGCCAAGATAAATTTGGCAAAGACCCATACTGTCTAGAAAAAGGCCTCTTGTTAAAAGACTTAGAAAATATATACGGTTCGTCGTGGGTTTAGAGTTCATGAAGAGGTAAAGCTATTTCTGTGCTGCATAATAGTGACATCAGTATAGGATAGTTATCCTTTACGCAGTTTTTTTTTACTAATAATCGGATATTTTGAATACATATTGAATATATATAAGGATTTCTCCATGCATTCATCTGGAATATATCTTATGTGATCATAAACTCATTGATGATGTCAGATGCTGTAGATGGCTCCTGCAAAGAAATTAATTGGGTCCATGGGCTTTTTCTTTTGAGAGAAAACTATTGCCGAAGAAAGCATCATTTAAAATGTAAATCTAGAGCAAACACGATAAATTACAGACAAACAAAATTTACCACAAACAAAAATTAAAGTGGATGTGATTATAAAAGCTTAAATGTAGCAAATAAATATGGTTGACAGTCACAGCTTTTCTCCTTCCTGCTTCGACACCTCCACAGGCATTCTACCTACCATTTGGAGTTGATCCAGGTGAGTTTTCCTACACCAAAAAAGAGAAACTCTAACGTTCATTACTGCTGTACAAACTGGTGCAGACACATAAACAGTATAGTTCAGTTACTGCACAGTGGAGTGGGTGACAATGTTGTTGTTACCCCTTTCATTCCTCTTCTGCCCCTCTACTGTCATCTGATTGGTACAGATCTCTACTCTCCATCTCTTTCACCTCCTCTCCTTCAGTCATTTTACTTGCCTCTTTCTACCTTTCTGTTCCATGACACTCCTCCACATACTCTAGTTTAAATTTAGCTTCACCTCAGACCACACAGCATCATAATGTCTGGCTGTAGAGCCACTGGCTCTGTCTGTGATTCTTGGAGAGCTCATCATCCAGGCTATGTGGTGCAGTGCAAGGCAGAGCTGCCTGGGACTGTTGGTATTGAGCAGAGAATGGCGCCCCGGGCACAATCCATCAAAAAGGAGGTGTTTGCACTGTGGGAATAGACATGAATAATCCATGTTTTTTTTTGTTTTTTTTTCCCCTCTTTTTTGTGTAACTGTGCATATCCCATTACATTCTCTGTTGCCTTTTTGTCATATCCAACCACTCTGTTGGTATTAAAGATTTTAATAGTGACTAGAAAATATCTGGACTTTACATATGTATTTATAGCCAAACAATTGGGTACATTTTGTAGGAAAAATGAAAGGAAAAAAGAAAAAGCCGTCATGTTGTGCGCATTGTCAGCTTGATTTTTATGGCTCTAAACAGAAATGTAAATTTTATACTCATTACCTGGTAAAGCATGGGAGTTCTGAAGATACTGAACAGTTTAAAATTAAGAAATGTGACTAAATAAAAATAATTTGCATTAAAAATTGCTGCTTGCATATTGTGGGAAAAGTGTAACATACATATTATCTAATCTTATTTTATTTGTTTGCATACCAATATATAGAATTGTACAGCAGAAAAAACAGTAAAATCACATACTTTTTCTCAGTGTGTAGCTCTTACAAGGGGAAATTTGGTGTTTTAAATATTCTTAATCACATATTTGTTTTCAAGACTCCTTTTTTTTTTTCTTCTTAAACATTATATATATATTTTTTTTGTATTATTATTAATTGCACATGCAAAGACTATTTAAACTAATCCTGGAGCATGCATTTTCATAATATCATGCAAATTGGCAATTTACACCAGAATCCAGAAATACCTATTATTTTAAATACAAAGAGCATAGGGGGGGAAAAGACAGACGTATCCAGCAGAATAGCCTCTTCACTTAATACTCCATCTAGTTTTTGCATGCTCCAAGCTGCAAGCTGTATTTGGGAATATCTGACTGACACACACCATTTAGTACAGAATCAAGGTATCAGTACTCATGCTTATCTTTTCTCCATTTGGTTCTTGGGACTAAGCTTGGTAGAACATAGTAAAACAGAAAGACTTGTTTGAGATTAAATCAATGTGAAGGCAAATGTGTGTAAAGGACAGGTTTTATTGATAAATTAGGCTTTGGGGGCCTCCTAGTTTTAGTTTTTTTATGATGGTCATAAATATTGATTCGTCAAGACTTATTAATGGAGGAGCCTCCTGAGACATTCAAGTCATAATCACTATTTTTGAAGTCCTGTTTTTTTTTTTGTTAATATTATTATTTATTATTGTTTTTCTTTTCCAGTTCCCTAAAGACACATATTAGCCTTTGGCCATCATCTCTGTTTCTTGCCAGGTATAATATGCAGTGAATGTTTTTCTGCTCTGCAGATCTCATTCTAGAGTATTGGATTACTTTAATGGACTACTGCCCCTCTGTGGTAGTAATGTTGTTGTGTCCAAGTACCATATTGTCCTTTCCCTTCCCTTTACTGCTTTAGCCTCCGGTTGCAGCAGCTTTCACTATCCAACTACTATTTAATATATTTATTAACTATATTTTCTGCTATCTTGGAGATAAATGGATAAATCCTCTGATGCTGATGAATATCCAGTGAGATGCAAAGAAGGCTTTATAGGCTCTTTGCAATGGTGGCTAATTATTTTTCTCTAATTTGATCTTGGAATATCAGATAAGATACCTCATCTCCATTTTCAGTTTTTACAAGAGAGATGGAGAATTTGCTAACTCAATCAAGCAAATTCTTTTCATTGATCTTATTCTGCCCACCTGGTGGTATAGCATATCATGAGTTTAAATGTCAGTATGTGATACTGCATATCTTAAACTGACCAGGAGAGACGTGCTATGTTTGCAGATCAGACTGTGAGGGATTTAAGGCATTGGAGCTCTCTACCTCTCTCTTTATTCTCTTCAGCTCAATAAATCTGTCTTACTTTTTGATGATGTTGCATGCTCTAGAAAAGTCTAATGAAGACAGTTGGTCTACTGACTACGATGGACCTTATTGTCCATAACAACCACTCAACCAAGTCAGGCAGGAAGAAATCTCACATCTTTTATTCTGCATCTATGAGCAGTATAATCAATTTGTTCTAAGTGTGCTGTGCAGCTGGTGGGCGAGGCTTGCTGCTTCTCACATAGATGGTCAATGCACGCAAGCATGGATACATCCTGTAATGCACTAATGCACCACATGGCTCTGATATCAGGAAAGAAAATGAAGAGCTGTCCTGTGAACTAAAAGCAAAATAAAATGTCTTGCAACATCTTGTAGCTAGAATTTGTGAGCTAAATGGGCTCGAACATTTGGAAAAAGTATCATGCATTGCATTGAGGTGACATCACTAAATCATTTGTCCTCATGTGTGCAAAAGATATTTTAGAAACTATCCTTATTTTCTTGTTATACAGTACATGAGAATGTGTTATACTGAAACCAGTGATGAGGATACATCCAGCAAGCAGATTTCATAGTATAAAGAGAGAAAAAAAGGGATAGATTTTCTTTTGGCTGCATGAAATGTGTTGTCTATTTTTCACATTAATTAATCCCCATTTATTAGATATTCAGCAGCTTCTCAGCATTAAACAGAACATTGAGATTTGGGATACTTAATGTGGACTTATTCTGTGCTTTTGTTGTGATCTCACAACAAAATGGTTTATAACTACATTGTTTTTAGTTTGTTTGTTTTTTGTTTTTGTTTTTTAAACATATGACTACGTTTTTCTTGGTTCAGTTCATTACAGAGTTGCAACTTATATCCTGCTATGCTGTGAGGTAAGTGCTTAATTTTTCATTACATATTGGTGTGATGAGAATTTGGTTTTGGGGATTTTGCCACAAATGAAAGACATGCAAGAGACCACGAGTTTGACATTTAACCCAATCAATAACAGTTGATGATTCATATTCAGCAAACTTGCATAAAAAAGGCAAATAAATAAAAGATCCAGATTAACAAAGATTGCAAAGAAAACCTGTCTTCTCAGGTACAATGTGTTCCAAATATTCCCAGAAATTGAAGTAATCCCTAAAGGAGTGCTTTCTTTATTGTCCTTTCTGTGGATGTGGATTTCTTTCCTTCTTTAGGGACAGCTGCTTCTTCTAGTGAACTACAAGCATCAGCAACGTATCCTTTTGTGACACAACACGGCACATAGTTCATTTGCCTAAAATCAGTTAATGTAAAAGTGTCTCATTATGCTTTACTTTATTATTTGTTTTTATTTTTGTTTATTTATTTATTTATTTATTTTTTATTTATTTTTGTGGCCTTTGTAAGAAGATTGGTTCAGATTTGCTTTGCCGGCTATTGTAAATCCCAAATATTTCCACTTTACTATTTGCTACAGTACATTTAAATCAAAATGCTAAATTTTCTCTCTTCGAGACTGCACACCTATAGGTCACTGAAATCTGCTTTGAATATAGAAGGAAAATGTGAAGCCTTTGTTAAGATTAAAATGTGTTTAATCGTATATTTTTTTATTTTTGTTGTCTTTTTGTTAGTTTTTATTTATTTAGTTTACAGATTTCCTTAATAAAATCTTATTATGCTCATTATTGTTTTTAATATGTCAGTTTAACATATCTCATTGTCTTGATGTCTCATAAGAATTATAGTCAATGAAGCGTGACAATAAAGTCCTGTGTAAAGATTTTGGATCACAATAATGTTTTCAGACTGGTTCATTCATAGGAGTCAGGCTTGTCTGGACAAAGGAAAGTATTTTCCATTTCTGTTTCTCTGGGTACCAACTGGTTTTCTAATAATAGTAAATAGTAAAGCGGTTACCGAGGTGCAAATGGTGCAACTCCATGTTTTATTTATTTTGCTCATTCAAATGGTTTCCTAGCTGAGTGTCAGAACCTAATCTGTAGCTGGGATGGCCGTTCACACCCACATCATGTTTTCATTTATGCCCCCAGTAGGGGGGGTAAACCCATTACAAATTCACATTATCCGGGAAAATGGAGAGCAATTCTCCATTTCCTGTGAAGTCATGTTTCTATCACTCAATTTAACATAAATGACAGATTCTGGATGGTGACAGCTTTTTTATTTATTTTTTTTTAATTAAAAAATGCAGATGTCTGGATCAGGAAAACAGAAAAGCAACTATACAAATTTAAATCAACTATGCTAGAAAAAAAACTACAATATGTACTTTTGGTGTATTTTCCTTTTAAGAAATGTGATAATAATTGTTTCCCGCCTCACAAGCAGGAGGACTGGCTGTCATGCTTCCACCATTCACACCTTACTGCCCAGGGATGACTTCAGGTATGCCTGTCACGCTCTTCTTGGCCCATTTTAATCACGTTTTCTCCAGAATTTATTCCAGAAAGACAGCCAAGATGTCTCTAAAAGCCTCCACAGCAAATCAAAAGCTCTGTGTTGCACTTGATGGCTGTGACTGAGCGAGGATGGGCAGGGCATGGCTGCAGTCCCAGAGTCATGACGGGGAACTGGTGTCTGGAGAACCGGCATGTCTTCCCCTCCTCTCTCAGAGAGCTCTGTTTGTTGCTTGCTATCACCGTCTGTCACACCACAGAGCGCCATGGACACACATTCCCTTTTTCATGCATTTTCATGCTGGCTATCATGGCACAAGCTTCTCTTATACACTCGACACCTCAAAAGAGAATCATGTCATCCGTCTCTCCTCACATAATGTTAAAAAGGCCCCTCATTTCCTGAGGGACCTCTGCTCTTCCTCTGCTGATTGATCTGCTGAGCCCTCATCCTCCATTTATCTATCCATCTATCCATCTTCCTGTCTATATGCTTCACCATTTGTCTTTACCACTTGCACACTGAGGATATCTTAATAGCTTTTTGTTGTAATCAGGAAAAACTTTTGTCTTGATATATGAATAATGAAAAGCAGTAATTATAATATAGGCTAAAATGAAAAGGTTGGACATCCTGCACCTGCTGTGTACTCACTGTAAACATTCCGTGGAATCCCTCCCACTGATCATTCATTTCCTAATGTACATTTCCTGCTTGGATTTAGCTTTACCCTGCAGTTCTTTGCCAATTCTTCCTTAGATTGCTTTTGCCTTCATATGCAACCCCCACTTGAGGCATATTGATCGTTCCAGTGCACTAATTATCCTGCTTGGCCTTGGATGTCTCTATGAACCACAGCCAGCCCTTGGTCAACATATCTGGATGTCTTGTGTTTAAAATAAATTAAAATAATTTATTTTAAAATCAGAATAACAGGTCTTAAATGAGCAGACTTTATGTAATCATTTTCTCTGTTGTGTATTGGCAAGTCAGCACCTGTGTGTTTATGTGTATAGAGGGAAGTATTTACACATGCATCCATGCATACATGATTATTATGTATGTATGTATGTGTGTGCATGCACACAATCTTGTGGGCAAAAGCACAGGTTGGTACATCCTGCTCTGCCACCATCTGTGCTTAGGCAGGCGTGAGGCCACTTTTTACACTGTAGCCATACATTTACGTTTTTGTTTTTTGGGGGGTTTTTTTGCTTGTTTTTTTTTTAAAGCTTGTCAAGAATGTAAAAATGTCTACATTTATAAATAAATTATATTTTTAAATGTAATTATAAAAGTGATTGTAAAGGCTAAGAATTGTGAATGATCATTTCATTAAATTAGTATCAAAATATTTTAAAATCATAGCACATTTATTGATATTTTACTTCCCCATGTCTTTGATTCAAGGCCTCTGCATAGTTCTGTTTGCTTTTTAAGAACTGTATGTGCGATTCTTTTGCTCAAGTAAATGTTTCCTCTTGTGACAAATCACATAGACAAATACCTCTTTTAAAAGACACAATGAAGAGTTGTAGCGTATTTCTATGATCTTTATCACAGTAATATTTTTTAAAAAGCTATTTTACAGTTCCTCTAACATGCATGTTATACATGCAACATACATCCAGAAATAGGCTTACACAACATGTTTATTCATAATTAAAGTTTGAGGTGTGACTGTAATTGCCAGGCATGATTGTGGTAGATTGGGAATCAATAAGAACTCTGAAGCCAGTGTCACTGATGACCTTTGCGTGCTCTCAGAGGAGCCTCAACCAATGACATTTTGAGTTCAAAGGTCCCCATGGATAAGAGTTCTTCAGGCAGTGTGTAAATGACACTCTTGGCAATTTGTGCGTTTCTAAGTAGTGTTTAGCCTGGCAGAATATGGAGATGCACCAGAGCATCACCATGAGCTATGTATAATACACTAAAACAATGCCTTAGTATAAACTCTTTTTATGGATACCAAAAATAATTAGCTTAAAGAGGCACTTTGATCTCCTGGGCTCGTATGAGGTTCAAACCAGGTAAATCGAGGTCTCTTGTGCTGAAGAAAGGGAAGGTAACAGG
>JBAMHW010000010.1:22418765-22434982 GCA_037177495.1 Rhadinocentrus ornatus | reverse complement strand
GGAGGAGGGGGTCTGATTGTTGAAAGACCCGAAACCCCCTGTGATCCCAGGTTACATCACTGATGATGTGTCCAGGGCACCATAAGGTGTATTTAACAAGCTGGCAGATTTTCACACTTGTTGCCCCTTAACAAAGGCCAATTCAGAATTCGTCTTGCATCTTGTCTCTTCTCCGAGCTCTCTCTGGCCAGTATATCAGTCTAAAGTTAACCTATGTATCTACTCTCACCCTGTCAATTCTCTCTTCCTTTTCCTTGCTTCCTCCAATCATGTCATCTTGCATTTCCTTGCTGAATTAAAAAAAAAATATAATTACATAAAATCACATCAAATTTTATAAATAGAGCACTTTTCACATCTTCAACCAACACAAAGTGCTCTAAATATATATATATTAAAAAAACAGCCATGTATTAGCCAAAGTTTGTGTTTAAAATGGACAATATCCAGTAAATTTGAAAGCAAAAAGTAGCTGCCACGTAATGTACCAGGCTGTAAATAAAAGTTGTGAAGTGCAGTTTCTAATTTTCAGGACACTGCAGGTTAATGATGGCAGCAGGAATGTGCATGATGAATGTCCTAGTGCCATCAAAACAACCCAGAAGCACAAAGTTTTATGGTCAGAAACCTATTTAGTGTTGATTTATTGCTAAATTAAACAAAAAGAGACAGATCCTTGATAACTATGAAAAAGTCATAATGACCGACTGCAATAAAACTACATTTCTTTGAGTGCAAAGACCAACTCATACAAATTAAATGTCAATTTCAATGTTAATTGAACAGATCTTTTTCTCTCTTTTTTTCTTTCTTTTTCTTTTTTAAAGTGGAAGTGTTTTGGGTTAAAGTACATCTATATTTTGTTTTGTTTTTTAGCACAGAACAAAATTACGGCAGGACATCCTGACAGAGGGTTAGAGACAGGTTACAGGGAGATGCAGACATTTCAGCCATAAATAATTCAATAAGTCAGCAAAATAATGTAGACCAGCTTAATAATGAGCTGAAACATCTGCTTGCCTGGAGCCCCTTGTGACCCCCAGCCCCTCTCCAGTCTGATCCAAAGAAATATCTTTGGCACTGCCTCCTTTCCTCACCTGCAGGCCACCTCCTTCCTACTCAGTTCCAGGCAATAAGCTTTGTGTATATGGATGCACACCCTAGGATGGGGACCATCTGCCAGCCCCCTTCAGGGCATTAGCCAGGTTCTGGGTATGCTCTCACCCTAGCTATGCAACAACAGCATTGCCTGCTGGGATCAGCTTGGCTGTGCCAACTGTTGATCATAATGTCCATTCATTATTTCCCAGAGAATTGTTATTAACTTAGAGACAAGCTCCAATTAATTACGTTGCACTTTAAGCCAAAGATGGACTCAAAATATGTTTGCATTTTTGATGTATGCAGCAAATTTCCCGAAAACACCCTGAGTCTTTGTTGTGTGTTGTGCTACTCCCCACTGTTTGCTGCATGTCTCCAAGGTTTTTTATCCCTCGAGATGCAGTCTGAGCAAACACACAGCTTTGCTTTTCTAAAACAAATCTGCAGTGCCATGTTTACAAACGTTAATATTCTCAAGTTGTACTACTAAATTAACCACTGCTAAGATAATGACTTGATGTGTAGCAAGACAAAGTGAAACATAACAAGTGCTTAACCAGGAACATTTAAACAAATCAAGACAAAAACTAAAACATGACACAAACGATGATCTTAATAGAAAACTAAACAAGACAAAAACCAGAAACTAAAATCAAAACAGAACTAAACATGACAAACTAAAACCCTAAACAACGATCAACAGAAATAAAGCCTGAAAACTACAAACTATAAACCAGGATCAGAATATAACCCAAACCAAAGAGCAGACCAAAACCCAACACAGGAACCATGACGTTCTTTTATTAAGTGTGTTTTATTATGTTGCTGTTTGATGTTGTTTTTATTCTGTCCTGTGCAGCACTTTGGTCAACTACAGGTTGTTTTAAATGTGCTAGAAATATAAATTTAACTTGACGTGATTTTTTAAAAAAAAGGAAAACCAAGGATTATCACAATTAAGAAAATTCATACACTATACCTATATATATATATATATATATACCCCAGACACGGTTATTTGCAACCACTAATATTTTGTTTTAGATCCTTCATTAGTGTTTCATGTATCCCAAGGCACCTTCCTGTTGGCCATTTGGCCAGTTGAGAAACTTCCAGACACCTTTCTTGTCTTTATTATTCTGAAAGGGGAACTGAGAATAAAATAATTTTTAATTTAGTTAAACTACATTTCATTGATTAATGCCGGATGTGTGAATACAGAAATATGTGTAAAAGTCAGCTAGTTATTTAGTGAGAATTTTATCAAAAGGTACCACCATTATCAGCTTGTATTTTTTATTTATCAAACTCCAGCTTAAACTGTTATAAAAAAAATTCTAGAAAATTTTAGATTCAACATTCACATTGATTTTTAGGATATATTTTAAAATTGTTTATATGCTTAACACATAGGTGTGCCAGAAAATCTAAGCACCACAGTGAAGACAGAGACAAGATATGCTTTATTGCGCAACAACTAGCCCTTTTTTTTAACACATCAAAACTAATTTGAATATTTTTCACATGCAGATTTCATGTAGGACTATAAACTCTTCTCAGCTCAGTTACTAGAAAAATATAAGCATGTCACTTGCCTAGAGTGGGTACTAAACACACTTTATAGCCCTTTAATAATTGCCTTTTCCACATTGTTATCATAATGCAACCTCTTTTATGGGATCTGAGGAAAAACCATTTACTAGCTCTCAGGAGCAGAGTGGCAATCTGGGATGTGATGTGTCTCAGCACCTATGTGCCCAGTCTGCCTCCCTCCTGCTGTTTGGCTCCTTTGTACATCCTGATTCATTGGCAAGCTGTGGTCATATTATATTAATAGATCCCTGTACAGCTAGAACAGCTCTCTTTTGCGTTGTGGTCATAAGCATTATGTTCCTGAACAATAAATTTAAAGAGGATTTCCCCTGATTCTGCACAAGATTTGTGACATTCAACAGTTTTTTTTCTAGTGCTCAAGGTCAGAATAAACAGCTGCATAGAGGAAGACTTCATACATAATGTATACAATATTGCATTCATAGCTAATTAGCACTAACAGGGAAGGATGCCCCCTGATTTCCTTTGACTTCATTCTCATTTGCATAAATTTAATAGGGCACAAGAGAGTGTAAAGCCCAAAGTCTGTCCTCCCCAAGGGGAAGAGAAGAGGTGTCACTGGGATCTGGTTATACAAATGATAATTATTGAAGAGCTGTTATTCTGATGCCCAAACCTTACAATGGACTGTGTGAAGTGAACAAAGAGACTCTGATTAACAAACATATGAACCATGAACTTGGTACAGATTCAAAGGAAAAATGAAGCTCTACTTGAATGTGTAAACACTGTATTTTATTCAGTTTGACAGATGGAGTTTTACTACTGCATTAAATAGGAGAGAGTGTGGATAAATGCTTGGTTTGAACAAATGTAATACTTCCACAAGATAAATGACTATGTTGATTAGAGCAGACTGAGTTCAAACACCAGTGATTTATCTTTCTGGATAAATCTCACAGTCTTCCTTAATGAAAGACACTTAACTGTTGTGTTTCCCTAAAAATGGGGATCACTAAAAGAGAGTGGTGATTTGAGGGGTGGGGGTTTTGATTTCAGGTTGTGGTGATGCATTATTCAAAGAGGTAGAGGCTTTAAGTGCCAAATGAATTTGCTTTTTCTTTCCACTTGGATTGCAGAATGAATGGGTGCTGTCAATGTGCAGTAAAGTGCTGTGCATTCATTTGGACAAGTGTTATTGCTGCACTGGAGCAGTACAGTTTTAGCAACACAGGCCAGCCTGGTGGGTGGAAGCTGCGTAATTATCTCTGGTTTTGATGATGGCAATGATTGCTAAAACAGCCAAGTGGTCCCCGAGCACAGCAGGTGTGACTGTCACACTGGTCTGGTGCTGCTCATGTGCACATGAACACACCAGTGCATAGTTTGATTGTGATGACAGTGGCACACTGGTAGTTAGTTGTGGAAATAACATGTAGTGGATTAAAGGGGGATTTGATTTATTTTATTGTGGTTGATAAGTTACATAAAAGAAAAGTCCCCAAAGGTTCCTAACACCATTCACATCACCCCATCTAACACATTCAGTGTAATACTCAGACTGTATAACACCTATACTATTAGTGGAAGTGTTGACTTGCTTTTATCAACCATGTTTCTCATCTCTCATCGTGGAACAGATTGGTTTTGATGGACACGGTGTGGCAGCGATTAAAACAGGTCAAGCAGATGTTTTCATTTTTTTTCTTTTAAATCCTGCTGCTTCTAAGCAGCACTGACAGCGTGCAAATACAGTAACACACGCATCTGCTTTGTTTCAAAGGACTGGCAAAACATAAAATGAATACTAATGTGGCTAGACTACATTTATCAGCCTGACATTTGAAAGAGCTAAATGCTCTGCCTAGTTTCTGTGATACAGAGGAAACTTTGAACACTGAGGACTTTCAGTGGTGTGAGTCAGACAGAGGATATGACAGATGTTTGCCAAGAGATGTGGTTTTTATTGGTGCTGTCACAGTTTGGACTGTTTGCCTTCTCATTCTGGATCCTTGTGTTGATTCCCATTCAACATTAATTGGTAACACAACAGCTACACATACAATAAACAAACATTAACAAACTGTCCCTTCTACACACTCTATTTAGAAAATGCGTTTTTTGTCCTCCAAGGAATGTGAGTTTACTGAATAAATACTCATCAGATTTCTGAAGATATAAATAAGTGCACTTTAAAAAAGCAAAGAAAAGAAAAACAAACTGTATTTTCTCATTCCAGCCAGTCTAAAGATCTGTTCCTCCTCATACTGGAAAAGCTACTGTTTGAGAAGATCAACACTTACTCGGCTGACTAATGAGGTGCATTCAGTGTGGGCAAAAGGGTTGGTTGAATGTCTTTGTTAGACAGGCCTGCAGCTCCTCTCTTTGCAGGCAGATCCCAGGGGAGGCCTCACAGACTGCCTAATTGAATCAAGTGCACATGGTGCCTCCCCTTTTACAGCTCAGCCCCTCCCCATATGACAGGAGTGAGGAGAAGAGCCTCGGCTTTGATGCTTTTGTTCTCCTCAGCACCATGGACAGCACCAGGGGGCTCCTCTTCAACTGGTTGCCTGCTGGTGGATGGAGAGTCAAATGATCACTGCAGCATCACTGCAGTAGCTCTAAATACACTCAGACTCTGCAGTACCATAAATTACCAGTCTAGGTTTGGATAAAAGCTAAAGAGAGCAAAAAGTGCAATAGCCCATTTAATCTGAATTTGTTGGAGCACAAAGTAGCATGTCAACACTATTATTCACATGTCAGGGGGCAGGTGCCCCTGACAAGCAGATCAAAGAAATGTTAAAAAGAGGAAGACAAAGCTGTGTGACTGCACATAGCTTTGTATCTTATATATTCTCAGTGACTTCTTCCTCAGACAAGTGGATTACATACTCATCACAATTCAGCACCCTCAATTTAAAGAGACAGATTGGAGTTGTGCTTCCTGGAAAAGTCTGCTTATTAGATGGTCTCCAGATGCCAGGTTAATGAAGGACGCTTTCCGAGTCAGCGTTCAAATTGAAAGAAATGAACCAGGATCAGGCGAGGTCCTGTCTCGGAGAAGCATGCAGCCTCTTCCTGCTGGCGAAGCTTATTTCTATAAATGCCATGTAGTATTTCTGTTTACATAAACATAACTCTAGTTGAACTTTTAAACTTACTCTTACTTCTTAGAGTGTAAAATACAAGGTAGATTCAGAAACAAAGCTGCATTGTTTCCTGCCAGTACATGATAAATTAACGCACAGCACCATACCTGATAAAAGGTATGAGCTGTTGCCAGTAGCTAAAAAAGACTTTCTTGACTCATGAGCAGACAAAACAGCTGTTTCTGATTTCAGTTTTGACTCATTCAAAGGACCTATTTTCTTTCAACAACATTTGAGTTTCTTGATATAAAATGACGCCTACTACAAAAACTAAATTGACTTTTATTATTGGTTATATTTTATTTCATTTGCAGCCTTTAGCTCAATGATCAAATCTAGCCTGCCTAGAAAGCACTACTGCAATAAACTTGTGCCAGATATGTTCAAGAAGCTAAAATGTAATTGCTGGGAACATCTGGATTAGTTCAGGCGACGTATATCTGCTTCTAATAATATTAGAAAAGAGTCTGGAGAGTACCTTCCAGCAAACAGCTCTCCTGCTGATGAGCCTACAGGAAGACTGGACAAACATACTTTCAATCTCTTTGGGCAGATGGGGTCTGCCGTGGAGTCAGACTATGAATTTTCATTTCAAGGGCCTCAGGGTAACACAACCACTGCAAACTGATATAGGATTGATTCTTCTTTATCATGTTACATTTATTTAGAAATATATTTTTACATATTAGTATTGAACTGCTGATAGGTCTAATTACTGTTGTTGCGTGGTGCACTAACTGTGATGTGTTAGCTGCTAAATGCTACCTAACACTGATTGTTCCTGATCTTCTCAGGAAAGAGCACCACACCCAGCCCGGCTGTGCATAAGTTCTGTTCTTAGGTTTCAATCCCTGTTATATAAAACATTTGATTAACATGAAAGATGCAGCAGGTCTGCTTATTAAACAAGACTGTTCAAGAAGTGCCTTATAACTGCTGATGTTTGCTACATGCATTTTTTTTTTTTTTTTTGCTGTAGATTTTCAATAGTAGGTTTTTAAAAGTTATTGATTATAAATGCACATTGGGTTTCAGAAGTCTTTGTCTGAGACTGATCAATAACCACTCTGAGTACAGATTTTAAATTCATCAGGCTTCCTTATATGGTATTGATTTTGTGCAGCGGCTACTCTAAAAAGAATCGGATTACTTTTGCCCCCATCAGCCAGAACAAACAAAAACCTGATATGCAGTCAGGTATTCCTTTACAGAGAGGAAGAAGATGAAGAGAATTGCTTTATTTCCTTCCTTGGTATTGCTTAATCATAATCATCTGTTTCTGGCTGGAAAAAAAATGCCCTTTGCAGTTGATTTTCATACTGCTGTCTGAGTATTATCACCACTGCTATTGTTTCAACAATAAAAATGAGCATGTGTGAAAGGTTTTATCAATATTAAATTGGCAGGGCTGTGAAACTCCCCACAGACAGAACCCTGGGTTGAGACTGTCATAATGTATGCAGTCTTTCTTCCAGCAGAGCTGCAGCATACAGTAATTTCTGAACCCCCTGCCACCGGGGACTGTTGATGGTTTGAGTGTGTTGCAGGCAGAAAGGACATGTGGAACTGGTCTTGAATAGTAATAGCTTTACTGATACTTTCTTCACATTACAGCTGTGCAGTTAATACACAGCCGCAAAAGAGTCCTACTACAGAGGCAGTCTAAAGGAGTTTAGAGTCCCCAATCAGCTCACAGGACATGAAATAGGGCCATAGTGACATCTAGTGGCTTTGTTGTAGAAATCTTATGTGTCTTATGGATAGTCTTAATTTGTTTGTTTGTTTTTTCTTTGTTTTTTAAATGTACATTTCTAAGCATTCCTGTCACAGTCCATGCATTTAAAGCGACTTCTGAAAGCTTTTCTCATGTTGAATATTTGTCCTTCTTATAACCGACTTCCGCCTTGGCTGTCTGTAAAGGCTTTTGTAACATGCAGCTGTAATTTTCCATCTTTATGTTTTGTCTGCACTGGAATGCAGAGCCAAATATAATCTCTTTTTCAAAGGAAAATGTAATCAACAAGGCTAACAGGCATTGGACACAGTTCTGTATGTGCAAGTCTCTGAGCAAAATAAAGGAGAAACTGACATGAAGATGGCCTTGACAAACAAAAGCAGAAAGGAAGGATGGGTCGATTGAGACATGTGTGGGAAGGCAGATCATAAATGTGGGGGGTTCAGCCTAACTCTTAATACAACAAGACCTTGAACACTGATGGCTCATCACAGACAAAGGTTCCTCAAAACACACGCTCAGTCTAATCACGTGGAGTCAACTCAAAATCTTAAATCAGTGTTTGTAAAAAAAAATCTGATACCAAAGCCACCATCATGTGTGTAAACATTTAAATTAAGATGTACCTCATGGTTTAACTGGGAACTGTAGTGAGTGGCCAAATTCTGTCCACGGTACTTGCAACAGCAGAGACCTATTAATTGCTAAATCCTCAGTTGTTTACCTCAGTTTCCTGTCGCCTTCTGATAAGGGGGGAGTTGGAATGTGGGGAGCTCCCCAGCCTCTGTCTGGCATTCAGATTGGGTTGGGCTATTCTGTTTGAAGTATCTGTATCTATACTCTACAGCTATGTACAACAAAATCAGAGCTACTCTCATTTTCCCACCTCAGCTAAATGTGTAACCCTACAATCGCCTCTGAATAGAGAATGGTTGCTGCTGCTTCACAATGGAGCTGTTCCAGCCATGTCAGCTATTGTTTAGCCTGTCTTGTAACAGCTCTGCTCCAGCTAATACTTCATCATCAGTCCATCTATGCTGCGCTGTCCATCACAAAACCCTCTCTATAGTCCAGCCTACTCGTTAAAGATCAGAACAATGACCTGCAAAAAAAAAAAGGGTTGAAAGGTTAACGTCTTAATAGCATGGTCTTATCAGATTTTAAAAATGCAAATGATGTACTCAGAGCCTTTGTCTTTGCTTGCCTCGGTCAATATGAGGCTAATGTAGGTCTTCAAACCTCTGATGGACCCTTGCTAATGGAATTATTTCCTCTACACATGATAAATTTTTTTACACAGTTGCATAGAGATTATGGCTGATGGATGAATACCAAACCACACTCTGAATATCGTCCTCCATGGCAATAATGTACACACTGAAATGGAAACAATAAAGAGGTCATTCTGCTTTCATGGGACACAGGTCAATGACTTTCAGAAAAAAAAAGTGTTCTCATGATATCCTCGCCTTGATCGGTCTGGGCTAGAAGTTAGCATCACCCCCTAAGCTTTAATCAGATTGTTTCACTGACTGACCTCAGACTCATGTTTTCAGGAAGGGGTGTGTGGCTGGGTGTTGAAATCATTGCATCACTCACCCTCTGATATAAATTCAATCCTGGTGACAGTCCTGCCAAAAAGTGAATGATGCATCACACAACAGTTACGCCTACTGCTCTCTCCATCTTCATGGCCTTTTCACAGCTCAGACAGAACGTGGTGTGTCTTTCATTTTAAACAACCTTATTTTTTTTCTTTTCATAATCTAATAGTTGCTACAGGCTATTGTTTGTAGTTCATGATACTGATCGTTATCATCCTCTTTGTCACTCATGTTGGGGTATTTTTTTGGGTGAAAGCAACATTAGCATTTTTTTGTTTCTTTCAACTATTCAACACCAAGCTGGCTTCGGTAAATGTCAGCCGCTGTGTTAGTCATTAAGCTCTGGTTGTAAAGCATTTTGGAAAGGTCATGTGGAGCCTGTAGGGAAAAGCAGTCACTGACACTTGCTGTGCTGTGGCTGACGGCAGCCTGGACACCAGCCTAGAGTGGACCAGAATCAAGGCCTGGTATAGATTGCTTCATTCTCCCCAGAAGTTTATTAAGTAAGTGATACTTATTTCTACAGTGTTCTTTGCAGATAAAATTACAACATGCTGTAGAATAAAATTCATAAAAGCAGGAAAAAAATCATAAACACACAATACAAATTGATAACCAATTAGAAAACAAAAATATCTTTAGAGTCAGCAATACTGGCTTAACCATAAGCAATTGTGAGGGACTTATAGCTGCCTACATTGTCAGTAGATCTAATACTGGCAGGGAACACGATCCAGAGTCTGGGGCAGTGGAGACAAAAGCTTCGACCCCACAGGTTTTCAGGTGGGTGTGTGGGACAGACAGCAGGCTCTGGTTATTGGAGCGAAGTGTACTTGAGGTGGTATAGATGTGGGTGAGATCTAAGAAATATGTGTGTGCCATTATATTTGCTCTACATGGCAAAACATCTTGAAAATAAGGGGCAGAAACAATTTAAGTTTCCTTTAATTCAAAACTTTAAAACTGCGGTGAATTTGACAACTTTAATTACCCAATTTTAACAGTTTCAAAACACATTTTTACTTCTATTTTTGCATTTCATAGAACTTTGTTTTTCTATTTTCTATTTTACATTTAGACATTTGAGATACCACCTGACTGACCAGCATTTGCCATCCAAGAGCATTTATACTGTAAATGTCAAACAAACAGGATAATTATTGATGAACCTTTTTGATAATATTGTTTTTGTTTCACGTAAATTGATTGCACTCTTAACCACATAGAAATGTACAAAACACAAGCAAGAAAATAATTTTTTTTTTTATAATTTTTATAAATAAAATTTGTTCCCTCAGACTGCAAAAAATGGGATCAACGTAAAAATAAGCAGAGTAAATACTTTGTGCCGTTTTGTAATATTTACATTTTTACCTCCAAATAACATAATATTCATTCCCAAAATAGTACAAAAGGGTACAAAATCTGTATCACACAGTAACGCAGTAAATACTTTTTTTCCATTTTAATTTATTTCTACCTTCAATGTTTATCCACAAAATATTTAGGCAACAAAATCTGTATTTCCTATGTGATCTGTATCTTCCAAAAATTAATGGGATTCTACAGTTAGTTGATTTAAATCACAGGTAGCATTTCTCTGTTCCTGATTCTGTTGCAATAAATACTTACTTATACTCTAACTTAAATTCTAAACTCTAAGTAAAGCTCACATGATCACATCTGATGTAGTTCTTTACTTTGCTGTCTAATAAACTGGTCTTTAATTCTGTATTAACCATTCTTGTAGCAGCTCATGCCCTTACATTGCTGTTAAAGCCACTAAAAACAGAATCCACATTCATCTAAGTTGTATTTAAGAAAAACAGTCATTCATCCCATGGTTAACATATCTTGCTTACTACATCTTTACAATAATCAGTTATTCTCCTTTCAATAGCTTCACATTACTACAATTGTTCTTTGACTTTAAAAATGTGAATCCTGTCAGATTTAACTGGTTTTTATGTTAATAACCATTGCTTATTTTATGAATTCACTGACCACACAAGTAATTATGCTCAAAGCCTCTTTTGTTTTTAGTGCACTTCCTTGACAGGGTCATATTAGTAATTGACAGAAGTGAATTTATAGACAGTCCTTGGCTTTGTTCTCACTGTAAACCTCAGCATTGGCTAGCCTCATCTGTCCTTGAGCCAAAGCTGTGTTGTCCTTGACACCTCCCACCCCCTTTTCTTCCTCCATATTGCCATTTTAAAAACCTTAATACCCACATAACCACTCACTGCAGATGTGATTCAATTTTGCTGACAGGGCACAGATATGATTACATACAGGCCAATGTAATTTTCTCAGGGGAGCTCTGTAATTAAATTTTTGGGGGCCACATTTGCCACAACATTCAATGTTTCCTAATTCAGTGGCATTATGCTGTTGCTTATGGAGCCTAATTATGTGTAATTTGTCTGAATTAGAACTGAAATAATAATTATTCAGTCCTGTAATGAATGATTTGAGGTGTAAATTATGTAGCTTTGTGTCAGTAAAACAAAACAAAATTAAAGCATATTTCATGTAAGATTTTTTTAAATTAATTTTCTTTCATTTCTTCGTTTTTCATTAAAGCAGTGAACTAAATTACTAGATGAACACATTAAGCGTAAACAAGTGTAACAGAACAATCCAATGAGTCCTTTGGATCAAAGCTGCTACACACAGAAGAGAAACTGAACGACTCAAATGGCTGGGCTGAATTCCTCTAAACCAGCAGATCTTTTTTTTTTGTGGGGGTTTTTTTCAGCTTCAACTAAAATCTCTTTTTTTAACACCTTTCACCTTCGTGTCCATTAGCACAAATATTTCTGCTTGGCTTGCCATGTGTAGATGATGGCATGGGAAGCTGCAGGATGGGATGGTGATTTTATGAAGATGGCAAGGTCAAATGTGGAAAAAGGGGAAAAAATAGAAATGTGTGGTTCAGATGTAGGACTGACGGGAAAAACTAAAAGGAGGTGGACGGGAAAGGTGGAGGTGATGGAGGCAGAGAAATCTCCTGGGAATTGCTTTGCTCTGACAGGCTAATTGAAGCTACATGCAGCAGCCGACACAGAGCTGTCACTCCACTGAAGAGCACATTTGCTACATTTTACAGGCTGTGAACTGAAATCTGATGTTGTTACGGAAAGTGTAGGGCCAGGCCAACTGTGTCGCTGAGACGCCTACGGTCTCCCTTCTGCACAACTCCCATATTAGTCCCTTCTTCCTCAAATCTCCAGGGATCATACATAACAGGGACTGCCAAGCACAACACGTGAATGTGAATTATTTTGTATGGGGGATTTTGTAAATTTGTAGAGCAATCTCATGCATGATAATGTGATATTAGATTCTGTTGGAAATGTTGCTTGTACAGGTTTTCCCATGTTGGATTAGAGGTGATTATGTCTTCTGGCAGAGCACATAGCTTAGAGCATCCAGTGAATTAATTATCATGAATTAAAGCAAAGCAAAGTAAACAGAGAAGGATTCTTTTGTTCAACTGCAGAACACTCATGATTATCAGTGGAAATTTTGTTTTAAGAATGCATTCACATGTAAAACTCTGATATCGGGTTTAGATGGAGGCTAAAAGCAGGGACCATTTTTCATGATATTTGCTATTTTGCAGTGTCAGGCATACATTGTATTCAGCTGTTTGCTAAAGTGTCACAGTTAATTTCTTGTTAATAGCAAAAGAATAGCGTTTGTTATGTTCTTTGAGTCTGGATATAAACTGTGAAGTGAAAACTGAGACCACTTACTCCCTGCCTTATTACGCTTGAATCATATCACATGTCATCAATGATTGTCTATCCCAGCCTTCACTGTTAATGAGCTGCCCAAGCCAGAGAGTTATAGATCAATGAGTATTGATGGTTCCAACTATATTTGCATTTAATCATCCATATGCAATCACACTATAATCAAAATATCTCTGTTTTTAACATATTTCACACGGAAGCCTTAAAGAAGCACATACTAAACAATTTTGTAGGTAAAGGAAAAAAACATTTATTCTATGTTTATATATGTTTGATTATTATGTCTATCTGTAATTTAGAGAAATTTCTCAATTAGCAATACTTTATATGTATTTTGTTTTATCAAAACCCCCCTTTGGTATTTTATGTCTAAATTAAGCTCATTTATCTGAAATAAAATATTACTTTGACACAGTTTTAAAGATATAACATCACTCGATACACTGAATGAAATTGGTAATAAAATGCTCAGAGGGTCCACAGGTGCTGCACAGCATGCTGTCATTAGTGAGTCCCCATCAATCTGTTTATTCAGGCTGAGCCAGGATTCATTTGGGGGCTGGTATTTATGGAAAAGAACCCCCCTTGAATTCTATTGATTGCTACACACTGCTTCCTGGTATAAATATAAATTCTGACTTGCTTCTAAATGCTGTAATAGTGCATTCGGGAAAAGCGTCTTGAAAAATAAAATATTTTAAAAAGACATTTTAACAAACTGCTACAATATACATGACACTTGCAGCTATTGCAGCCAAACCAGTCACTAAACCATCCACTGCAATTGTAACTATATCAGCAACTTCTACAACTAAAGCAACAATTAACTAATGCAGCTAGACCTGCAACCAACTGCCATTCACAGTGCAACTAAACCAATATTTTTAAGGGGATCAACACCAGATATGGCAACCTCTCCAAATAAAACCATTGAAACTACAGCTAGACCTGCAACTAGCAAAATCTGCTACTATATAAGTGGTTCAGGTGGTAGAGCAGCATGCCCAATGCCTTAAAGGTTGGTGATTCAAATCCCACTCCCGCAGTTATCTGTCGTTGTGTCCTTGGGCAGGACACCTCACCCTCCTTACCTCCAGTGTCGGCATTGCTGGTATGGATGTTTCAGTGGTGGTTGGCAGGCATTGGCTGCCACGTTTCCATCAGTGTGCCCCAGGGCCGCTGTGGCTACACATGTAGCTTACCACCACCACCAAGTATGAGAGAGTGGAATGGATCCTAAGTAAGAGCTTTGAGTGAGGCGAAGTGCAGTATAAATCTAATCTATTATTATTATATAAAGCAGCACATGCATTCATACACAGCAACAGCTGCAGCCATGATTATTAACTGTAAAGTTCCAAATCCACACCTGTTCTTTGTGAGGAACGTGCAGCCTGTGAAAGTGTGGAGGTATTTGTGTTGGAGAGAGGCTGTGGGATGATGATACATAATGACTCTTTTTCATGTGAGGTTTGTAAAATCTATGCAGCCTAGCAACTATTATCTTTAAACATGTACATTGTAATATTGACTGAAGTACATCAGGGTTATTGACTGAGACCTCTCTTGTAATAGAGTGTTTAGTGATGTAACATATATATTCAAGAGCTAAAGAGTTAGAACAGACCTACCTCACACCACACTGGGTATTGAGGGATCCTAGCTGCAGTATTTTTATCATTTACTCCTTCCATAGTGCCCAGATTTCTCTCTGCTTCACAGTTACCATTTACCTTGCTTGTGGTTTCTCTTGTGTATTTTAGACTTGAGCCACAGGTTGAGATTTTGTAGAGAAGCTTTTTTAATTGAGAACTTATTTTGCAACAAATCAACCATTCAGATTTGGTGAATTTTGACTTCTTTGACCTCTTAAGAACACATTTCAAAAATATTTTGAAAGCATAAACCTACAGACTAATTTGGGATGTATAGATAGTAATATGTAAAAAAAAAATTATTTGAACACCAGTAACCTTACCTTATTAAACATATTTCAGAATTGGTTTTGCTATTGATTAGCTATTCAATATCGTGTTTAAAAGTAGGTCCCATTAAATTTCATAAAGTCTTGAGTTTTTAATTTAATTATATATTTTTCCAAATGTTTAAGAGGATCAGGCAGAAAAAGCTGTACTGAAAATTATATGATATTTACATGTTTTGACAGTAAACAACTATAGGTGCCCTTCAGCTTCATAGGAATGCAAGCAATCTTCCATCCCATGATTTCCTGGCACAGATCTTAGCAGATAACCCTTTAGACCTCTACAGAGCAAAGTTTGAGCTTTTGAGCAGAGCTCTGCAGAGACTATAGCTGAGAGGACAGAAGCTACACAGTGCAACAAATCAAATAGATTCCATACATATTCAGGTATATCCATCCACACAAGTGGTATGGGACACCGCTTCATGCAATAAGCTGCAGATTATAACAAAAATTCATTTAAATAAAACAGTTCTAAATGTGGTCATGCTTCATACTATGTGACTTTGATGATAATCTTAGTGCGGCCAATATCAGTAACCTCCAAAGTAAGGTGAATGACCATGATCAATACCCTAACTATTCAATCAATCAGTGAGGTAATCCCTAGTGTCAGGTTTAGTTAGTCAACAATGACAAGAGATGGTGGATGAGATAGGAAACCATACTGATTATCCCCAAGCTGAGAAATATAAGTGGTGGCTAGTATATAGATAAACATTTCTCAGTCTGTTTATACCGAGGGCGCTGGTGAAGCTCACACCTGTCTGGGGGGTTTTATGCAGATCTTGACATTTTCTCCTGTGTTGTGATTGTTTTATAATTTCATTTATATCTTGAGTTGACTGTATGCATGACAGCAAGGCTACTTGTCTTCGAAACACAGAAGAGGGAAGGCACCTCATGTTTTCACAGACAGAGACAAAGACTGCCCTCTTTTTCTTTCTGAAACATTAAAGCATTTTTCAGACTCATCAAGGGGAGATTCCTTACCATCATGCATGTGGGGCCCCCAGCAGAGACACCATCTCATCTATAATCATGATTGTCACCTCATCCCTGCCCTTTCAATTAGATGCTCAATTTCACCCATGTGTCCCACAGGAGTCACAACAACACCGTTTCAGATTGGTATCCCTTCTAAGTCAACCCCCCTCATACACAGCTGGATCCTGTTCGGTATCCATTCAGTTCTTTGTAGTCAACATGATGGAGGAACAGAGCAGGGAACAATGAAAAGGATACATCTATCCAATGACTGGATAGATATAGCCAGATAACAAAAGCATGCCTTGCACAGAAATGTATATATATACATACAAGATC
>JBAMHW010000010.1:22398606-22416670 GCA_037177495.1 Rhadinocentrus ornatus | reverse complement strand
ATTCAGATCAGGGGGGCCATTCCTCCCAATCACGCCACTCCAGGTCTCGCTGTCATTGCCCACGTGAGCATTGAAGTACCCCAGCAGAACGAGCGAGTCCTTGGAAGGAGTGCCCTCCAACACCTCTTCCAAGGACTCCAAAAAAGGTGGGCACTCTTAACTGCTGCTTGGTGCATAAGCACAAACAACAGTCAGAACCCGTCCCCCCACCTGAAGGCGGGGGGACGCTACCCTTTCATCCACCGGGGTAAACCCCAACGTACAGGCGCCAAGCCGGGGGGGCAATGAGCATGCCCACACCCGCTCGGCGCCTCTCCCCGGTAGCAACTCCAGAATGGAAGCGGGTCCAGCCCCTCTCAAGGACAGTGGTTCCAGAGCCCAAGCCATGCATCGCTAATAACTTTTAAAAAAAACTAAACACAATAAAAACACCTTGGTAAATTTCTATAAAAACCAGTAAGAATAGCCCAGGGAAATGGATTTTAATTGGATGCAGTGAAGTATGTTTTACTATGTTCTTTTGAAGCCACTAAGGAATACAAACTGGACAGAGCAGTAATACAGATTTGTAGCGGAACAGGATCCTAAATCTGCAGAAGGAGCTTCAGCATCAGAATTTAGGCCAGAATCTGTGCCCTGTGTTCATTTAGTTTATATCCTGGTATGTTTGCAAAAATATTACAGTGAAAAAGAGCTGATAAAGCTTTTAGAGCCTGCGGGTATCAAAAGGAGACTCTGCAGTCAATCACCTGTCATTTGCCAAAGATGGGAGCGGTGGTAGGGTCACAACGAAATAGCTGAAGGTGAACCGTAGGAAACACTGTCTGTTCTGCATTCATTGCTTAATTCTACAACAGGAAAGTAACAACTCTTGATATAAAAAAATAGGATAATATCCTTTATAACTCCATGTAAAGTTGCAGGTTATTGAAAGGATGGAAAAAGCAGTCAAAAATGAAAAGAAGCAGGAATATTCAGAGAGACCTGAGTGGAAAATTACTTAAGTCATCAAATATTAGAAATAGCTTTATAGTGAAAAAAACATCATCAATATCAAAACCCATCAATATCAAAAGCACCCAGAGTTGCTTGTAGAATTGATTAAAAGACAAATCAAAACCCTGTTTGTCTACAAAAAAACCTTCAGAACGATGGTTTTTTACTATGGGGTGGTGATTTGTTCTACTGTGCAGTGACACCGCAATTATGAACTTGATGTTAGATCATTCAGAAACAAACATCTCATGTGTTCTTAACCACCACAAAATCTATCATAAATTTGCAAATGAGCATTTATAAAAAAACATATACCTTTTATCGTTTACACTGTTTATTCATCACCAGCTTGTATAGATACATGTTTGCTTTTTCATTTACAGATGCTCTTAATTTTTTCAATATATTGTACACGTGAACTACATTTACATAATTAATGAAATTACTCACTAAATTATGTACAATCCATGTAATAACTTTCAGCACAAGTTAATGAATCACTGAGGTAACTGTTTAACACACATTTTTAGCTTTCACTTTCCTAATGTTTGTCATTGTTGCTCTCCATCTACAATTGGAAGATTTTCAGTGTATATATTGTGGTTTCTTTTTTAAACTTATTAAAACTAAACGTGTTAAACAGACCTAGAAATTACCTTGACTTACCACACACCACAAATTTCTTTCCACCACGTGTTACCGACTAGCTTGTAGAGGTTTCAAAGTCAATAAAATAGGTTTGTCTGGCAACAGAATGAGCTCAAAGGTACTCTGCACTTCCACATGCCGCTGCTTCTCCACTCTGAAGTTCTCCAACATCTGCAACAGAAAAACATGCTATACATGGCATATGATGTGCAACAATACCACATGGTGAATCTCCTCATTAATGTCTGTATTTCTCACATGGATGAGGAAGATTTGCATTTCTGTCTCAGCTATTCTGCGTCCTAAACACTGACGAGGACCAAAACCGAAGCCCAGGCTTTTGAAGTAGTGTGTCTCCGACCTCAGCCAACGAGAGGGCTGATACTGCTCTGGACGAAAGAACACCTTGGGGTCTCTGCCCATTGCATACAGTCCTAACTGGACCAGAGTCTAAACACACAAAAATATACAAAAAAAAGCTGTAAAATCAGTCAAACACAAATAATTTAATTAGGTTTTCAGTATTTTGTCTGTTTCTTACCCCAGCCGGGATGTGGTAGTTTTGAATAATTATGTCCTCTGCGATGTATCTTTGCAAGCTCACTGCAACCGGATGCAACCTGAAGCATTGACGTTAGACAGTTTTAGTAAAGGAAACATTAACCTTACTAATGAATTGCTTACAAATTGCAATTGCTACAAAAGCATTTTAAACTAAAACAAACAAATAGAGGCAACGAGTGCAACAAATTCCAAAATCATAGAATTTAAAATTTTATTTACAAAATTATGGCATTGTGGCATAAAAAATATTGGATTCATTGAAACCCAAAAAGTCTTGTAATTTACTGCCTTTCTCTGTGTAGTAGCTGTGTCAAAATTACATATTTTTGCAAATTTTTATTTTCACCTCAGCGTTTCCTTCAAAGCACCTTTGACCAAAGGAATTCGCTTCAGCATTTCCTGCATGTCTCCCTGACTTGTAGCCCGGGCTGCAGCCACCTCTGCCCTCAGCTCCTCCTGGAGGTTGGGGTTTCTGGCTAACTCATACAATGTCCACAGCAGCGTTATAGAGGTCTAGGAGACACAAAGCAGCTTTTAAATGCTGAAAAGAAATCTAAAGAGAAATCATTTCTGTCATTCATTCTTTTTCTTTTTTCTTACTGTGTCTACCCCTCCAGCCATCAGCTCAGTGACACTGGCCTTGATGTCTTCAATGGACAGCTTGTCCAGCATAAGAAGGCTAGCCAAGACTCCTGGATATTTCTTGGAAGTACTTGTCTCCTGACGCAACTCCCTATAGATGTTCTGGATGCAACGGTCCGCTGATGCACCAAAAGAAGATAATGAACCAAAAATTTACACCGTTACAGAAAAAAATTGATAATGTTCTTTACAACCTACGGAATTAAAATCTTTACTATGAAATCATTTTAAATGTTAATCCTGGATGTCCTGTTGTCTTACCTTGGTTAAATATCCCATCCCAAGCTGCCACATGGTCTCGCCACACCTTTGCTCCAATCTGCCTCAGCATAGCAGGAGGTATATACAGCATAGGTGAGGTAGTCTTGAACATGAGAGTGATGCAGTCGATGAAGTGTTGAGCTTCAGGGTCTATGTAATCCAGCATCAAACCCAAACGCTCACCATACAGCACCGAGCTCACCGCTGTGCAGGACACATTCAACAATGAGACAAAAACAAGCATTTTGTTGGGAAAAAGGGGTTTTAGGGAATAAAAATAATTATTCAAATGGACAACAGTCTTACACTCTAATGCATATTTAAAGAGTTCTTGAGAGAGGTCTGTGGTCCATCTGTTTTGACCACTTCGCTTGATCTTTTTGTGAACTCTAGCCACAAAATCCTGGCCCACATCATCCAGCAAAGGCACAAAGTTTTCCATCATCTTCAGGGAAATCACCTCCTTGTTGAGAATCACACGGTTTGATCTCCAGTCTTCCCCGTTCCTTTGGAAAGATGACAATTAAAACATTTAATGCCTAATAAAAAACTGGCTGCCATACAGTATCTTAGTAAAATAGCAGTTACACATTTAGGACAGGAGAATGAATACACATACTTTAGTAGAACGCCATATTTGCGGTTTCTGTAGTCTCTGTACGACGTCCATGCTTCAACTTTCAGCCTTTTAGGATAGTGACCCTCTGCTTTGAACAGGATTGCAGCATCCTCTGGTTTGATGATATTGACACTTTCATAATAGCCTATTTTCTCTCTGTCATTCAAAAAGGACAAGAGGTGAAAATGCAATATCAGCTGTTTGCTTACAGATTATGTGACCTTGTGGGACATAACTATCTTCAATAAAAAGATTTTGTTTCTGTTTTTTTGGGTGACGTCATTCAAAGTCATCTATGTTTTGTCTGATGGACAGACTTGAAGAGTTATCTTGCTTGTTGTGTAATGTATAATAAAGTGTCTCATCTCCGTTACCTGTAAATGGGTCCGAAAGTGTTGAAGTTCTGTACCATGATGCGGTGGAGGTTTCTGAAGCCATCTAGTTTCCAGAAATTGTACAAGTTGACAAGCCCATTCTTCCACAATCCAGGAATCTCGCTGAAAGGCCTGATGATGCTGCTGCTCTCTGAGTACGACTGCCGGATCACCGGCATGCTGCTGCTGCAGCGTACACCTGATGTTGTCAGTTCCTCCACCCAGGACAGGGGCAGCATCACAGGGCTGCGCCACATCCTCCACCTGGCCATCTCAACGAGAAAAATGCTCTCTCTGCTCTAAACTCAACAGTTACCCTGGCTCTCCCAGGGACATCTGGGGCAAAAGAGGGAGGCAGGAGGCTGGTCTACAGAGTTGGCCCCCCTTGCTGTGCTGATCAAGGCTCTCTGGTTGAACAGACAGCCCAAAAGACTACACCACAGTACAATATGTCAGATTAAGGTTCTGTTGAGCTGCATCTGCCTATCTTATATGACTTTATGGAATTCTAAAACTACTTTTCTCTAATTAGGATCTGTAAGAATCCACTATAACTAAGCCACCTGTAAGGCATTTTGTGTTACTAAACAAGTATTTGTTGTAATGTGGTAAGAAAAGGTCACGACTCAATTGAGTATATAAAACCTGTATTCACAACACTCATTAAAAACTTGAAATTCATAGTTTAAATTACAGAGTTAATAAATAGCAACACAATTTCACTTTGAATTTTGGTTTTTAAGTAGCTTTATGAGTTCTTCCAGTTTCATTGCTGTCTTGATGTCTCCCTCGATTTTCAGTCTGCCACTGGTGTAAGCTGCAAATGGTTGCAGCCCACCCTGGAACATGGCCAGGAGGTCGCGGTCACTCATGCTCAGAGTCACATCAGGCTCTCGACTCAAGGACCCTGATCCAGCTGTGCCGCTACCTACACAAAGACAAATAATAAGTGTAGCCTTTGCTGAACTAGCTAAAAGATATGCATTTCTGTGTGGATTTTACATTTTTTAAAGTAAATTAAAATAAACAGAGATCATTTTGTTTGGACAACTGTGATGGTACTTTTGGCCTTGAAACTTCTTCTAATCAGTCATTTGTGGAAAACCTTTTAGTTATTGTTGGCAGTCTGTTCAAATTATCCAAACATATCAGATTAGTTGTCTAAACTTTTTTTTTCCCAGTTAGGCCCTTATCTAAGCTATCAGTCTTATCTCTCACTCGAAGACTACTAAGTCATACTTTTATTTGTCAACTAGAACACTGTAAAAACTTATACATGGGCGTAGAGCCGTTATCTCTTCATCACTGAAAAGCAGAAGAACAAGTGATCACCCACACTGCGCCACATAAAACTGAACTCGAGGGTTGTCAAATATGCCCAAGTCAAAGCACTGGTGTAAGAAAACTGCATTCCAGCCCAAGGACAGAGGTGATCACCTTAGTGTTGCCTGCCAGTATTCTTTGGAAAGGCTTTACTTTTCTTATAAGGGCTACTCAGTTGAACCTAAAATTGTCTAAGTAACCGGTATGGACCAATTTCTTCTCCTTCACCCAGCCTTCATCTAACACTCAGGTTTTATTTTAAACATTTTCTTTATTTAGAGTTGTTTTGTATAGATTTTGGTTAAACTACTTCTGTTTTTAAATGTACTCAATATAAACAAACCTGACAGCTACATTCTCAGGCAAATTTACTTTAAGTTATTGGGTTTGTCTCAGTAAAAACCACCATATCACCATCCATTACCTTGCTTCAAATCCAAATAGTATTTGTGTTGCTGTCCATCTGTTGAGCTGACTTCAAATTGAAAACAGGCTCCAACCTGGCGGACCAAAGATTCAGAGAGCAGCTTCTGGACACCACTGAGCAGCTCCTCAACATAACTTAGTGTGGTGTTGACAGACTCAGGACCACTGTGGAGCTCATCTGTAAATGTTACACTGTCGCCTGAAGAGAATGAGACACACATTAGAGAATAAATTATTGTTATGGTAATATGATGGACTAAAGAAGTTGCAAGCAATTTGTCTTACTCTGGTAAGGATGTGAAGTGCTACTCTGGCTCAGAAAATGCATGGCCAGTTGTTGAATGGGACCTGTGAGGCCTTCCAGTCCAGGTACAGAAGGAGGCACAATGAGGGATGCAGCCTGGCCTTCCTCTGGGGTTTTAAGAAGAGAACCAAGTGTAAGTTCTACTCTATCCACTTCGAGCCCCCAAGGACGAGTCATCTCATTTATGTCCATCTGAAGAGAAAAGAAACAAATGTTAGAAGAAAAACATAAAACAGTATAAAAAAATCCAGAGAGCAGCTTTAGTGTGACCTCACCCCAAGATATTCTCCTAGTTTCACTCTCTCAGTTTGGATTTCCCTGACAGTCTTCTTGGCCAGGCTGTGGGTCAAAGCATTCTGTGCTGTCATCCGGGTGGAGGCATTCAGGTCCTGGACTGACACGACTGACATGACTGGGTTCCAGATCCTGAACTGAATGTCCGCTCCAACTGACAACATACCACCATCCCGAGTAGTCACCTATCATGGCAGAGTTCCATTTTATATTAAAAGTGATTGCTTAATCTATTTGGTCTTAATGCTGGCAAAACTATAACATGAAAAATAGCCAAATATCTAATCTTAACTAAGCTATACTTGGCTGTTAAAGTGAAAGGATTGAAGACATTGAGATAGAAGGAAAAGTCAGTTATGCAAAATACATTTTTAAAGTAAAAAAAAAATAAGCAAAACCAAATTTCAGAAAAGATTTTCTAATGGTGTAGGTTTTTTTGGGGGAAGAAAAGATTTCAACAAGCATTTTGACAATTAATGCAAGGTACATAACATCAAGAGGTCAGAATACATTTCATGGACTTAACGTTTTCTGTTTATATTAAAATACTTTTTTTTAAGTTGAACTGGTAACAGATATCCTATCAAACAATTACTTCATTCAGTTGTAAAGGAATCAGCAGTGCATCAAGACTGCCGCCTGCAGGACACTGATAGAAAAAGTGCAGAATAATGAACGTGGTTGATGAGCAGCTAAGGAAACAAGGCACTGCTTATATCCATGCTTATGATTAAATTTAAAGAAACGATGAATATTGCAGAAAACTTTACATTTTAAATGCAATACAAGACCAAGAGACATTGTCAAACAGATCATTAAAATATCCAAACCATGTTTTGAAACAGATGAAAAAAAATAAAATTCCAACAGATTAAAAAAAAATTTCATTACACGTCTTAAATGAAAATAATTAAGTCCCATCTGAAACTAACTTACTTCAGTCATTCATTTTACGCCATGATAATGAGTGCAAACCACAGTGAATAACACAATGGGATCGCTAGCCCACACAAAAACTAAATTAATTAAATAATATTTACTAAGACAGTTGTCAGATTTGATTTGAGAGAAAGGATTTTTAAATTAAATTGCGGCGAAATTAACACTGTTTATGAATTTTCTGGACAAACTAGGTCATGATTTCTGCCCACAGCCATGTTTCTGATCTAATAGAATGTTATTTAAAAGAAGGCAGACATTTTCATAATCAACTTTTCCTAAACTACGCAAGTTAAAAAGCACTGTAGAGCACTGGAAAAATTTGTATATTTTATTTGGAAGTAAACTTTCCTTTCAATGAGTTGGTTCAAGAAGGCATTATAAAAAATAAAAAAAATAAACGGTTAGAGATTGTTTTCACTTTTAAGGGCTTCAACAATCCCAGCAATTCAACATTTAATTTGACACACGTGCAGGTTTACCTGGCAAGGAGGTATGTTGAAAGCACGGGTCCGCAGGTCTACTCTCTGCCACTGGTCAATGAGGGGCAGCACAAGAACAATACCCGGACCCTTTGGAGGACAAATTCGACCCAGACGGAACACTACTATCCTCTCATAGTTCGGCACAGTCTATGAGACAGAATTGATCATTTCTATTTTTAGGGAGTATAGATGCTGTGGATGTAGATGATTACAGGAAATTTAATTTTACCTTCAGTACAAACCATCCTGTTACTGGAAATGTTATAAAGGTGCAGATGTAAACCAGGCAGATGACAATCAAGTTGCAAATCCAAGACAGCCATCCTTGGGAGGAATCTTATAGAAAGTCACATAAAGTCTGGATTAGAAAACTGGCAACGTGGACCTTAAAAGAACATGCAATTTTGCCAAATTTCTAATTATAAATGTATAAACTTCATTATTTAAACGATCTCGATTTATTTTATTGATTTTTCTAGCAGTTTTGTATGTCTGCTGCTTCTTTGTTTTTATTATTAAATGCCTCATTAACATTTTCTGACTATAATTGAAAGCAATGGTATAACCAGTGTGGTGTTCATACATACAATAATATATATAAAGATGATTCATTATGATTGATTATATCAAACCCAGTGCGTGTGTATTGTGTTTCAGTCTGAATGCTCAACCATAAGCTTAAAACTTAAATTGATTTGTTAGTTTTCAGGCCGTTTTAAAGCAGTTTATTTGCTCCCAATCTCACCACGTCTAAAAAACATAGGTTACAAATGGTGTTAACTAGTTACCAACCAGTAAAATCGTTTGCAGAGACATTTGGGATGTAGTCAAACGAAAACCCTTTTTGGTAGCTGGGCTTAGTAAAGCTGTCAGAGTCCACAAATAAACCCGTGGTCCTCGGGGCAGTGGTGTCCCTTTGGGAGAGCAGCTGATACGACTGGCTAAACATTGCTCAGTATAATTAAATAAGGCCGTTTCATATTACTTATACGTTTCTATTGAAGGCATAAAAAGTAAAAAGCAATACGCAGATGTTACCAAAAACAACGACTACTTCCGTGTTTTGTTGCTTTCTTCTTCTCGGAGCAGAAAGCTGGTCTTCTGTAGACGTGGCCATTACCGCCATCTAGTGTTTAGTGTGGGTCAACTGCAATTTCCTCTTTTCCAATAATATACTACTCAAAGTGGCATCCTTTTATATCAATGGAACGTAGGTATTAGCACCACGCGCTAAAGTTAAATTATATATATAAACAAATTAAAACATTTACAAAATGTCTTACCAAAATGTTTATTGATTAAAACCACTGAAGTTAAGCTTGATAGAACTTTTTGTTTTCTTTATTACTTCAGCGCTTTCTCCTGTCATTGTTATTTCTGTCCCGTGTTTTTTTTCCAACACATAATCCATCATCTCACAGCAAGAAGCTTTGACTTCCTTCTACACTCTAAATACATGTATTTTAGGTATTATGTTGAGTCTGAGTTTTTGCCAGAAGTACGTTGAAGATGCAGGACTTTCTGTCCTGTGCTGTGTTGTGACCTACATAGGGTTTACCTTACATCTTTCATAGTACAAAAAAATTAAAATTAAAATTTTTAAAAAGTGCTCAGAAATCCTCTTTATGGTATTAATCATTTGTAGAATGTCTTGGTGATATGTATAGAGTAATATCTTGTGATTAGTTCATTAAGTCAAATGAAGAATAAATTACCACACATGACAATACAAAAATCAAACAACCACATTTCCTTTTATGTTAAAAACAAAAACAGTGCATGATATACATTAATTTCCTCATACAACACCTTTATGTTTGGACACATCTAACCATTTACATTTAATGGATAGGTTTATCCATATTTTTGGCTGGTACTGTACTTTATTTGCAACTGTGCTACATAGAATTGTTCCGTCTGTGAACAAAGCTGAAATCCTGACAAAGTAAAATGTTATGTTAACTAAGAAACTATTAACTATAAAACTATAAAAACTTCTTTCAACATGTAACTGTAGAAAAGTACAAGTCAGTAAATACAAAGGTTCTACTATATAAAAGTTAATCATCACATACATTACCTGGATCCTAGAAGCATCTCTATTTTAATTCAGGCAGAGTTACTTTTTGTAATTTCTAGCTGTTGCTTTCAGTGATGAGTCAAAATCTCGTCAGAGACAAGAAATTTCACAAAAGTGATATGGAAGTATGTGGAAGATACCTTAATCAGTTATGAGATGTACAGCCAGGAAGCTTTTGTTCAGGCTTTTTTTTTTTTTAGTTTTTGAACATGTCACACAGCAGCTTCTCAATGGGCGTGCTGCCAATGGTCCTGTGAAAGAAGAGCTGCTCTATTTTCCCAGAGCTCATAAAGTGGAGGGATGGCAGCAGAAGTAACAGTCTCCCAAACCTTGTTGGACAAAAAACAAAGTGCAAGCTGAATATCTTATTTTCACATATATGAGCAATTAAAATTGTCTGTGAGAAAATAAAGTAATAGTTGAGTTACCTGGCATTTTGATTGGGGTATACTGAATAAATGTGCTGACTCAACAACACCTGTGACTGGTCCTGTAGATTCTCCACTTGCTCTGGGTCTTTGAGACTGCGTGTTTCTGCACCAAAGAGTCAAAACAGGAACATCAGTTATATGATCCAATCAACAATGAAAACAGTGGCTAGGTGAATAATCCTTTACCTGGCTTAAACAATACAATAGCCTTCAAACAGGCAAATTCAGTAGGGTCAACAGCCAGGGTCTTGAAACGACTGAAGACCTCCTCTAAGACCTGCAGGTCAGCGGTGGGAAGGCTGATCTTGGCCTGCTGTGTCGGGAAAAGGTCTGGCTGAGACAATAGAGGGCAGCTGTCCATGGGGAGGGACCACTGGATAGCACACAGGAGGAACATTTCACTCCATGCTTCTTCAAGCAAAATCACCTGTTGAAGTTACAAATATACGAGGCTCACATGATTTACATATTTGGAAACTGTTTTATTTATATACCAAAATTTGCAAAACATTACAACACGTCATTACTACATGCCTCACCTGGTCTCGAAATGCCAAGTGAGCAAAAATTGGCAAATTTTTTGCCCACTTGACTGACATGAAGAGAAGTCTTGCAGAAGTCTCATATATGCTCTCTGAACAGCCAGAGCTGTAAGGAAACAACCGACAGTCTAAGGGGGTCTGATCCTTCTCTGAATCATTTGTTGTCACGTCGATATTCTCCTCCACTATGCATGAGGGGGGAAAAAAAGGGAGTTAACACAACTGGGAGTCCTATATTGCTCAGTTTAAAGGCATTTAAATCAATTATCTACATTAAATACTCTTTTTAATGCAATCTTACCATCCTCAGGCTCAAGTTTAGCACAGGTCTCTGCAGTCAGCAGGCTGACCATGAAGCGGTGATTGTTATTAGGGTTGCTGCAGGGCTGGATGGTGGAAGAATTCGTGGCCGATGAAGTGATCAGATGTCTGCAGACGACGGATGACTGGGTGTCAAATGGGCTGAGCTGCTGTGTGGTGGCCAGATGTTCCTTTTTAGTGTCTACATTAATGGAGTCTAAACTGACATGTGCTGCACTTCGAGGCTGTCGTTCATTCTGCACAGCTTGCAAAAGGAAAGACGAAGAAAATGTCATCTGAAATTGTTTTAAATAATACTTTAACTGAAGTTTTTTGTGGCAGGTAGCAATAACTTGTTTTCTCACCATCTTTGTTCATGCCAGCTTGGAGACACTTCTTTAGCCGACAAGCTTGGCACTGGTTCCGATGTGCCTTGTCAACAGGACACCTGCCTGTGCCAGCCTGACACCTATGACGTGAAAAGATGAAGACGAAGAAGTAAAAATTAGTTAAAATGAATGAAAACATGAGTTGTATTTTTGAATTATTTTCTGCAGATGCTATAATTCCAAAACACCTGTAGATGAGTCTCCTTCGTACGCTGCGTTTGAAGAAGCCGCTGCAGCCATTGCAAGCATAAATGCCATAGTGTTTACCACTGCTCGAATCAGAGCACACTTTACAAAGCAGGCCTTGGGTGAGAGCCTTATGCGGATTTTTTTCTGAGAAGAATAGACGTCAGAAATAAACTGGTATACATTTGATTCTTCCTTGTAAGGGGATGTATGAATTTTCATTACACAAATTATGAATCTGAAACTGCTTTTCCAAGCAGAAAATAATCATGAATTTTACTGTTTTTAATCAATATGAAGTCCTATTTAAAATCTTACATATTAGAGTTATTGATGTCTCACCTGCGTGACTTCCATCTGTGCTCTGTTGTAGGAAATTGTTAGTGTTGCCCAGTGAAAACACATCCGTTTTAATCATGTGGTCTTCCATTCTGTATTGTATCAGAAGGTTTCGATTAATTGTTTTGGGGAATATAATATAAATCCAAGATTAATTTTTACTGGGTAGTTTTCTGTCCAACGCCCTCAAAAACACAAAAGATTTCTCCCTTTCACTCAAGCTTGTTTAAAAATCCTTGAAGATAAGCAAACTCCAGTGTTAATGTCCATCTGCTGGTTGTTCCTGATGTAATGTGGGCTCAATGAAGATTCAGTTTGCTTTCTTTCTCTCAGTCTGCTGGAGTGAGTGTAAGAGCGTGAAGTGTGTGGGGCTTTCTGGAGGAAGACAAGAAGATTAGCACCAGGCGCTGTGTAAGCAAATGCTGATTTGTCATCCTCTTAATCTTTACTGTCTATAGGGGTAAATCAATCAGTCACACCACTTACAGGCACCAAATTTATTAAAATAAGTAAAGGGCAAAAGGATCCACCAGCCTTTACACTTCTTCCCACAATATCCTGTCATACACTTGATAAATTAGTCAACAGCAGGGCAATAATGTCACCAACAGCAACCAATATTTGGTTTTGAAGTTTGACATTGAGTTTCTTTGTGACTGAGCATTTCTGGATAGCTGCATTCTCTTAGTTGACATGTTGCAAACAGCAAAACAACAAATCAAACATAGAATATGGATCCAGTAATGTTGTGGTAGCTAATAATCATGCAGATGAGATGATAAAGATGTTTGACGAGGCACATACATGGAATTAACTAACAGCCTCACAAGTTTACTTAACTATGTTACCAAAATGCTGAGCCAGCCTGCTATTTTTTTTAACCTAAGTGAAATTTTATTGTGTTTCAAGATAGGATGTCTCTTCAAGTTTGTGAAGCATATTTGTATTAAAATGATCAAAGTACTAAAGATGAGTACCACTCCAAGGAGACACACTTCTCATCTTCTTGTAGTGAGACCTAACAGTTAAGACATTCCCTCTGTGCCATATTGGCCTTGTCACTGACACTTATGGCCTCAGGGGAATACAGCCACCCCAAATCAGCAAAGTAGCTTAACTTTCTGTGAAATGCAGTCTACTTCTTGGAGGGGGATCACCAGTGAGGGTGATGAGAAGAAAAACAATTAGCGCAGAGATTGAAAGAGCAGCAACAAGTTGGTCCTTAATTCCATTCTTCTGCCATATGGTGGCTGCTCTGTGAAGCCTCTGTCTGCCTCATTAGTGAACCAAGTGCAATTAAATGTTGATAAATCTATTTTCTGTCCTCTTTTTACCTTTAAGGAATTACATAGAGAGTCCAAAAAGAAAGGTCAAATGCTTCATTCAACAAACATGTTTTATTTTTTGAATATTGCAGTCAGCAGGTGACAGTCCCTTTTAATAAGAACCAAAATGAAAATATTTTGATGTCTGCTCTGTTCACCGATTGCTTTCTATCATGTGTGTAGTCCTAAGTTACTCCTGATTTTAAGAAGCCCACTTACTATTGAAAACAAAGCTCTCCCTGTTGGCCTAAACTGGTCTAAAGGGATTAAAAACTGAGGTTGTCTGCACACAGTTATCCACATTTTGACCAAATGAGCTTACAATCTGTTATTTCTGAAATGAAATTTAATTTTTACCAATCCCAGATGGAAAATTGATTAGTTTCATTATGCCAAAAATTGAGAACAAAATGTTAGATTTCAACATAAAAAGGTCCCTTAATTGCAACAGTACACATTACAATAATTGTTAGTGTATTTGTGTGCCTCTCATTGTGTTAAAAGATTTGGAAAAATTAATTGTCAATCTTACAGATTTTACATTTGCTTGCTATTAAGTGGTGCAGCTGGTTCAAGAGAAAAAGTGCAACAGTCAATGAGGATAACAAATTATGAACATAAAAACAAAACTATAGAATCTGTCTAATGTCTTTTTCATATCTAAATTTGTTGTAAACATTGCATCAAAAATCAAGGGACCCTACACTTAAAGGTGCAATGATTTACTACACAATCGACAAAAACAAAAACGATTATTTGTTACATTTTTGCAAAGATCTATCTCTGCTGCAGGAATTCCTAAAATTTCTCCATCGCCCCCACCCAGGATGTTACAATGTAACTGCTGCTTTTTGTCCATATTAATCAGAACAACAAATTAAACATTACCATCTATTTTAAAAGTTACAATTAGTTGTAAGTAATTTTTTTCTTCCACAGCCTATTGCTAAGTTTTCTTTGTTTTTAAATATATTTTTAATGTTGCAGATGCTTAACTAACAGCAAAATATAGAGTAAAAAGTCATTATATAATTAATCCATCCATCCGTCCATCCATTTTCTATACCCACTCATTCCAACAAAGGACTGCAGGGGGTTGGAGCCTATGTATACCTTACTATAAATTCACCTTACTTTAATGACGTTTGAATGGTTTGTATTTATCACTTTCCATTATTAATTTTTACAGTGTACCATGCTGAATACAAAACCTTTCTAAAGATTTTTTATAGTCTTTATTCTTATTTATAAAATAAATAAATAAATATATATATATATATATATCATACTTATTTATTTATTTTACCAATTTCAGATTAGGGCTACATGGCGGTGTGGTGGTTAACATCGCAGTCTTACTGTTTGTGATCACTAATAGTATGGGAGTAATCTAAAATAAGTCAGACATGAACACATTTATCTCTCTATGAAATATGTAATAGTTTTCTCCTACTTGCATTTGTTGGCTTACTTGAATGCTTTACTCTCCAGTTGTTGGCACAGCTAAGATGCTGCAGCCATCAGCAAAGCACTGCTTTGAGGTTTTACCTGCCCAGGATAACTGTCACGTTCCGTCACACCTGAGTCCTGTGATTGTTGTGCAGATACAGGTCAATCTTTAGCAGTATGCTGCCATGAGCCACATGATTATGTAATTAGTGGAAACTTTCATGATGACAGACCCTTGCAGGTGACTGAATACACGTCACTGGTAAAACCTTGGCTCAGTTGCTTGTCACCTTAAACTCATCCGCTGTTTATGACATTAATCCCCAAATGCATGGGTCATTTTTCATTTGCTATACATGGATTTAAGGGTAATGGCTTCTTCAGAGCGCATGCAACTAAAATCTTTCTCTCCAATCAGCTGCATTGCCTAGTTTAAAGCCTACACTTGCAAATCCTGTGCAGCATAGGCTTATAATATGTGCATGACAGAACTTTATTGTCCTTGAGACGATGCCCTTGAATGCCAGTTCACAAATCTTTGCGTCAGTCTAAGCAGCTTTTGATATAATCTCCTTCTATATCAGCTATTGTCAAAGAGTGGGATTAACTTTTCAAGTTGTTGCTGTTCTGTTTATGCACAGAGAGCAGGTGCATTAAGGTTGCTCAAGCACGAAATATGTTGTAACTAGTGATTGGTTTTTAATTTCTCTTATCGAAACTTAAGCTTTTAATTCTAAACTGGTATAAAACAAAACAATAAATACAACAATAGGAAATTGCTGAAATGCACATATTTCTACACAACTAAAATATAAAATAAACAGTCTAATTTGATTTTTTTTTTTTTTTTTTTTAACCTTTTTGGATATTAATATTTCTGCCCTGCATAAGCTTTGGTCGCTTTGCATTTGACATGTCTGCTTGATTCCAACTGGCTACAGAGAATGGTTTATCAAGTTCTAACTAACTAAGCTGTGTTATGTTCAGTTCAGCATTTCCACTGGTCAAGTCAGATGAAGAAGAAGAATTGAGGTGTCAGCACTATGGCTGCTTGGGATTGCCCCGCCTTGCCATCTGCTGCCATTACTGTAATCCACACAATGAGCACATCAGTTGTTTCAGTCATATGAAAGTCATGCCAGCTCAACAGGTGAATTAACATCAATGTTAATTCAAGATCAATGTCACTTCCGACCAAAGAATAAAAAAAGTTTATCTATCTGTTTTATCTATTTTTCTATCAATATATACCTCAGAGCTTCTAGTAGGCAAAAAGAGAAATATTCAAAGAAACAGAGACAAAATTATTTATTTAACTCCTAAATATTTTTGTCACATTATTTTCCATTCACTTTAATTTTTTATTTTTGCTCATAATGAAACAGTGAAAAGAAGACACAGTAAATACTTTAAAACTCAGATACACACGATTGAAATGTAATAGCAATATCCATCCATCCATCCATCCATTTTATTATACAAGTCTATTCCCAAAGTAGGGTTGCTGTTGGGGTTGGGGCTGGAGCTTATAGCAGCAGCTAATAGGCCTGGGGCAGGATACACCCTGGACAGGTTGCTAATCCATCAGAGGGCCAGCACAGAGACAGACTAATAGTAATATCATAACACAGAATTTTAAAGCACAGTAAGAATATGCAAGTATATCAGAACTTATCAAACACCAATCCGTCTCTAGAGGGAGACAGATATCCTTTGACTGTCTCATGCATTTAGAGGGAAAAAAAAAAAAGTTGATTAGAGCTGAGTAAAGCCACATGAGTCACATGGCAGACTGGGTTGTTTTTAAATATTTTACATCAAAACAAAACGGCACATGGTTTACAAACAAATATGATTTTATTTCTTTATATTTCAGTTTTTGCTACAGGATACAGCATATTGTTGTTATCAATTTAACATTGCATTACATTCCTATATTATTATTGTTCAATGTTCAAAATATATATATAAAAAAAAACTACTTGAAAAAAAAGAGTTAACAAAATAAAAAAAACTCCCTGAGAAAGCATTTGAGTATCTAAAATACTTTACTAGAAAGTAGAGAAACTGTTAAATAAGTTAGATATTTTAAACGTATCCCCCTCTTCCCCCAACCTATTAACCATGACTGAACCCACAAACCTAATTAGGTCAAAAAACAAACTCTGTATGTCAAATCACCTTCAAACACCTTGGTACTCATGTTTGCAGTGTCCAACATTTAGAGGTTCTGCTTGGATTCCGCGCCTAAAGAAGTGAAACAGAAGCATAACTATGTATTCTAGGCCAGTAAAAAGCATATTAAGGGCCAAAAAAGTAAAGTACCTAAGGAGCTTGCACCGAAAGTCCAGCAGTCGTGGAAAGGCTCTTTTCACACTGGAAGTTTGTTTCCCATCACTCCACAGTCTCTCTGCAGCTGCACTTGCTCTTGGCCTGTGATTTCAAGTGTAATAATTTGTACAGTTGATAACACTGTTGCTGCACTGATTTGATTTGATCTACTAAAGTCAAACTTTCAGATATCTTAATGTTTTACCAGAGTCGCGGAGAGAGATTGGTGGCATCTACATATTCTCCCCACATGCAGACTTCACCTCCTAACACCAGCTTCTTCTGTTCCTCTGTACCTGTGAAGGAATGAAAAAAGTTATGAAATGAGTTAAATCCATCATTCAAAATGAAAACTTCTGTACATAACTGTCCGATTATAATGCTATGCAATGTTAGTCACAAACACATCAGATAAATTCTGAGATTGCACAGTAGTTATGCCCTTCCTGAAAAGAGGAAAAGTGGTTGAATGTCATGGGGAAGCCAGTATAACCATTTTGGATGTGCAGGACTGAGCAAGGTGACAAAACAACATGATAACGATGATGAGCTGACACAGGACATGGATATAAAAGCTCAGATAGCAATACTTGTGCGTTACACATACCACATGACTGGAATGAAATCGTGTGGATAAAGTGTGGATGGCCACGCATGGCCAACATCTGAAAACCAAGACTGGCCCACCTTCGGGCCATCATTTTTTGCAAAATTTGGGCTTGGTTACAGTAATAAATATAGGTGATGATAATTTCTTATCTTGGAAAGCAGCACCTAAATGTTTGAAAAACCAAAAAGAATTTTGATTTTTTGAAGA
>JBAMHW010000010.1:22372438-22386394 GCA_037177495.1 Rhadinocentrus ornatus | reverse complement strand
CTTGAACGCCAGTCAGTGAAACGCTGTAATCTTATACTGTATGTATATCGAAATATCGGAAATTTGTTCAAAACTCACATCACCCTTATTGAATAAAAGTATATTACGATATATATTGATATTGAATTATTGTCCAGCCCTATATTAAATTATGGTTTTCTGTATTGATCAAATTCTATCTTTATCACTGTATAGAGTTTGTGAATCCTATGTTAATGACCACAAGGTCCATCATGTCCTTTGCTATGAAATATGAAATTGCTGTTGTAATATATTGCTTAATTTAATAATACTTTTCATTGCGGCCAAAAATAATGCGATGTTTGATGCTTGTACTTGTGAGTCTTGCCCATAGCTTCAGCTTTCCAAGATTCCTGCATAGTATCTGGGGGTGAAACCTTTTCAGATGATTAAACAAATTCGATGTTTTTCACTTTTTGGTATTCACCGAGCCATGGCAAAGTTTGCACATTGTGTTAATCTGCTTTTCATCACTTTTACTGATAACAAACTACTCCCATATTACTGATGTACTTAGGAAGTTTTGTCAACTACTTTGACAGTTCAGGAAGATAATGTGAGTTTAGTTTCAGCCTCACCCCCACTTTCTTTTTAGGTACATGCTCCTACGTTTTGACTAAGTGTCCTTCCTAAGCCCACTGGCTGCCCCCCACCACCCCACTTTTTTTTTCTTTCTTTTTTTCTTCTTGATAGTTAACAACCAGCTTAAAAGTGCATTACTGCCAACTAGTGGACTGGAATGTGTCAAGGGATGCACAGAAGGCTTTTTACATGCATCAGCTGAAAATGTCTCATGCTTATGACTCAAATCAACACAAATAAAATTTTTTCATTTTAAAACGTTTGTATTAGTCAGCCCTACTTGTACTGTATGTTTTTATGCTATTTTTGTTTTTTTTGGGGGGGAGAATAACTTCATTTATTGAGTATATAGTTCTGCATAAACAGATCAAACATCATGAACCAACAGACAATCTTGACAGATTGAACTGAAGTGAAGCAATTTTCTTTTGACGATTAAACCCCTGTACGTGTTTATGTAGCTGTAGTTGAAAGTGTTAACACGTTTATCATAGAAATTAAGGTCTTTTCAAAATTAGGCTTTTAAAAATTTCTTTGAATTGTTTGGTGATAAGTTGTGTCAGAAAAGAACTGAAGCACCTTTGGTATTTTGATAATCCACTAATTATGGTTAACTGTTGACATTATATATTTGCAATTCTGTAAAACAAGGTCATTGCAGGTAGTCTTTTTAATTTACCTCTCTGGTAGAAAGCCTAAGCCATATTTGAGATTTTGTTCTACAAGAGAAATGTATACTTGTTTTAGGTGTTTTATGGCAAACTGTGAAAATGAACAATAATTAAATGGATTTAGTATATGACCAACCGTTTCTTTTTCTCCTAGAATCCTGCAACAATAACACGCATCCTTCTCAGTCACTTCAATTGGGACAAAGAGAAGCTTATGGAAAGGTAATAATTGTTGAATTACATTGATAATTTGCCACTTTAAGGTGAACTGCCAGCTAACAAACAGCAGTCGACATTCCAGGAAGAGCAAATGCACTTTTAATACTGTCATTTCTTTTTATCCATATAGATATTTTGACGGTAATCTGGACAAGCTTTTTTCTGAGTGTCATGTCATCAATCCAAGTAAGAAGCCCCGAACCCGTCCTCCAATCAACACTAGATCATCTGCACAGGACATGCCATGTCAGATCTGCTACCTAAATTTCCCCAACTCAGTAAGTTACAAGGTTACGACAGCATATGTTTACAAGCTGAATGTTGGCAATTTTGTTGGAAATTGTTAGACACATAAAGCCTGCCTCAACTTAATAGCACAGTAGATTTTTAAGGCACTTGAGTAATGCTGTAGGAGCCCCAACAAGAGGGACAGATATGTTTACTATAACTTTTTTTTTTTAAAGTTAATCACAGTATCCAGGTTTTTTGTAATGAAATGTGAAAATGTATTCAAATAAAAAGATGAAAAAATCATTAGATTTATTTAAATAATGGGCTTCTTTTAGAAAACTAGACTGTTTTGAGCAAGAGTACATACACTTTACTGCCAGAAGTATTAAGTCACCTGCTTTGACTTTAATTTGAACCTAATACACATCCCATTCTCAATCAAATGAGTTCAATATGACGTCAGCCCACCATTTGCAGCTATTTCGGCTTCAACTCCTCTTGGGAAGGCTTTTCACACGGTTTAGGAATGTATTTATAGAAAATTTTGACCATTCCTCCAGAAGTGCGTTTGTGAGGTCAGACACTGTTGTTGAACGAGAAGGCCTGGCTCTCAGCCTTTGCTGTAATTCATCCCAAAGGTGTTCTATCGGGTTGAGCTCAGGACTCTGTGCCGGCCAATTAAGTTCATCTACACCAAACTTGCTCATCCATGTCTTTATGAACATTGCTTTGTACACTGGTGCACAGTCATGTTGGAACAGGAAAGGGCAATTCCCAAACTGTTTCCACAAAGATGGGAGCATGGAATCATTCAAAATCTCTTGGTATGGTGAAGCATTCAGAGTTTCTTCCACTGGAACTAAGGGGCCAAGCCCAGCCGCTGAAAAATAACTCCAAACTATAACCCCCCTCCATCAAACTTTACACTTGACACAATGCAGTCAGACAAGTACTGTTCTCCTGGCAACTGCCATACCCAAACTCTTCCATTAGATCGCCATATGGTGAAGCGCAATTCGTCACTCCAGAGAACAGAGCCTCCTCTGATTCAGAGTCCTGTGGCGACGTTCTTTAAACCACTGCATCCGACACTTTGCATTACTTCTGGTGATGTATAGCTTTGATGCAGCTGCTCGAAGGTGAAAAACCCAATCCATGAAGCTGTCTTTGCACTGTTTTTGAGCTGATCTAAAGGCTGCATGAAGTTTAGATGTCTGTAGCAATCAACACTGCAAAAGGTTGCAAACTTTGCGCCTCAGCATCCACCCCGCTCAGTCATTTACAGTGCCTGCCACTTCGTGGCTGAGTTGCTGTCGTTCCCAATCACGTCCACTTTGTTATGATACCACTGACAGTTGGAATATTTAGGAGTGAGAAAATTTCACGACTGGACTTGTTGCACAGGGGACATCCTATCACAGGACCATGCTGGTATTCATTGAGCTCCTGAGAGCGACCCATTCCTTCACAAATGTTTTTAGAAACTGTTTGCATGCCTTAGTGCTTGATTTTAATATACCTGTGGCCATGGAAGTGATTGGAGGACCTCATTTCAATTATTTAGATGGGTGAGCGAATACTTTTGGCAATATAGTGTATGTTTAAAATAGTTACTTTTTTTTTTGGTCTTATTTCGCATTACAGTAATGTGTCTTTCTTGCAGTACTTTACAGGCCTGGAGTGTGGACACAAATTTTGCATGCAGTGTTGGGGAGATTACTTGACCACCAAAATCATAGAGGAAGGAATGGGCCAGGTACCTACTAAGATTTATTTAGAATACAATTAACTTATCAATGTCTTGCTGATTTCAGACAGTGAGTGGCAACATTTGTGTTCTCCATTGTTGCTAGGGGTGTTGAATATAATTGTTTCTACAATGCATCGCAATGCAGACGAGGAAGATTCTGCATCGATACAGCAACAAAAGATTATCAGTTATAACTAGCATAATTTATATAATCTGCCTCTTGCATGTGTGTGACATGATCTAGCCTGCTGCTACAGCTCGGCAGATAACAGTATCCCAAGCAAGACCTGAGGCTGAATCCATTTACTTATGAAAACTGTAAAATTAGGTAAACATGCAGAAAATACATCAGTATCTCACTGGAAATACACTAATTGTCTTCGTGATGTAACATTACACATCAAAATGTATAAAAACCAATAAGTTAGTTTAAGACTAACGTCTATGGAAATTACCATTAGCAATCTAGCGGCCACGAACGGACTAAAGCAAACGGATTTAAACATCTTTGTCCATAAACAAATGTTTACCTCAACCATATTCTGTGTTCAATTACAAATTGACTAGAATACTTGCAGGCAAAATTTTTCTGGCCATAAAGAAGAACATGAAAAACATCTTAACTTCCAGATTCTGTCTGAACTGACTACAGAAAGACTGAATGGACAAAAAACACTGATTTACTGCAAGAAATATCCCCACTAGAGGGTCGCTTAACTATTTTTTAAAACAGAACGTCAAAGAAAAATCATAATGTTTCTTCATTTTCTGGCAATGGAACAATAAAGTTCAATAATAAAATAACATAATTGTTTATGATGTTTGTCAATATCAGTAGCAAAGTGCAGTAATAAAGTTGAGGATGCAACACATAGTGATGCTTTTTATAATCGAATCGTGAGACCAGTAAAGCTGCACAGCCCTGATTGTAGTAGTAGTGCGTAGCTGCTTCAGTGTCTCAAGTCTGCATCCACTGTCTTATCAGTGGATAACAGGAAGGTGCTACCTACTATCAAACCGGCCTTTTTGCAGCTAGTGGACTCTAGTTGTAAATAGCAGACATTTCTTGTTGTAACATCTGCAATATGGAGACATTTCAAATTTCAGTGTCCCTGAAAAAGTATAGTCAAAAGTGCTTTAAAGTTGCACTAATGCTCCAAATGATTTTAACTTGATTGTTTTTGGAAAAAGTGACAACCCTAAGAGAAATTGTCAGCAATATCTCATGATTTATAAGTTTTACTGACTAGTGGCATAAACCTTTTAATTTTCCTATGCTTGGTAGCCATTCTGTGAAGTTTATTCTTTGATGTTTTGTTTTAGGGATAAAAGGGTGAAATGGTCAGAAAAGTCAGTACATCGGTTCCGATTGTTACCAGAAGTAAGAAGATAAGCTGTGGAGGTGAATTTAAAAAAAGCCAATAAGGGCAACGGTAGCCGGCTTTCTGCTTGCCACTTCCACAAGCTAAAACCAGTTCAGGTAGCTTTGGGGGCTACTCACTGTCTGAAAGCATACTCCGTGTCTTAATATCTAACTAATTTGCCATCTTTGTTGTCTTCTCAGACCATTTCTTGTCCTGCCCATAGTTGTGACATTTTGGTTGATGACAACACAGTTATGTGAGTATCTGGCATGTAGTTGTTTTATGTCGTTTCATATTGTTCAGCAATAATCAACATATGACTTTTTTATGTAATAAAATGGACAAATTTTCTCTCTTTAACTGAAGCAGTTTCTTAAAACCTTTTTTTTAACACATCCAATGCAATATTCTCTAAAATAATTTCTCTGAAAATATTCATGTTTTGCACCAGCTTTTAAGTGTAATTGTCTTAACCTACTGAAATAACCAACTAATAGATTGCTAATCAGTATAGCTTTAATGCGAATATGCTTTCCTATAATGAGATATTTTAACAGTTCAACGATTTTCAGAATTTTGAATCTGTGTGCCTCCAGGTTTACTTCTCTATGGTTAAAAAAAGTAAAGATGAATTGCCACAAATTCTATACTCATTTTATGCATTTACAGGGGTCAGAAAATATTTGACATTTTTCTTTAGCTTAAATGTAATTGGACAAACTAGAACTAGAAATAAAATATTTTCTTAATATTTTATTCAAACTTCTACCGAGGCAGTAACTTTTGTCATCTCTTGAACTTATGGTAAAACTACACAATGCTATCATCCTTCACTATGTTGCGTTGTTTCTTTATTGCAGCTTTTAAACAAGTTAAATTAGTCCTCGTTCAATTGGGACTAAGTAATTGATTTTCCATTTGGAAAATACTCAATTTCTTTATTTTAAAAAACTTATCATCTTGCTTCTATTTTTTTTTTTTTAAATTGCTATGAAACATGGGCTGTCATGCGCCTACACACTCACCCTTCTGGTACTAGCGTATCTTAGTATTCTCTCTAAAATTTATACTTTTTTACGACTTTTTAATATGTTTTTGTCTTGTGTTTTTTTCTGTTTAGAATTATAAATGGTTTATACCTTGTGGTGAACCTTCATCATTAGTAAATTTAAAATCCTTTCTTTATAGGTAAATTGTATATTGTTCATAGTGCTGGATGTAAAGGGATTTTATTCATTTTTGGTACCATAATGACAGCCTTTCTTTGATTCTTCTTTTGTTGTGAACCTCACCTGTGTTTCTGTTCTGATGCATTCTTAATGTCACCTCAATCTTTTTGTTGGATTTGCTTTGTTTTTCTAGAGTAAGGATGACTTATTTCATTTGTCAAAACTCTGGCCTATCACAGCAGTTACTTATGCATCACTTAGATTCAACTCCTGTTTGTTTTACAAGGTTAAAGGAATAACAGAAAGGAAGCTTATGCCTGTCCACAAATGTCTAACAATTGTCCAGTTAACTTTGGTTACAACACAGCTCAGAATGCTTTGAGCCCCTTGGCATTTTGTAAGTGTAGCTTTAATGTTTTTTAAATGGTTCATTTAAAAATCATGTACCGACTTCCAAATATATATCGATATATTTATTTATTTTCTTTGTTTTTCAAAGTCAACTTTTTGTCATGAAGTCTAATCATTTATTTTAATTTCCCCATAGGCGCCTCATCACAGACTCAAAAGTGAAGTTAAAGTACCAGCATTTAATAACGAATAGTTTTGTAGAGGTAAGCCTTGAGAATTTATTTTCTTCTGACGTGTTTTAAAACTAATAATAAAGCCCCGATTTACTAAATTTAAAGGTTGTCCTGTGTGGTGGAGTCCTTTTGAAAAGTTGAGACAGTTAGTTTATAGAAGAGAACATGAGATGATAACGTTCTGTCTGTCATTATTTTAAGTGCAATCGACTATTAAAGTGGTGTCCTGCACCAGACTGCCATCATGTTGTGAAAGTCCAGTACCCAGACGCCAAGCCAGTGAGGTGCAAGTGTGGCCGTCAGTTCTGGTAAGACGACTTGTTTAGATATTTGTAAACTATACAAGGTTACATTATTCAAGTTTGGGTTGATGTAGGTCCTGTTGTTTCAGCTTTAACTGTGGAGAGAATTGGCACGATCCTGTGAAGTGTAAGGTATGCCAAATGGGAAAAACTTATTTTAAACACATACGCTAGTCTAACAGCCTCCTGAATAAAAATTTTTAGGATTGACAATTGTCGTTTGCATAATCTTACTTATTCTAATTTTAATGTATTTGTAGTGGCTGAGAAAATGGATTAAGAAATGTGATGATGACAGTGAAACTTCCAACTGGATTGCAGCAAACACCAAGGTATGGAATCAGTATTTTACATCTTGTTAGGATTTTTTGGCAGGGAAATAATCTAGTCATGTAAACATGTTAATAGTTTTTTTTTTTTAAACATGGGTATGAAATTGTATTGCACACTCAGAGATCCTAAATTTCATCACTAATCTACAAATAGACTATTTGTGATTAATGTGCACACTTTTCTACAACCTTTAACCTAAATTTTGATAACTTTTTCTCTGAAGGACATTTTAACCAGTCACGTTTTATTCATTATTTGTAGCCTCATCATCATCATTTCTTGTGAGTGTGTGTGTAAAACACTGTATTTTGGTGAGTTGGATATAAGGACAATGTGTTTTCTTTTCCATTACAGGAGTGTCCAAAATGCCATGTGACCATTGAGAAAGATGGTGGCTGCAATCATATGGTTTGTAGGAACCAGAACTGCAAAGCTGAGTTCTGTTGGGTCTGTCTGGGACCATGGGAACCTCATGGCTCTGCCTGGTAAGCAAAGGTGGCATATTTCTCATATGTATATGATGTCTTAGTTCTGGCTTGATGTCTCAGTGTCCCCCTGAAGTATTTCATAATGTAATAAGGGATCTGATCATGTCTGCTGCTTAACATAGTTACCCTTTATGTTGATTTTCATGACAAAAAATGTAGACATAAATGTGAAGTCAATCATAACTACAATGATGATCCTTCCTTTCTTCCCCCTTATGGTTTTTTTTCCCTCTTCATTTGGATCCCACTTTCTAATCAAAACAGTAACTAGTTTTACAGCCATGTGCTTAGACAAATTCAGTAAGAAGAAAAATGGAGGATTAGATATCCCACATTACACTAGTTGGTAGACGCAGAATTCAGGTTGTAAATGGTAACCTCTCATACATGCACTGCTATTGATTAATTTGTTACTGAGAGAATGTGTTGAGTTATTCATATATGTATAGTACCCTGGTTCTTATGTGTAAGAAGTAATAACAGCAGTCTTTCTAGGACAAATCTGCTAACATTCAAATATTACTGTCAGTCCAATACAAGTCTGAATTATATTTAATCACTTTAGTCACACAGAAAGACAGACAGACATCAGCAAACTTCATGAAGTAAAATGTCTGTGATCTACGTATTCACTTGGCATTGTTAAGAAAATAGTCTTGATTCTTATTTGTTCTGCTCTGACATGCACTGAAATGCCACCTCAACAATGCTGGAGTGTCTACTTCTTGTGTTTGCCCAGATTGGTCTATAGTCCGCATCTCTGGTGTATCACACTTCTTTTCATCACTGTCATAAGCATGTTTAAGGAAAGCTGGGAAAAAAAACTCAAAGTAATTGAGATTGTATTGTTTTGACAAATTGATGCTTTATTTTGCATGTCTTAAACGCAATAGATTTTAGTGAATTACACTGACATTTCTGAGACATTAGCTAGAACTACGTAACTTTAAAAAAAAGATAGCTATGACGTGTGCCGTGACATCGATGCACTGTCAGCTAGAGCAGCAATAGATGTAAATGGCTGCACCCAACGGTTTATCCAAGAGTAATATTCAAATGAATAGTGTGTTTTAATACTTAGCTAACATTTTTAATGTAAAAAACATTTCAGGTACAACTGCAATCGCTACAATGAGGATGATGCCAAGGCAGCCAGAGATGCTCAAGAGGTAATAGTTTACTTATTTTATCTTTGCGTGCATGATTATGTTCATATATTACATATGGCATAATTATTTTTTCAGTTGTTTTTGTCAAGACAGCATTCTTCACTGGGCATCATTTAATTACTTTTAAACCAACGACAGCAGCTGCAAGTGTTGTTTTGTTAAATGGTCATAACATGATTGTATAACGCTCCCCCTCTACCTATATAAAGGAATTCAATAAATCAACACAGTTTGATTAAAAAGAAATGTCCATTTCAACTAATCATGATAGTAATATTTAACACACTGTTCTGTAAATAAGTAAAATATTGTTGATTGTTGCTCACTGAAGAATACTATATTTGTTGAAACACCCAAGGAATCCATGTTTCTGATAGCATAATACTCAGAGCCCTAAAGATTAATAGTCTAAAGGTATTCTCTCACGTGAACACTGGAAATTTCCTTGATTGTGTGGATAGTTCAATCCAGGCTATTCCTGCATACATGCACTTCAGAGCAGGAGGTTGAGCCCTACATGCTAATTTTGGGTCTTAGTAGAAAGTAACATGTTTTTGGACATACCTATAATTTCATGCAGCGAGTGGAAAGCAATACAGAGGGCAACAGAAAAAGTATGAAACAGTAGATCTTACCAGCATGTACTTTTGCTCGCTGTAAATATTTTGGGAAATGAATTACTACATTCACAAGTTGTCTAAGGGCTCTTACAGATGTAAGGAACCAGTGCTGGGGAGAGGTCCCCTGCTTGGTTTCCTGGACACTGGTTTTCTCATATACTGTCCCATCAGAACATAGACATTTTCAGAGTTGCAGTGTATGTGGAGGAAACTGCTTAGTTACAGTAGATTTATTGTGCCCGAATTTAAACTACTTCTATCTTGTGTGTGTAGCGATCCAGGGCAGCCTTGCAGAGGTACCTGTTCTACTGCAACCGCTATATGAACCACATGCAGAGTCTGCGCTTTGAGCACAAGCTCTATGCTCAGGTTAAGCAAAAGATGGAGGAGATGCAGCAGCACAACATGTCCTGGATTGAGGTTCAGTTTCTGAAGAAGGCTGTAGATGTGCTGTGCCAGTGCCGCTCCACGCTCATGTTCACTTACGTCTTTGCCTTCTACCTCAAGAAGAACAACCAGTCCATTATTTTTGAGGTAAGGTACAACGACAATAATTGGTGTCAACTGTCATAATATGAGGGTGCATGACATAAAAAAACTTTGTTTTAATGAAAACCATCTGAGTGTTGTTAAATGTAGGTCTGTTGCAATAAGTCAATTAATTGCACGATAAGAAAAAATGAGGGCGATAAGTTTGCCGGCCGCGATAATTTTCATTCGTTTTTTGTTTGTTTTTCTATCTTACTTTACCACGAACTGTGTATGACAACAGGTTTCACTATGGAGAATCTCTGAACGCTCTGGCTCCTTGCGAAGTGATCTCTCTAGTCTAGACTCATACTTGACAGCAGTATGTTGCATCACGAGACCGTGGTGAAGCACCTGTGTGAGTCGCTATGCTGCATTTATTTTACAGGGCTCCCAACTCTCACGCATTGGCCATGAGACTCGCGCATTTGAGTGGCTTCTCACGCTCTCACGCTAAACCTCCGATTCTCACGCTGAATCGTGTAAATAAGTCCAAAGGACAAAAATAGCTGCGAGCACTATCTCATTTATTGTATAGCTTGTCCCCACATGTAGGCAGAACACACACGTGTAGCCTACAACGTCAGTACAAAGCCTCCACTTCCTGGTCTACCGTAATAACCCCTGTTATGCGCAGGCACATTACACAGTCAGCCTATATACTACCGTATATGACAAAATACACATCAAGAGCAATGTCGGCTAATCGAGAGGTACGAGAGGATTCCCAGTGGGCTGCATTACTTTTGGGCCGGTGTCCCGGCATATGTGGAAAAGCGCGGCGCAGCAGCGCGGTTCACTCACTGCTCCTAGATCAGTCTGACACGCAGTGATGAGGGTGAGATATTTCAGCTTCACAAACGATGCGCAGTGTATTTTTTTCTAGTTTTTTATTAATACAATGGTACTAACTGGTAGTTTTGCCAGTTTTTCCTGTCTGAGCCCCATGTTTAATTTTTTTATATATATATTCTTTGAAGGGCAATTTTGTTTACAGAACAATCATACTTATTGTTTTTGGTTGTGTTTGGTTTTCATTCATTGTTAATGAGACAGTCCATTATATTTATTGTTTTTGTTTTGTTATTTAAAATTTCTTCCTTTTCCAGTGTAAAATGTTCTTTAGAAATTAAAGCTTATTGATCTTTGAAAGGGTGTTCCTGCATTATTATGGCATTATCATTATATTAGTTGAAAATGGTCTCAAAATGACATTATCACTTTATCGCTTATCAAGATAATTTCTGAGAAAATTTATCGCACAGCAAAATTTGTTATGACAGGCCTAGTTGAATGCTAAATCTGACTAAAAAACTAAATTGTAATGAAATTGTCGACTAACACCATTTATTGTCACGAGTCCAACACAAACTTTATAAATATTAACATTATACAGTTAAAATTACTTTTTATGTAAAGTGAGCTTGTTACATAATAGTCCATTTCCCTTTACTTAGTGATAGTCCTGGGGTCCAAGATCAATTTGGAAATATTGTTTTTTACTGTATTATAGTGTCTGGAACATGATCAATGATAGATGGAATTTGCCTTTAAGTCTTTCAAATTTTCTAATGTTTTTCAAATTTGTGTTCCCTAGAACAACCAGGCAGACCTGGAAAATGCCACTGAGGTGCTGTCTGGATACCTAGAGCGGGACATCTCCCAGGATTCCTTGCAGGACATCAAGCAGAAAGTGCAAGATAAGTACAGGTCAGTGGAAACAAATTGTAGTGCTGCCTGCTGTGGTTACATTTGCGCTTTCTTGGACTGTTAAAAAAGAAATGTCTTATGTCTATAGATACTGTGAGAGCAGGCGAAGAGTGCTGCTACAGCACGTGCATGAAGGCTATGAGAAGGACCTGTGGGAGTACATTGAGGATTGAGGACACGTCCCAATGCAACGGACTATTGAGTATCTTGACAAACTAGAGCGCTGATGCAATTTAACAGGGCAGCACGGGCCTTCTGCCGCCTCTCCTTTGGCAAACCAACCACTTTTGCATCATTTTTTTCCTGGATTTGTTTAACAAAAAATCTTCAAAGTAAATTATATTTAAATAAAATGTAGAGTAATAAAAAAGAAAGTGTACTACAGTATTGTTAGCAACAGAGTGGAGTCTTGAGAAAGCAGAAAAATTCATCTTAAACAAGTACATCCTTTTGGCCTGTATTGTAATCCTCCCCTAAACTATCTTTTCTTCTGTTTTTTTGTTTTGTTTTTTGTTTTGTTTTGTTTCTTCTTTTTGCTTGTGAATCTTTTCTGTTTTGAGTTTGACTTTTGTTTTTTCATTAGTGTGAAAATGTTTTCAACACAGCTTTAATTGTTCTGACCATGTCTGCAATATATGGTGAGATCCTTGTCTGGATGGTTGAATATTGATTGGCTGATTGCAAAGGGGCAAAGACATTTCATGGGGGAAAAACATAAAAAGAACAAAATAGCAAATCTGTATTTTTCAATTTGTAAATAGTCCATATGCATGGAAGTTAAAGAGCAAGAGTGGCACGTGTTTGCATAATTTTGAAATATTTATTCTTTACCAATATTAAAGGAGGTGTTCTTTTGCCGTTTAGGTTGAGTCTGTTGAGTCCTTACATAAACTGAGTTTTGGAAGTGTGGGGAATAAGGTATTCGTCGTGTCATTCTCATTCTCTTCAGATCAGTGCTGAAGTAACATCTTGTCAGTAACTCCAAATGCAGACTTGAACAAGTTCTGTTAGTCATCAAGCGATCAGATAAAGGACTTGGTAAATTACATGGTCAAGGCAGAAACCAAGAGCAGGTCAAAGGTAAGTTAGAATGCACAGGCCACGTGTGTCTCTACGCTAACCTTTTTGCAGAAACCCTCTTTGTTATTAGAAGTGTTTAACATTTACTTATTAAGAGCCAAACTGAGTGACATTCACTCTTTTTTTTTTTTTCTTTCCTGGCCTGGCCTGGCTTGAGTTAGCCCTCTTGAAGCTCAGTTTTTGCACCTTGAGGATTGAACGAGTGTAATAGAATGTACTGACAGCACAGTGTTGCTAATTGAGCTTGATCCTTGTCAGAGGGTTAGACATTTACATCACTTACAGGGAATATTTGGACGTGTGAGACTGATGGTGGTCGCACCTTTTGAAGAGATCTCTTGCCTTGCAGTGACTGAACATTGCTTTAAGCCAGACTGCACAGATAGGTTGTAGTGATCCTCAAGCAGAGGAATATAGGGCAAACTTCTAAAAGTTGTAGGGGTGTTTTGTAATGCTGTTATGCTTTTGCATAAAAGCCTATATTTCGTTCATGGGTTGAGGTTTCAACATTGAAATGTCGGTGCCCCTCCAGGTTTCGCATTGTTCTGTTGGGTGGTTGCTCTTGTTGTCAAGCTCTCTGCTTGTAAATGCTCATTCATGTCTTAGCAATGTGGCAGTCTTCACAAGATTGACTGGAAGGGGGCATGATTATTACAGGCACTGATGCAAGTCCGAAAAAAGACACCAATGTGTCAGCCATCATTAAAATACATCTTTTGCCCTAGTTTCAGATCTTTGGGGAATTTTCTCCCAAATGCTTCTTATGTGTTCCAACTTATTATTTTATCCTAGCAAATTATAAACTGTACTGTTTATTTGAATAAATGTCATGAGAAATCTCATTTTTGGGAGTACTGTGTGAATCATTAGATTAGGTTTGGTCTTAAAACATTTTAACCAAACATCCATGATCAGTTTCTGCGCTGTGTACTTTTTGCAATGTAGTATACTACAGACCTTGACAGAGCTGTCTTCCAGAAAATCATGGATTTTTTTTTTTTTTTTTTTTTTTTTACCCTTTATTAATGAGTTTTGATCTAAAAAAAAAAATTTTTTTTTTTTTTTTTTTTTTTCCTTGCAGATTGTCTGAGAAAAATAAGGTGGTTGTTTGTCTTTTGTCTCTTGAATTAATTTT
>JBAMHW010000010.1:22330310-22349724 GCA_037177495.1 Rhadinocentrus ornatus | reverse complement strand
ATAATGACAATAAAGGCATTCTATTCTATTCTATTCTATTCTATTCTATTCTATTCTATTCTATTCTATTCTATTCTGTTCTGTTCTATTCTAAGATGTTGTGAAAACTTGACGTGATTGTATTTTCACAAAATTTGTCTTCACCAGTAACTATTATTTACCTCAATACATAGTTTTATTTCATGCTTAAGTAGTAAAACCATCTGTCAAAGTGCCTTGTGGTAAAAGTGAAAGACCAGAGCAGTTTGCCTTTTATAGTACGTTTGTAAAAGAAGAAGACCTTAGTCCATTGGACAAATAATGGATTGAGAAACTAATACTAGTTGAACTATACTGTCTTTACTTAACTTCATCATTATCGCCTCAATGAGAATTCTGTACTATGTAGTTCTTTTCTACTTTCTATTTCAGTGGATATTATTTAATAAATATATTTTGCTCCTAATCAAATATTGTGTTAATAAATCCATCCATCCATTTTCTTCCGCTTATCCGGAGTCGGGTCGCAGGGGCAGCTGCCTAAGCAGAAAACCCTGACTTCCCTCTCCCCGGCCACATTCACCAGCTCATCCGGAGGGATCCCAAGGCGTTCCCAGGCCAGCCGAGAGATGTATTCCATCCAGCGTGTCCTGGGTCTTCCCCGGGGCCTCTTTCCGGTGGGATGTGCTCGGAACACCTCACCAGGGAGGCGCCCAGGAGGCATCCTGACCAGATGCCCGAGCCTCATCTGGCTCGGGCTCGATGCAGAGGAGCAACGACTCTACTCTGAGCCCCCCCCCCGGATCACCGAACTTCTCACCCTATCTCTAAGGGAGAGCCCTGCCACCCTGCGGAGAAAACTTATATCTGCCGCTTGTATTCACGATCTTGTTCTTTCGGTCACTACCCACAGCTCGTGACCATAGGTGAGGGTAGGAACGTAGATCGACCAGTAAATCGAGAGCTTTGCCTTTTGGCTCAGCTCCTTCTTTACCATGACAGACTGATGCAGCGTCCGCATCACTGCAGACGTGGCACCGATCCCCCTGTCGATCTCCCGTTAATAAATGTTGTCACTAAAAAAATGATGTTGCCTTAATTAAAAACAGTAATAAAAAGCTCATTACTGAAGTAAAATATTAGGATATCAACACCTCTTTGACTATATGTGATATATTTATGTACAGAATTGGAGTTTTTAGCATGTTCTAAGCAAGACATATCTAAGATAATGGAATTTGATTGACACAGCAAGTGAATGAGATATAAACCAGGGTTTAGTCATTCATCCGGTTTGAGATGACAGCACTGTACCATCAAGCCATCGGGCCTACTCACCAGAGGACTCTGCACACATAACAGGACAATTGCTACATAAATACTGTACAGTCCTGCAGCACTTGTCTCTTTATCAGTAACACCCATTTACTTGTTTGATAGGAATTCTTCTTCTTTCTTTTCTTGAAGATTTTACTTTATCTTTGCAGTGTAAACACTGGATGAGACAATAATTTCTCTTATGTTATCTTTGTAAATGTACAGTAATGTAGATATATTCTTATGTCCTATTTTAGTGTGCTTTTATTGCTGAGCTGACTGGTTCTTCATAGTACTATTGACCCCGTTTTTTTTTATCTCTTATTATCTCTGTAAAAAGCAGGTGTGCTGTGGGGTCAGCGTCGCTTAAATATTTCTCCTGCACTTTTTTTGATATCACAAAACAAAGAGGTTTAAGTCTGATTGCGATATTTAGGGGACATTATCTTATAACCATCTACTGCACTTGTGGCTGAGAAAAGTAGTAGGGCATGCTTTGTCTTGAAATTCCCCCCTTAGATTGTTTCAAATCACTTTTATGGGAAACCTATTTAAAGTCTTAAAGATTCTCCCCGACTTGTGACAACAGCGTTCATTCAAATTAAGTTGTTGTTCTTATTCTCAGATGTAAGTCGCTTTGGATAAAAGCGTCTGCCAAATGACTGTAGAATAGAATAGAATAGAAGTACACCTGCAGGCTGTAAACTCCACAGTTCTGTCAAGCCTAGGCTGACACTCCTTCTCATCAGTATACAGTTGATGTCATGTTCCTCTGGTCTCACTGACAGAGTCGAACCGCAGCCAATAGCAGCAGGACAGGTGATGGCTCAGGAAAAGGGTGCCTCTTGCTTTGGGAGCCATTCACATGGCTCCATGTACTGCAACCTTGACAGTTCAACAGTAACAATGCCCCCTGGATAATTTGCAAAGCAAATGTACTTTGGCTTCACTGGATTTGGTGAGAACATGATAAATCAAGATTAAGTATAATTATCTGGACAGCAGAGAAAAAAAGCAAAACAAACACTGCAGAGTGTCTCTCCAGTATTGTGAAATCAAGATTGTACCTACATGATAGAAAAGGTGTTCTACATGACAATAAGCTATTGTGTCCTAATCCTATAAAAACAGACAGTCTGAAATGGTATGTGACTTTACTTTTCCACCATGCTCCTTAAATACTCCACAGCAGAAACACCAGAAAGACTACCACCTACAATGTGCAGTTCTTAGTTTATTACAGGAAGGACAGATGTTACCGTCTGCTTCTCCTCACTGATGTAAACAAATCATTGCCTGGTCCGAGCCATTCTCTAGCTTGTCTGCTCAGGACACACTGCAGACCTGTACATATCTCTTTGTAGGGAGATGGAAGGTTTTCACAGCAGTAAACATGTCGAACACTAATGTGATCTCTGGGGTTCCTTACTGCTGACCTTTGACCCCTGAAGTGGTGCCTGAAAGTATTTGGAACACTAAAAAGGACATACTCAAGCCATTTTAAAACAAAAAGTTGACATTTTCTTCCCAAAATATGAAATAATCTTGTCTGCACATGTGGCATAAGACGGAACTTCTGCCAACTGCTAAACGTTTCTGAGAAATCCAAACATCCCCCATTAGTTTAATGAATCTCTGCTGTAAGACCTGATGACTAGATTTCTAAAATGTAATATGGTGCAATATGTGTGCTTTGAATACAATCATAATTTTGTCTCAGGTGGGGGAATATCCCTAAATGATGTTTCACTGCTGATAAAACTTATTTCATAATGATTTACAAAAGAAAATAAATGAATAACTTCCCATTAAAACAAAATAATTCAAATTATGTTTGAAACTTTTTTTCTTTGACACTATTTATTCAGTTCCAGACACAAAGGTAAATAATTCATGTCTAGCAGATCAGATTCGACAATCACATTTAGCAAACTAAACAATGATATAATTATACTAAAAAATGAAATTATGAACAACAGAAATACACAGACACAGGTATATATGACTGGAAGAATAATCTGACCTGAATACTGTATGTAGCCAGGATAACTTTAAACAGCTAAAACTTGTATCCTTCAGGCTGGTAAGGCTACAGACTTTGCAGTTTTAACCAAAAATGTTAGGAATCACATTTTAGGCAAAAATTCCCTGCCCTATCAAGAGTCCAAACTGAAGATGTCTACACACTCATGCAATCCTAAAAAAATAAGAAAGGAAAGCAACTTTGTTGAGTCTACTACAAGTGTAGGACCTTTTACATGCAAATGTGAAGGCAAGCCATTGTGTCTTATTTTCTACTGGTCTTTGGTGTCAGATCGTGCTGTGCGATGTGATGTTCACGCTTTCTGTGATGACTCATCTGCTTTTTGAAGATATTGTTTGACGACACTGACAATAGTTGATACCTCTGCCATGGCACCTTTACCTACAACAAAGGAAGAAACATTTTGTTATATAAATGCTAAAAGATTTGTTCAGACCCCAAAGCACTACCAGAGACGGCACTCAAATTAGCACAGAAAATAAATACACACATATATTAATATATATGTTTTAGTGTAATCATGTTCATATAAGAGGCACTCTTCCTTGAATATGAGTCCTTGAACCTTTGATATCCCATCTGTGATGCCAACAGGCTGGGCCAATTAAAAATGATTTGTATCCAAACAGAGATGAGGGGAGGGTGGGGAGTGACCTGACAAAGCAGACATTGAAAACTCAAGAAATGGTTTCATTTTTGTACTGTTTGTTGATTTTTACTTTATTAAAGAGACTCTGGACAAGATCCCTGAGACTTTTTAGATTTTCCAAAATTCATCTAAAATTGTTTGCATACAATTTTTACAGTGTGATTGGAAACTGAAGTCTAAACATGGCCTGAAGGCAAAGCTTTCCATTTTTGTTCTTTTATCACCACAAAACTAAAAAATTTATAAAACAACCTTGAATTCAAAACTTTCCAGCATGCAGCATTTAAAATTTTTTATTTTTGGATCATTACCACATTTACAGGAAATATACGCAAGTATTTACACTTTTATTCTTCATGAAAAAAATGCTCAGGCTTCTTTAAGTTGGTTTGTCCTCTAAAATAATTTCAGGAAAGAGATAACATTTAGTAATACATTTAGTAACAACAAGACCTTACCATTCTTGAGTGAGAATGGATTAGAAGCAAAAAGCAAGTGGAAGGAAAGTGCAAGAACTGTAAAAAATTGTGCTGGATGGGTCTGGAAAAATTATCCTTTGCACAAAGGTTTGTGGATTAGTGCTTTCCAAAGTTCCCTCCTTTCTATTTATAAACATATGTGGCTAAATGAACGTGCATAGTACGGAGATGCAAGGTGTACGAAGATGCACACTGATGAGCTGACAAATCAAAACTTAACTGCATCTTGGGCTCTTGAAAATCTAAAGGTTGAAATATGTTGCAAATGAAGTACTCTCATCTAATCACAATTTAACACAAAAGTGTTGTCATTCTGAGCATCTAAGTTAAAGCAATGGAAACTAGCAAGATTGTCTGGCTACACTCAGCCCTCGTGGTTTGGCCACATTTATACACAAACAGTTACTAAAGTAAAACAGAATACAATATTGAGGGAAATGTTAAAACAAAACCAAATGTTGCATGAAGTGGGCTTGTTTGTTGTTTTGAAGAAGTTTAAAGAATTACTCCCCCTGCTTTGGTATGAGGGGGTGTCAGACAATCAGTAAAGTATTTTAAAACACACTGGGTCACACAGGCACAGGGCCTTGTGAAGTGAGCTTATAAAACATGGCTCTATCAGGTAACTTGCTACAATATATCAAGCTTTTTTTGAGGACATAATCTTACAAAGTGCAGTCAGTAGGTTGACGTGACCTCCCACACTGTTGGCATTTACCATTTCCTTTGATTCATGCCCTCCTTTGCTCTGTGGTGATGTTTGTTCTGAAACTGAGGCCACTTTGTCAGGAAGTGCTCTTTTTCAGTACAGCATAAACTGCAAGTCTTAAATTAACTATTTTGTTTTAACAAACACCGTTTACCTGCTTTAAGATGATAATGTTCACCTATACCAGGGACCACCAACTCCAGACCTCCTGGGCCACTGTCCTGTAGGTTTAAGATGTTTCCCTCCAAATGAAATGGTTCGCCAATAGCGTAGGTTTTGCACAAGCCTTTTAATGACCCAGTAATTTGAGTCACGTGTGTTGCAGTAGGGAAACGTCTAAAACCTGCAGGACAGTGGTTGGTGCTAATTCTGCAGCTGGTAGCCACTGAAAGTCAAACAATAACTCAGTTTTACTTGTTTTACCAAAGTTACACCAGGATGATAAAAATTCATGACAGAAGAAAAGATACTATGGGCATTACTGGCACCTAAAAAACATCTTTATTTTTGTTTATTTTGTCATTTCATACCATATTTATGTGCCTCTCTTAACTTTTATGCAAACGTGTGTTTTAGGTTTTGACTGCATTCCCAGGCATGATCAGGAGACTGCAGGTAACCATTATTATCATGTTCAATCTATAACAATTTCCTTTCACATGAAGTTGGTAAGAGATATGTTGTCATGATCTCCTCTGACCTGCCTACAGCCTCACCTTAACACAAAAATGTTCAGAAACAAGCATGTGCAAGTCATGACATGACTTATAACAAATTACACAGTTCTACTGTATTTCTGTGACGCATATTGAAATAACTTGAATACTTTTGCAATGAAAGCAAAACTATGAAATCCAGATGAATTCTTATTTACCCAACAGATCTAGGGAAGAAATATTGACATCCCTTAAAAGTAATTACACATATCTGAATTGTGTATATTCAATGTCCACTATTGTCTGGACTCGGTAAAACAGCTGACAAGTTATTCAGATTATCTAAATGTTAAAAATACACATATAACAGTTTGGTAAGACATTCAGTCTGGACTAGAGGAAATGAAAAATATTTGATGAAATAAGACAGAAAATATTTGCCAAGACCAATTGATTCCAACCAGTCTGATGTTTCTGTGACCACAGCTGCTAGTATACAGTAATTACCAAGTTTAAAGTCCACTAAAAAAAAGTGCACCTCACTGGATGATAATTGACCCCAGATTCAGAGAGTGAGCTGGGGAGCAGTGGGAAGACAATCAAAAAAACCTTCAAAACACATACAAAACAAACACCAAGAGCAACATAATTATGGTAGATTGGACCACACAGTAGGCTCTTTTCCAAATAGAAATTTAGTAATCATTCTGCTGATACATTCAATGCCACCACAAGCGGAGTCAGCAAAGCAGCCGCACAGCGTGTCAGAGCCTTCAGCATGTTTCCCTTCAGGTAAAGTATTATTTTCTCAAAGGTTTTACAACATCTGAACATTGAAAAGTGCACAGTTTAATTTGATTTCGGGCAAAAGGGCTCCCACTATTATGATCGGCAAGTCTTTTGTGCCTTTTTATTTATTTATTTTTTTACTTTTTACCTAATTAAAGTTTTTACATTTTTTTTATTTGGAGAAATTAATTACAAAAGAACACACCTTCATCTCCACAAACTAGCTTCTTAGCAATGCAGGGGATTTCCACATATCCAAACTCTTTCAGTCTGGATACCTGCTGGGCTGTAATGGGATGCAGCCACATAGCCGTATTCATAGCTGGGCAGAAGAGGAGAGGTTGACTGGTATCCCAGGCTCTTACTACACATGTCTGAAAGGGATAAAATCTTATCAAGTTGGAAATAATTTCAGGGAAATTGTGTGATAAATTGTTTGGCACATATTAATATAAAGAATAGTTTCATATCCTCACCAGAAGATTATCACAAATACCAGAAGCAATCTTTCCAAGAGTATTGGCATCAAGGGGGGCAATGACCAAAAGGTCCGCCCAGCGTCTTAGCTCAATGTGTAGAACAGGGTCAGATCTCTGTGTCCAATGCTAAATAAAAGACAGGACATTTGGCAAACAACAACTGAGACACTTGTTTCTTAACTTCCTCTCGGGATGCATAATACCCACATTTCACAATCTTTTCTGAATCTCTTCTGTCTCAAAATTCTTGAAAATAGCTTTAAAGCTTTCAAGCAATTGATTGACAATTCATGTCACACTTGAATTAATTCAATATTATTTTATTAAGGACTTATTTTATATATTTAAGTTTGAAAGCATGAAAGGCCATATGGACAATATATAAATATTACAGAGGTCACGTCTATTAACAAAAATAACAAAAAAATAAATAAAATTTGATTTACCATATCTTCAGTAGTCCCATCAAAGTTTTAGTGATAAGACATTTAATAAACCAATATAATGATGGCTATAAAAAATATTCAAGGAAAGCTCATTATTACCTCCCATTCATCCTTGTCACTGTAGATTTTCACCGAGACCTCTGCTGGATTGTAGAAGTGTTTGGCATGCTCTGTAGTGACCACTCTTACATCAACCTGAGGCACAAAAAACAACTTAAAAAAAAAAAAAAAAAAAAAAGGACAACTGCAAATGGTTGTACAACTCTCACAAAATATTGTCTTTAGATTAATATAACAGCATGTACTTTTAACTACAGTAACAGTTTCTTTATTATCAGTAGTCATCTCTGTAAAACCTATCTATAGTAATTTCATATATTCAATATATTTGCATGTTTATTAGTGAAGTTGGAGTTATTTGACTTCATCATTTTATCTAATCCTATTTATCAATGTTAAATTGAGCAGCAGACTTAAATAGGTAAAATACTGTTGAATGAGCTACTACCTTTCCAATAAAAATATTTTACAACATTCAGTGTTACTTTCATTTAAAAACATATTCATAAGAAATAAAATAATTAATTAGATCAATAACCCTCTCCGATGCCTGAGAAATAGTACAGATCCAAATGGAGGTGTTAAAGTTCAGTCCAATTTTTGGTGTTTTTAGTATGGAAAATTACATAGAGTATGAACCCAAGAAACTTCAAGTTTTGTCTCATGAAGTTAATTTCATTTGTAAATATCCATCCATTTTTGCAATTTAGGTGATCAACACACCCGTGATCTCGAATCTCTCAGATGGCACTGCAGCAGAAATCATCCTTCAGTAACAGCTGATGTAACCACAAAAATTAATTCTGCAAACAGCAACCTCAACCTTGACCGGAAGTGGTGTTGACTTCTCTGAGCTCAGATGGGATGGACTGTCACACAGGGGAAATGTGTATTGGAATAAATGGACAATGTGTGATGGATAAAGGATAAAAAGAACTGTATCACAGTGCTTGACAAAGCCTCTTTGCTTATATGTGATTTCCTCCAGCAAATATTGTGTGGAAAATTTTGAAAGGAAAAATGTGACAACAACTCTGTGCTGCTGTACACCTTAAGATGTACTGACACAAAGTATCACACACTTGATATTCTTCACTGCTTCCATCAGCAATGCAAGAACATCTTTAACTGTTGTGAGGATGGCAACATTACAAAATGCTAAAATCTTTACTGTTTCAACTTTTATCTGGAATGTTTTGCATCCCTAAAATGCAAAACATCTATATCGGTTACTAATTTAAATGAAATAGTTAAGACTAACATAATATATTTTGTGTATACTATCTGCACTTAAACAGAAATCTTTTGTTTGTTTGTTTTTATTAACATTTCCACATTGCCTTGAATGTTTCTGATTTGAGGTCTTTTAATAACAGGTAGAACTCTATATGGTTTGGTATTTATGTACATGTTATCAGCCAGTCAATATTGTAACTTTGATTTTAAGATGTTAAGATTGGTGTGTCAAAGCAATCACAAAATTCAAAATGCATTGAGACATAGCCTCTTCTTCCTGCTTAGTAGCACATTTCTTTCAGTGCCTTTATTTAGCGTATTGCAAAACTATTCCCCAGTAACCCTTGCACTCATTTTTAAGACTTACTCTACTTCCTGTGCTTTACGCTTTCACTTCTCCATTTTAGTGTGCACACGGCAGGCTGTGCAAGTTATTAAATATAATTAGCTGGTTAAGCAAATTCAGCCCTGTTTAGCTAAATCAGATTGCAATCTGATCAGTCTTACCCAGAAAACACTTGCTTCAAGTTTATTTCATTTCAATTAAACGCTACAGTTAGAAGAACAAAGGGCGTTTGTGTGTGCGAGGGTTATGCATGATAACAAAATATCAGATAACAGGAACTGCAGTAATGTGTTTTTTTTTTCTTGTTCCCCCTTTTGACACATTGCTGCGAAAAAGCTCACCCCAGGGAGCTGAAGAAGCTGGGAAACCAAAGTAGGCAGTTTCAAAGCAGCGACACTTCCTGTTACGCCAACAAGAACCCGAAATGTCCCGGAAGATTTAAAAAAATCACTTTTTAGCAATGAAACGTAGTCGTCTGTCTGCATATTAGCAGATGTCTACATATTATGATAAGCTCTCGTGATACTGATTCATTTCCACTTCCGTAAATATTCACTACGAGCCAATCAGAGAACAGCACAATCGCTCGTGTCTTTCTCACTTACGAGCGCGTCGTTACGCTGACAGTGTGCGAGCGCGCGCATCCGCGGAATATTCCGGGAAGCTATCATGTAGCTAGGCGACTTCATTCATTAACCGTACAATTCAGTTTTATTTGAAACAAGCTCTGTAAAATTTTAGCAATGCCACTTACACCTCTTGTTTATTGGGCTCAACGCCATGAAGAAATTTACCTGCGAGTGGAGCTGACAGATGCTCAGGTGAGTGTTAGGGTTTCTCCTTCCTGCCTTTTCGAGCTGCCAGAGCTTTACTTTAGGCCTACGAGGTTAAATATTAATGCGAATTAGAGCTGTACGTCTTTGTAAAGTTAGCTGCACAGTTTGCATGTTGGAAGAAAAATGCAAAGATCATTTAAGGTTTTAATTCGTCTTTGCAAAGCTCTGTGTCAATATCTGTCAGGTTTTAATCAACCAAACATGTTTATCTGTGTAGGTAGGGAATTAGTGGTATCAGCGTTTAAAGAAAACGTGTCTTCTGTCGGTCACACGTACATGGCCCACGGGAGGGATCGTAGCGATCTTAGGTCACCCTGCATGCGGGGGTTTATCGAAAGTTTTAGTAAAAGGTGTTGTTTTCGAGAAACTGTAAAATTACTTATTTTCCTAAGAGTTTCCCCAAGAAACGAAATCATTCTGGTAAATAAATCTTACCTTCTTTTGAGATTAAAGTGAGCCCATTTTAGGTCTGATTAATTATTCCTGTAACAGTGCTTTGTGCACAACACAGCAAGTATCACTTAAGCTCTCATTCAATAAGAGAAATGCTCATAATCTACCTCCCTTTTTTTCTGCAGAATATTGATGTCCAGGTGCATGAGAATGTCCTTCAATTTAGAGGTGAGATATATTCTTTTATTTCTATGTATATTTTGAAATGACTGCAGCCAAAAGGGATGAAATGTGACTTTTTTATATCTTATGTGTAGCCCAGGGGCATGGTGCAAAAGGACAAAATGAATATGAGTTCAACTTGGAGTTTCTTTTATCAGTAAAGTCAGAGGTAGGTATTAATTTTAAATCCCTCCTGTTTTCACATTTATACCTCCGCTTTTCTGCTTTCACTTAAAAAAACCTGTATGCCCAGGTGAGCCACAAGTCAACACAGCGGCAGGTAAACGTCATTGTGCAGAAAGAAAAGCGAGGCTGGTGGGAAAGGCTGACTGTGCAGGAGCGTAAGCCTGTGTTTCTGGCACCAGACTTTGACCGCTGGCTAGACGAGTCAGATGCTGAGATGGAGATCCGGGAAAAGGTGAGACTGAAGTGTTTTTGCATCAGTGACACCTTTCCCTGCAATCACTGCTTTTTACAGCTGTGGTAAATAACATTTAGAATACAGATCACAAAATGCCACTGTTACTGAAATAATTGTATAAAATTAATATTATTGACATCAAAGACAAGGGTCTAGCCTTTTTACATTTTTTTACTTTAAGGAGCAGAGGAGGAACAGGCTAAGGACTCTGAGGCATAAAGAAGATGGTAAGTGTAACAATTTTCATGATAACACGTACTCTATCAGGTGATTTCAAAATGTTTTGCATATTCAGTTATTACAGGAATTTTTAATCATTGCACTGTTTTTCATTTAGCTGTCATATTTTGCTTCTTTGAAATGCTTTTAGGGTTCGTCAGCCTGAAAACCGGCTTTTTGTTCATTTATAACCTGGTGCAGTTTCTTGGATTTTCATGGATCTTTGTTAACATGACCGTTCGGTTCTTTATTTTTGGCAAAGGTAAGAAATATTCCACTGTAGCTGCTACAAGTTTCATGATGTTTTTTGGCTTTGATTAGAAACAGAATAAAAACCCTGTACAGACGACTCATCTCTGGAACCTATTTCAGATTCTCTGTACGACACATTTCACACAATATCGGACGTGATGTTCTTCTGCCAGATCCTGGCATCTGTTGAGGTCCTGAATGCCGCTTTTGGTGTAGTCCGGACAGGCGTCATCCCCACTGTTATCCAGGTATGAAAGGTTGCGTCATGAGAGTTTTAGAATACATTTGTTGTGCAGAAACTAATTCAGGTCTTTATTTGCAGGTCATTGGAAGGAATTTTATCCTCTTCATTATTTTGGGAAGTTTGGAGAAAATGCAGCACCGACCAGTTGTGTTCTTTGTTTTCTATCTGTGGAGCGCTATTGAGATTTTTCGGTAAGTATCTGTCCATAATCAGTAGGGATGTTAATAGATTGTTTGTGTATCTAAATTCTATTTTGCAAATAAAATCTTACACATCTGGTAAATTGTTTCCTTTTTTATGAAACATTGGTACCCACAGGTCATTTTAACATTGAGGATGTGTTATGGAAGCAAATGTGAGCTGGTTAATCAGAATTACATCTGCTCTGCCTAATGCCAATACGGTGCTGCAATTTCAGGTATCCATTTTACATGCTGGGCTGTTTCAATACAGAGTGGAAAACCCTGACTTGGCTGCGCTACACAGTCTGGATACCCCTGTATCCATTAGGTGTTTTAGCTGAAGGTGAGCTTGTTTACTTCTCTGAATGAAATATATTTCTATACGTTAACATGTCACTAACATCTTCATCTTGTATAGCTGTTGCAGTGATACAATCTATTCCCATTTTTGATGAAACCAAACTCTTCAGCATTCCTCTGCCGAAAGCCATCGGTACCTCCATCAACTTCTCCTATATCCTCCACATCTATCTTGTCCTCATGTTTTTAGGTAAGTCACCAGAAAACGACTTGTCTTGATATTTATCATGTTTCTATTTTAGTTACCATATTACTCTTGTTCCTTTCCCATGTTCAGGGCTTTTGATCAACTTTCGCCACCTTTACAAGCAGAGAAAGAGGCGCTACCGCACCAAGAAGAGAAAAGCAAATTAAGACACATCATCAAGAACATTCCTCAAACACCTCTGCTGCCTGCTTTTCTCTTAACCCTTTTTAGGATCACCCTACTCCAGCCATTTCAGTTCAGTTTTACTGTTTGCTTTTTCAAAGCCAGTTTACTGTCATCTCAGTCATTTATATTTGAAATGAACTCCCTCCAGATAACACAGTATTTTGTCACTGCATAGACACATACTAGTTATCAAGTACTGATAAATTCAAGATGTTATAGATTGCTGAAGAAATGTAAAAAGCCACAGTACTTAACATCCTGTGTTAAACTTTTTTTCTCATCTTTTTTTAAAATGCTGTTGTATTTTGACTGATTGCAATAATGCAAGCAATGATGAGACACTACTGTAACTTATAAATAATTAGTATATAAATGACAATAGAACAATATCCCCAACAAAGTTATTTCTGAACCATCCCACAAAACTCAGGGAAATATATACTGGTATGTGATGAATATAAAGTATTATGTGCCCCTTATACCCAACAATAAAAATGTGTCTTCTCATTCTGTTTATAATGACAATCACTTGAATTTTGAATGCAAATCTTTACGGTATTTGTGTCTGTAATACTGACAGGTGATTCAATTTTAATCTGACCAATAAAAAAAAAAATGTTAACAAATATGTACAGACTAACGTTTCCATTTGTCCATTTCACTTATTTCCATCAAAAAATAAAAAAATCTATACACATTCTGGAAAGATTCAGTATTCCCCCACGTCAGTCCACACTGGTTCAGGCTGCTGCATCTTTAGTCCATTTATGCAGATTGGCTCAGCTTGAGAAATCTGTGTGCATGGGAGCAATGTTATGATCAAAAGCAGCATACTGCGAGTCACCAGTGCTGGCTAGTTTAAGCTGCTGTGCTGCATGGGTGAGCTGGAAAGCAGCATCAGGATGGGCCGAGTCTGGCAGCAGGGTGCACTCCCTCTCCAGCAGATCAGCCACTCCCTTTAAGAGCTCCCAAAAACCGAAAGCCAAAGCAGCCTTTCGTAGACGGTTCAGCTCCTGACAGATTAAAATTCAAAGCACAAGTTACATATATTCTATATACTAAAATCTAATCTTGTTTTCTATTATTGTTGAAAGTCATTATAAACCTACCTTATAAAAGGTCTGAGTTTTATCTGGCAATTTCCTTGCATTCCTTAGTATCTTCTGAACATCAGTCTGTACAATAACAATAACATATAAGTCTGATCACAGGAAATAACTCAATATAAATACAGTCCTGCAGATACGAATCCAGCAGAGAACATGACTAAAACTATGTAGCACTGTCTTTAAGTTATGTGATATGAATGGGTGAAAATGGAAATTTAAAAAAAAAAAGACAATTCACAAATAAAGAAGCTTTTGATTATCAATTATTCTGAGTTACTGGAATACCAGTAAGCATAAACCAGATGCAAAACGTTTGCACAAGCCAGCAGTTGGATTTGTGAAAGCAAATTAACTTTGTGATGTGCAAAGAAAATCTCAGTTATTGTTTTCTGAGCAGTTATTTTGATCAGATTTTTAAAATGAGATTAAAATTATCTGCATTTATATAAAGAGTTTTATCTTCAACAATTAACAGCACATTTAAACAGTGATTAAAGTGCACCTGTAGTCCACTGGCCTTAATCCACACAGTGACATTCTGGGCATAGCTTCGTTTGACTTGTGGTTGCACAGGGAATGGACTTTTACTATCATCTTCTCCGTAGGGATTTTCAGCAGCCTCTAAAATACCAAGAAGATCACGGAACATTAAAATGAGGTCAGTCGATTCACCACATAATAATCAAAGCAGTAAGATGGGTAATCATTAACTGCATGATTATATACGCAAACAGAGCCTTTGATCTTCAGGACGACACAATCATTTACTCATACAAGGGCGACAGTGCCATGTTTAATGAAAAGTTGCACAATATTTTAAAAATGTCATGAAGTGTATGTGAAACTATTATGGAGTTTTTCAACAGTATGCTGAGGAGAGGTTATAGATTTGTTGCAGGCATGAAGAAAGCATTTAGTTTGTGTCTACATAGAAATATTAAATGTCTTTTAAAAGGGGGGGTAAGGTTACCTGAAATTGGTCCCAAATATGAGATCTTGCCAAGCCAAGGCAGAGGCTCTGGCCCAAGCTCAAACAGAGACATCATCAGGTTTGACTTCTTCTTGCTGTCTGCTTGAGAATACAACATACCAAACCACTCTGGCCTGGGATGAAAAAGGCAAACTAATGTAAGTAATCCGTTTAAAAAATGTATCATCTATTGCTGCACAGATGTACATCTCCTGCTTCTTCTACTTCAGCAGGAGTTATTTATTTTATTCTAAAGAAAGGCTGTTATATTCATTATAGCTTACCCCAGCTGGACCAGTGCCACCATTCCCTCAACCTTCAGACTTCCATGTAGAAGAACACAAAAATTTGGACTTTTGCCTGCCAATTGGCTGGCAGAAGGTTCCTCTTCAAGCTCATCTGTGGCTCCTGCACCAACTTCATCCACATCTGAAAATCAAGCAAAAAGTAAATATCACAATATAATATTATGTTTTACTGATCTTCATTTTCTTCCCTGCTGCTTTTTATAACCGGGAGCTTTTTTGTTCGTATCCTGGCTGCAAAAGGGATTTCTTTATTTAAAACTATTTGTTTCTGTCATAGCAGTCATCAACATTTTTTTAAATGTGTTAACAAAGCACAAAGTTCATATCTGGTTAGGTTTTTTTTTTTGTTTGTTTGGTTTAATTCTTACTTTTTTCAGCTAGATTTCATCTGTTAATTGGATGTTAATATGTCAATAGAATGATATGAAAAAACATGAAAACAAACCTTTGTTCACAGCAATTGGAAGTACTAAGTGCCTTGATATTACAGGAGGACTGGAAATGTCAGCAATTTCAATGAACCCCACAATTTCCAGATCTAAAAGGTGAACAAAAAAGAATAAATATTTGTGAGAAATATAGTCTTTTAAATTCAACTTCAGTCATCATGTGTAAAGCCTGCTCAGTACCTGTGCTGATCGTTCGGGGCATGGGCTCCACTTCCTCATCCACCACGACAGGCTCAGGACGAGGGAACACCTGAACATCTGACGACAGGTTTCCACAATGCAGCACCGCATGGAAGGGAGAGTATGCATAATCAATCAGCCTCCTGGAGACATGCAAACACATAATATGTCCAAAGATTGCAACTACTCTTGGATAGTTTTCTCAGCAATAAACTAACCCAAACATTGCTTGGACGCTCTTCATGCAAAGTGGCCCATCCATAGTGAAGATCTGTCCATCACCTCCACTGAGACGAAGTACTTCCTCTAAGTTGTCCATGGCATCAGTCATTTGTAACTACAATAGTACAAGACAGGCGGAATATAACCTTTTCTCTGACTTACAAGTTTTAGGGTTTGTGAATTAAACATGTTGGTTAATGTTAAATAAACAACTATAAACGTGGAATCCTGACATTCTCTAATTAATTTTAAAATGTCCTATTTCTAAGATAATGCTGCCAAACAAAGGCTGTGAACTCAACAGGGAAAAATTATGTGCTACTTACTATGAATCCCATTTTTTCCATGCATTTACACATTGATCACTTTTCCCCTTTAACAAATTGAAGATTAGCTAACAAAAAGGTGCAGCTCTGTACCTCTTCTACATTGGCTATACACATGATGAACAGTTTGGTAGGGAAAGGAAAAGGAAGTGGGAACTTTTTCTCATCCCCTCGTTGTTTCAGGGTTTGGAGAGAGTGGCGTAGGGAACCCTTTCCGATGCCAAGAGATCCATCTGTAACTAGCACCACCTATAGGAAAAAACAGGGGGGAGCATAAACATAAGCAGTTATGGAGAAGTATTCATTTTCGTTGCTGCATAAAACATTCTACTAAAGCAAAAGTAAATATGTAATGAAAATCATTTCCTTTGAAATGTAGAGAAAAATTAAGTGTAGCACAGCATGCAAGAACGCAAAAGAATTAGGAGTTAGAATTTGCCTCAAAACAGTACTTTGGTAAATGCATTAACTGCTTTTCACTGAACAGAAACTTATATATCATTAAATGAAAAGGAGCTTTAATAATAAATACATAAAAATGTAAAAATTTTAGTAGTAGTGAGCTTGCCAATATACCTGACAGGGACAAGCACTGCCCCACTCCTGTTGAACAACGTTACTAATTCCATGAAGAGCTGATTCAACACACGTCTTATCATAGTCCTCTAGGGTGCTTAGGGCTTCCTATAAAAAATAAGAAAAATCCCAGATTTTTTCAAAGTCATACATTTTAAAACACACAATAATTCAGAAAAGTAACCAACGTGCTTTGGCTTTTTCACAAATGTAACATGTTAGGCACTCTTTACCTGTAATGCATTGTAGTCTCTTGTAAAAGGAACCAATAGTTCCCAGAGTGAAGAAAAAGCCATCAGCGCCGTGAATTCCAAGCGGTAGTTTGAAGCCATGTGTTCAAACAACATGTTAAGTCCGTGGACAGCCAGGTTCTTCCTCTGAAACTCTTCGCTGCCATCCAGTGACACTGGCCGTGTCATGGACAGGGACACATCCATCAAGACCACGGTAGGCATGGCTTACTGCTGATGTAAAATGCAGTATAGAAATTGACTTAACCTGCCTTATAAAGTGTTCCTAATGTGTCACTACCAGAAGAAACTCTTTGTGAGAGCCGTCGTCGTTGAGGTTCGGTTAGGAAATAACACTCTTTAATTACGTTAAACGCTATATAGACATGTTAGCACAGGACTGCTAGCTATTGTTGGCTAGTAAGTTAGCATTCTGCAATGTAACGACAAAAGACCAAATAAAGAAAATGCTCCGATTACTTTTCATGGAATATGAAAGGCTAACTACCCATTACAATAACTATATTAAGTGAATAACAAATGTGACTCGATTAAAATCTCCGTGCCGTTTCGTGTTTTGCTTCTTCCTATCAAACACTGTTGTGATATAATGTGCATCAAAATCTCTGTCCGAGTAAGTGTGTTAGTATTGAATACATAGTTCCTATGTTTTAGGTTATATTTGCATATGATTTAAAAGTAGTTATAAAGTATTAACGAGGGGATTGTTTAGTTTAAAACATGATAAGCCTGATTAATGCCCATTGTAAAATTAAAGACTTTCAGACTTTTTTTGTCTTTTTTTTCAAAATGGGGTGTAAAGGGCGGAGAAAGTAAAATCAATATCAGATTTTTTTTTTATATATATTTTTTTTTTATTAATTTGTTTGTTTTTTTTTATGTGCAAGACCCTCCACGGAATGTATCACCGTATAGAAAATCATGTACAAAAAGTCTGTCTGTATCTGAAGTGCACCAGAGACTTTAAAATCTAGTTACATTACAGTATTTTGTTATTGGAATTATTTAAAGAGGAAACTTCCATCTGATTACAGTAAGTCCGTCCATGTTGTCCGTAAAATAAAAAATCTTAAAACGTTTTTGTTCATTTTTTTTTCTCAGTTTTGGCTGATCACTTTGAGAATAACTGTGTAGTGGATAAAAAAAAACTCTTAAAAGATTGGAGGTACACTTGGTGTAATGATCTTTTTGTTGAGCTTAAGACTGTTACTACAAATGCGTTTTAATTAAATACTTGCAGATATAGCTTACACACTTAGTAGACTTGCAGTGTGTTTATGATTTTTTTTCTTCCATATAAACTATATATTCTACCTTTTAGTTTATACATAGGTTTTCCAAAGGGGGGGGGGAGTTTCTTGACCAGACAGCTACAGTTTTTGATTCTGGCCTTTTGAACTCACCATTTTCGCAGCTTCATTTTACAGTCTGTAAGTCATACAAAACACATTTTTGGACCAAATAGTGACAAGTTCAGATTCTTTACTTTGGGTTGCTTGTGGAACCTAATATGAAAACAACTCGGTCTTCACTGGAAACACTTCAATCAATTTCAACTCCTATCACCATCCCTGCAGGTGAAGTTCCAGATGTAAACAATATATATCCTGCAGACCTCTTTTCTATAGAAGATCACAAGCAAGGATGGGTGATCCTTCATATTCTGGGGCTAATCTACATGCATTTGTCCCTCATAATTGTATGTGATCAGTTCTTTGTTCCTTCGCTGGAGGTGATCACAAACAAGCTGGCCATCTCTGCAGATGTAGCAGGAGCCACTTTTATGGCTGCAGGAAGATCCATCCCTAGTTAGTTGTTAATAGGAAAAACAAACAAACAGTGTAAACATTGGAACAATTGTTGGTCCAGCAGTTTTCAAAATTTTGTTTGTAATTGGAGTGTGTGCTTTGTTTTCTTGGGAGATTCTTCATCTGACCCAGTGGCCGCTTTTCAGAGATGTATCATTTTACATATTTAACCTCATCCTACTAATCATCTTCTTCTTGGACAATGCCATAATGTAATTGGAGAGCTTTATTCTGGTGGTCTCTTTTATTCTGTATAGCAGCTTTAGGAAATTTAATGCTACAGCTGAGAAAACATTAAAGACCCAAGTTTGCAAACAAAAGAGGATCACCAATAATGCTATTGCCTTGGAATATGACATGGTAAGCACTGTGCTCTTAAATCAACATTTGTCCTGTCCCCAGATTCCTCTTGAACTGACAATATTTTGTTCACTCTTTTTTAAAAAACTCATAAATAAATAAATAAATAAATAAATAAATAAATAAATAAATAAATAAATAAATAAATAAATAAATAAATAAAT
>JBAMHW010000010.1:22306518-22323121 GCA_037177495.1 Rhadinocentrus ornatus | reverse complement strand
TAAAATTGCATTGTATTGATCATTACCTAGGTATCCTTATGAAGTGAGAGTGAGACAATGCATCTAATCCTCTTAGAAGACTTCAGGTGTTAAGTATTATGCTGATCCATTGTGAAGACTTGCTTTGTCCTACATAACCCTTTGGTCATTGCCACCAGTTTGTCTGTGCTGCAACATCAAACTCTGAAAACCTTTTTTATTTTATTTTTTGAATTTTCACTTCTGAGCTGGCAAGACTTTACATTTATGGTAAGCCAGTTTGTGATTAAAATTCATAGTTGTTTGTTATTGTTGGATTTGATGATAACATTAGTTTGTTTCCTTACATGACCTTCCCTGTTGGTTTAATTTACCTTGAAGTTTGTGGCATTTTGTACATTGATGTTTTAACTTTCTGTGGTAATGGTCTATTCTGTAATTTAGCTTCTTCACTTTATTGGAAATCCACCATCATGCATAATCACGAAATCTACTTAACAGGCTGATTTATGTGTCAAGTGTATGTGTGAATATTTAAAATTTTATGTTTGGTCTTTTAGGCTGGGTTTTTCAAAAAGTTGATGATGTGACATGAATCTCGCCACTGAAGCTTTGAATTCTGTTACCCCATGGTCTGGTGGGGAAGGAGCTGGACTCTACCAGAGCCCATTCATGCTGCCTAGTTCAACCTAGCCTTTAGCAACACTGCTTTGGAGAAAGATGCATTGTACAAGGAGGAAGCGACTGCAGCTGAGCCGGATTTTATTTCTCCTATCTGGAGTTTTCCTATGCACTCTTTACCAACTGACCATCAGTGCCCGGTTATATGAACCTTTGCCATTGCCTCAGATTGCAGAGGATTTTGGAGAAGGTTCAACAGAGGGTGTAGAGGAGGCCACAGTGGAGACTGTGGTACTGGAAGAACCACTCACTGCAACACGTGAAATAGAGCCCACAGATCAAACAACACCAGAGATGCACGTGGTACATCATATGGATGCGGATACAGATATTAAAACAAATACTGATACAACTTCAGATTTCAAAGCCTCCACCCCTACTGAATCTCCACATGTGCCAACCACAAACCGAACTATTGTACACTGCATTTATGTGGCCCCTATACCACCAGCGGAAACCCCTACACCAGTTTCTCCTGTTACTACAATTTCTCCAGCTTCCCCGGGTGAAGCTCCACATATCAAGGGTGAATACCCTGAAGATATCTTCTCTATTGAGGATCGCAGACGAGGATGGGTGGTTCTCCACATTTTCGGGATGATGTACATGTTTGTGTCTCTTGCAATTGTCTGTGATGAGTTCTTTGTGCCTGCACTCGGGGTAATCACAGACAAACTAGCTATCTCAGATGATGTAGCAGGAGCCACTTTCATGGCTGCTGGAGGTTCTGCACCAGAGCTTTTTACCTCTTTGATAGGAGTCTTCATTGCCCATAGCAATGTGGGCATTGGCACAATTGTTGGTTCAGCAGTTTTTAACATTTTGTTTGTGATTGGCATGTGTGCTTTGTTTTCTCGGGAGATTCTTCATCTGACCTGGTGGCCACTTTTCAGAGATGTATCATTCTACATATTTGACCTTATCTTACTAATCATCTTCTTCTTGGATAATGTCATATTGTGGTGGGAGAGCGCTATGCTGGTGGCCGGTTACTCTTTCTATGTCATCTTTATGAAGTACAATGTGCAACTGGAGCGAGCGTTTAAGACCCAACTCCACAAACACAAGAGCATTGTGAAAGTTATCGCAGTGGAAGAACCTGACAAGGTAAGCACTCCTCTGACAGAGCTTGCTTTAAGATACTTAAAGTTGGAGTTTTTCTCCTTTGGCAGGCTTTGACATGTTTAGATACTTCTAGATATAAAAGCATATTTAGCATTCTAGAATACAAATTTATTCATCTTTATTATTAAAAAAACACATTTTGAGATTCTTTAAAAAACATCTGTGTTTTGATGCTGCTTAACTGTCAAATAATATGACAAGCCAATAAGTAGCATTATTTGGTCTGTTTTTTATTATTTACAATCTGGTTTATTAACAAAAATCACACAAAAGCATTACTTTTGGCATCACCTCCTCTGCTTTTAGTTTGTAGTTTTTTTTTATGTGCTAAAGATGAATAAAGTGTGAAATGACGCTTGTGCTAGCTACTAGCGTAGGCCTTGGCCAACCAAAGCTGATCAGCCAGCAAACTAATCCCTTGAAGAGCTACAGCTCTGCACAAACTGTAGCATCAACATATATTGTCTTTAACCTTGGTAAATGTGATTGAAGCTTTAATTTACTCAAAATAAAGATGAAGAGTTTGTACAGACTCAGAGCTTTTATTGAGCAGGACATGCTGGGTTCCATACATGCAAATATATCTATATATAGATATGATGTACTACTGAAAATGCTGTTCATTTTCACACTGCTGTAAAATTGAATTACTTTTAGAGATAGTAAGAGGTAGAGGTAGATTTTAGAGGTAGATGTGTTTACAAATTGTAACCTTGTCTGTTGAACACAGCTACGGCTCTACTGCTACCATGACCCCATATATTTGCAATGTGTGAAGTAGTAATACATATGATTACATTTAACATATCTATTTTAAACTCTACCAAAAAAATAAAAAACTTTGATCTATCTCTACAAATGAAACATTATCACTGAAAACAACATTGTTGCATGCAGACAAATGGGGACGATGTGGATGATGCCCCTCCTGTTCCAGAGGACAAGAATCGGTTAAAGGTAAAAAACAAACAAAAAAACTAAACAAACAAAAAAAAAAAAGTCAATCAACAAACAAGAATAGTGACAACAAACACATTTGGTGATTATTATCACATTGTTCATTTTGACCATTTGTCTACATTTTTTCTCTCACTTTATCTGTCTACAGTTCCATTATAGCATCATGTATAAAAGCGTCCCTGCAAGTGTTGGGTCATGTTCATGCACTTGTAATAAAGAATACCCTCACATCCATTTGGAGATGACTGTCAAACATCAGTTTCACTGTCTGTGTAGTGAGTAGCTGTCATGATCTCAGCCATCTTTTTCCCCAGTTGAAGCCATCCCTTCAGCGAGGGGGGAGTTCAGCTTCTTTACACAACAGCACAATGAGAAACACCATCTTCCAACTCATGATTCACACTTTAGACCCTCTCGGAGATGGTGAGTGACACGTTACTGCAACTAATGCTTTGTTCACTGATCGCTGCGTACCTTGAAAACTGCTATTATAAAGATTTTCTGTGTACTATATGCTTTACATTGTAAAATGGATTAGCTATGTGTCCCGTATGAAGGCATCACTAAATCCAGATTTAGACTAAGCAGATAAATACCCCCCCGTCTATAGAAGGATCCTTTTGTAGAACCATAAAGTAACATAAACCGAATACACTGGTGAGGCTGCAATCAATATGGAGATTGTTTTATAATAAAAAACAAAATTATTGTCCTTTTACAGTTTTAAAGGTGTGTTTCCTGTTAGTTTAGTTAACACATTTATAGTTGGTCAAACAATGTGGTTGGACTGAGCCTGTTCTGCATTTCATATTTAAGAAACATTTTAATGTTAGGTTCATAATGTTTGTTTGTATATGTTATTCCAAGGAACTCATACCAGAGTAATCTCATAGTTTATTTTCATTCTCTCTGGTTGCCCTTAGTAAGACCATGCCTGCTTGTCTGTTTTCCTGTGTTGCCTGCTCTTGGTTGGCTCAACTTACTGTCCTCAGGGCAACAAACGATCCATGACTCCAGCACAATAATCAGCTTTTTAATGAGCCTATATAATATGGATCACAGAAATCACGTGCAGAAAACTTAAGAACTATTTGAGGCTTAACAAAATGCATGACAAGCCCTTTGTGTTTGACTGTGTGTTATATTTATCTGCATCTTAACTCAAGTTGCAGGTATTTAATCTGAAAAACTGTCAACCCTGAATTTTCTTGATAGCTAACTTTGATAGGTCAGTATGGTCCAGAGGAATGAATCTATCCTTTTTTGTTTTGGTTTAGTATCTTTGTAGGTGTGACTTGTTGCATTTAGAATCTCTTTCTTTCTGTTACAACTGTCATATTAATGCTGATTCTGCTAATTCAAGACATATTGTTTCACTTTCATACATCACTGTTTAATTATCTTACTCCAATGAGTTAATAATTCCATTGAACCTACTTGTTAATGTTTGTTTTTATAGGAAAATTTAAGGAAAAGGCTGAATCTCTGACAAGTGTGGCTAGAAAGAAGTCAGAACCAAAATCTCAAGACAAAAGTGAAGGTAACATTAAATAATATGATGGTCAGTCACTATAAACAGCTAAACAGTATAAACAGCTAATATAAGATCCTAAGACATTGTGTTAGAGATGATAATATTACTGGATGATTTTCAAGTCTTTCGGAGCTCTGTAGTCTTTATCTGCATAGATTCAGGATGGTATTCAAGCCTCAAATTTTGATTGTGCCGCTCAAAATTTTTTATCATTCTCTTCCAATCCCCTGGCTTGATGTTTCACACAATTGTTTTAGTGAAAGATTAAATCCCTCCCAAGGTTTGTCGTTGTTGATAATATTTTTCTGTACACTGCCTGTTATTTTACTCAAGAATCTTAATGTAGGTCCTCAGATTTCTTCAGAAGAATTACAGTTCAAAACGCCTGTGGAGATATGCAGAAAGTTTAACAATTCTGAGAAGCTTTTGATAGCTACAATGGCAAGTGTTTATTAAAAGTGATGAAATTATTGATTAAGAATAATTATACAAATAATACAAAAAATATCAATAAAAGTATAGATGCCCAGAAAACAGTAAAAACTCACCAGCAGCATCTGTAATTAATTTTTTCCTCCCTTGTTTGTCATTGGCCAGCCAGTTGAAGCTAATTGATTAAATGAAAATTGACACAAGTAGCTGAAATGTTATTGCACCGTGAGGAAATTTAATATTAGCACCACTAACTGTTGCTTGGCAACATACTGGGGTGACTTGAAGAAGAGCAATATAAAACATTTATATGGTAACAAAATGTGAAATATGCATCACATTGCATATAATAACATTCTGTTTGTACTAAATGTAGGAATAAGTTCATGCAATATAATAATTAAACAATTAATTAATTTAAAACATTAACTGCAGTCCTCTGTATGACAGATACAGCAGTCTTTACATTATAGAGTTCTTATAGAGAAATTAAGACTTAAGGCAAATTAAAATGTTTGTGATTCCTTTAACAGCAAGTGGAAGGAAACCTGAACAGACTAAGGAGCAAGAGGCTGCCCCAGCAACAGATACAGAGAAGAAAGAACAGCCAGAGGACAAGAAGGTACTCCCCAACCCTGTCCCGGTGGCTTTCAAAAAGCCCAGAAGTCTATCTTTGGTACCTGTCTATGTAAGAGTCAATGTACAGAGATACAACTTTTGCAACAGGTCTCTCTTGGCTTATATGGTCCTTGCTTCTGTCTTCACTGTGTGCCTCTACTTTTATCCATCGTGATGTCTTTATCCCTTCAGGATGATGTCCCAGCAGAAGAGGGTGGGTCAGGGGGCTCAGAAGATTCTGGGAGTGATGAAGGGGACAATGATGATGAAAGTGAAGAATCCAGTGAAGAAGAGTCTGAGGAGGAGGAGGAGGTTGAGGAGGAGGAGAAAGAGGAAAAAGAAGATGAACCTCTATCCTTAGACTGGCCTGAGACAAGACGTAAGCAAGCCACCTACCTCTTGCTGTTACCCATTGTCTTCCCTCTATGGCTCACAGTTCCTGATGTCCGCAACCAGGTAAGAGACATTAAGTACTTGTCTCTGAGATCACCTGTGGTCCATAAAATGTTTGTGTTTTATTTTTACCCCTTTTTACTTCGACCAAAAGAAATCAAGAAAATTCTTCGCAATCACCTTCCTGGGCTCCATTATGTGGATTGGTATCTTTTCCTACCTCATGGTGTGGTGGGCCCATCAGGTCAGTTACTGCAGACATTTGCTTTGCTACGCTTCTTTTTTGTGTACATCAGTGTTTCTCTGTCCAGTTTGTCAGAATCCCCTGCTTTGCATGTTTTAGAAGTAATCCTACTTTAACACATTGAGATACTTAAAATCCCTCCTTTGCCTGATTATAATTTTAAGTGATGCTCAGTTTATGGTTTGAATTTTTCATCTCAGCAAAAATGTGAGTAATATGTGAGCATGTTTCCACCTTGACTCCTGGTTTGTCCTCTTAGGTGGGCGAAACTATAGGCATCTCAGAGGAGATTATGGGCCTAACAATCCTGGCTGCTGGGACCTCCATCCCTGACCTCATAACTAGTGTGATTGTGGCTCGTAAAGGCCTGGGAGACATGGCAGTGTCCAGCTCTGTAGGCAGCAACATCTTTGACATCACTGTGGGGTGAGCCTCTGTAGATAGATCATTTATAAAGCATCTGATCACACCAATAATTTAATGTTTTCTTCTTCATGACTCTTTTCTGTGTTTATCTCTCAAAAGTCTACCAGTCCCATGGCTCTTGTACTCGGCCATCCATGGTTTCTCTCCAGTGGCCGTCAGCAGCAACGGACTCTTCTGTGCCATTGTGCTGCTCTTCCTCATGCTTCTCTTTGTCATCATCTCCATCGCAGTCTGTAAATGGAAGATGAACAAGGTGCTGGGCTTCACCATGTTTCTTCTCTACTTTATTTTCCTGGTGCTCAGTGTGATGTTGGAGGATCGCATCATAGTTTGCCCTGTTTCGATCTGAAAGTGCAAACAGAGGCCTTTTCTACAGCCGGTGTTCTCTGCACTGAAGCAGAACTGTTGAACCTTGCATGTATGGATCTCATCAGCAAGGACCAGGATATCTAGTCATGTTAAAAAGGTGAGGATGTCTCATGGATTTTTTTTTTTAAAAACACATTTAAACTCTTTGAAACAATTACTGCTCAATAGATGTTATCATCTGTAAAAACAGACTGTCAGAAACAGATTCAACTTGCTAAAGTTTTCTAACCAACCAATCCTCATTCACGCACAGTTTCTGTATTTATTAAAAGAGTTAACACACTACCTACGCATACTCACAATATTTGAGTTGGTTTCACATATGACCTTTAACTTGATCTTTTAATTGCATCAGATAGTCTGCTCTGGTGCTGAGGTTTGGTGGTGGGTCAATATCTTTATTTTCCACTTATAAATGATTTTCTTTGCAGTGATTTAATTAAAAAAGTGCTGTCCAGCTCTGACTGTAGCAACATTTTATTCTTAACTTCATGGAGAGTTTTTAAGAGCTTGACATGATGACACCAAGCCCTTCAATAAAAACAGGAAATAGGTTGTAGATGACTTTTGATAGTTTTTAGGTACTAAAAACTTTTATCTAATTCAGAGCTCCAGATTCTAATTTTAGGGATTTGAAGGTTAAAGTAACATAAAGGTGCAATTACACCTTGATTTTGATAAAGTTCTGTTTTTTATTATTTCATAAATAATTACAATAAAAGCACATTTTTAGGCTATTTGTTAGAGTACACCTCCCTCCCCTCTCCTGTAGTGACACTGTTTCAAAGAGGATCAAATGTTTGCTTGTTGAGATTTGTCAAGACATTGACTTCCATGAGATGTACTCACTTTTTTCACACAACTGTGTATAAACCATTCAGAAAGCTACTGCAGCTGCTCTGCATTGTTACCAGTGATATGTCTGGTATGTCAGCAGCAATAAACCTAAAGCGAATTCTAGAAACTGATACATACTTTTAGCAACAAAGGCAGCTTTTATATTTATTTTTATATTACACCAGGAGATGTAGAACTAATGTGCATAGATTGTGCAGTTTGAGAGTGGCCACAGACACATTAACATGATATCTTCTCTTTTTACAAAAACAAAAAGAAAAAAAAAGAGAAAAAGAAAGTAGAGGTAGAAGTAAGTGCATACTTGGAACAATGTAGGTTTGTGAATTATGTGAATTTTGTACAATATGTAAGAATACAAATGACCCAACTATTGTTTTATAACTTTTCTAGAGATTCTGAGCTTGCTTGAAATGAGTTTTTATTAAATGTCAAGTTGAAAATAATCACACTTGAAACCAATAGGATAAATGTGTTTATTCATAAATGCAAGAAAATTATTGATCCAGCCAGGGAAATTTGACTTCTTTTTTTTTAATGTAAAAATCATACAAATCTGTATCTGTGTTACAAATTATAAACAATACATCAGAAACATAGTTCAAATTGACAGTTAGTGTAAACAACACAGACATAAACTCATGTTTTGGTCACTAGTGATTTTCAGACACTTCTTACAAAGTGGTTAAATTGCAAATTTACATGCTGTGAGATTGGTGTTTACTTCCAAACACACAGCCTTAACTAATCCAGCATTTTATCATTACAAGTGATTGTGAAGTCCAGTAATCAGTACAATATAAATGCAATCTAGGCAGATTTTCGTAAACGACAATATCAAGACACAAAACCGTGACACTTGTTTTGAAGTGATATTTAATTTGGGCAGGCAGAGCTTTGACATTTATTTTATTAACCGCAGCGCAAAGAAACCTGCACTGATATGTTAAAAAAAACGCAGCCATTTACAGTAAGTGGTTAAAATGCTCTCTCTCTCTCTCTTTGTACGTTATATTCAACAGTGCACAGTTGTCCAAATATCTAAAACTGACAGCTACCGCATATGGTTAAATTGCAAAAACAAAGTATGCTAAATACAATAGCCAAATATTATGTATATTTTTCAGGCTGCATCATCGTGTCAGTTAATTCTTTATCACAAAGAAATGTTGATTGAACAGAAGAAAACATTTTCCCACTATTAGTTTGATTGTACTGTTTGTAGAGGGTGGTCTTGGTGGTCACACACAATATATAAATAATGTAATCTGAACTTTAAGGGCTATTGCTTAAAAATCTGTAAATAGATCACAAACATTATTCCTATTTGGGCTCTTTTGATACATAATAGGAAAAAGGGTAAACAAATAAACACTGTGCATATAAATATATCTTTATTGAGTGGTCCCTTTTTGGTCAAGAAGCATGTTTTATAATCTGTGACCATCTACTTTAATGTGTTCAGGTATGTGAGCATGGTCATATCAAGTTTACTGGGTGCACATTTCAGAAATGCATTTACTTAAATGAATGTAGCTGGATTATCAGAGACAGTAACTTCTGCAATCGCCAAATAAAATGTGACTGTGGTTTTGGGCCTCTGAGTAATGTAACCTCAGAATAAAGAGCTCATCCTATCAAAGTGCATTTTAAAGCTAAAAGCAATTACATATTATACAAACACACACATAACAGTCTGAACAAGGTCCCCTGGACCAATGAGGAAATCCAACAATGTGATCATACATGTACTTTTACAACAGAAATAAAGGCATAAAATATTTTGTATAATAACTGTACAAACATTTTACTACAGGTGTACTGAAAATATGATAGATTTTCTGAATATTTACACGAAAAAGGCCCGTCACCTCATACCTCTCAGCTCTAACAGTGCTAGAAACTTGTGGCAGTTGCTTTACATTATAGTGGAATTTTCCCTTTGTGCTTTATAAGCGCTTCGTTCAGATGAGCTGGTCCTGAGTCTGAAGAGCAGTCCCATATAACAGCAGCAGTGGCTGTGGTTTGAGGGGAGAATGAACAAAACAAAAGTTCACAAACTAGGCTCTCCAAAAGTCTTTCTGCACTCCATGACCCCTGCTCCGGGAGGTCGGTCACAGTTGTGTGTCAGTTTAACCTGGTTGGAGGTGAGGCGGTCATAGGCCAACCTGTACTCCCGGTCAAAAGCATCTGCAATGAGATACAAAATTAAGCTGACTATGCAAGTAAATATCAGGGTCCCCATCTGTTTACAGAAGATAACATTAAAGCAAATTACTGATATACTGCTTCGAGCATCAGCAGTGGAAAAAAGAAACCAATATTTAACTTAAAAATGAATAAAATATAAAAGTTCAGTAAACAGATATTTATTTGGAAGTGGAATTCCTGAACTGTAATCCTACAATTTACTTAAGAGAAGTTCAGTTTTATGTCTGGAGATATTTAGAGGCATAGCTGCACTATAAACATTTGATTGTTTAATTTGCAGCAGTGCATCATATTAATAACAAAACTAAAAAAGTTAAAACCACATTGTAAAAGTAATCTTAAAAATTAAGAGTGCAGTATAATGTACAGTGTTTGCCTCTGAGATGTAGTGAGGTTGAAGTATAAAGTACAAATAGCTTAAATTTGACCTTCCAACATGACAGAGCAGAGTTAGATGCTAATGTTATTGTTAACGTGCTATTGTCAAGTCAAAATAAGATTTAAACAAATTAATCACTTTTGTTAATGTGTTAGCATCGTGAGCTAATTAACACAAAAATCAGAGTAGTTATAAGAGAATGTTACTGTATAAGCTTATATTATGTTTAGGTTAAAATGTAAAACTACAAAAATTGAACTGGGGTTATATTATTAAGTAATTAAAATTGCTGCCCTGTCAGTACAAAGAAAAGTGCAATAGGACAGCAACAAACGCAACACAAGCAGTGTGCTGTTCAAATAAAGAAACAGATTAGTAAAGAGACATTGCTCTTAAAATATTAATATAACTTTATAAGCTCAGTGTTATTCTGGTTTAGACAGTTCACTTTTTCATCAGTATTAGACTGGTATCAAACACTGTTGTGCTTATTAATTACCACGATCCACAAAATACAGGGTAAGACCACATTCATGACATTTTATTTATACTTTTTATTTTATGTTTTTTGTTTTTTTATCTAACTGTATGGACTAAAGTAAAGCCAAAAGGCCATAGAAAAATCCCAAAGGGAATGTTAGTTTTTTTTTTTTTTTTTTACTTACTGATATTAATGTTATTCTTTCCCAAAGCCACTAGAGTAAGGAACAATAAGTCTCTGTAGAGGCTCCTGTTTATGTGAGACAGAAGAAAAAATAAGTTAGGATTTCCAAACCCATTATTCCTTCTGACAAAACTTTACACACAATAAACAGACAATATTTTTTCCTCTCTCACCTCTGTCTCTTAAAACTTAACTCGACCCCCAACAGCTGGATTATCTGGCTCATTGGTTGATAGACATCACTCTTTTTAATGCTCCTCACAAAGCCCTGCAGTAGCTCCACCGTGAAAAGCTGGCCTTCTTCACACAGCCCTGAGCGGATCAAGGAGTTGGCACCTTCAAAGACGCAGAGATAAGTCACCCTGATCAATGGCTCACTTAAAATAAATTCTGATAAAAAATGGCATTACTAACAAGAGTCCTAAACTGAATTAGGTATGACGTTCTACTTCTATAATATGCAATTTTTAATTTGTGCGTAGATACCTCACCTTACTAGCTGAACACTTTTCAAAAGGTTATGTCAACTTTTGTGATAAAGTTTTACAGAGTCAGTAAAAGCTGTATATACTCACAGTGTGTGTTCCACAGGACGTAGCAGGGTTGAGCTTTGTCTTGGTGCAACTTTAAGTTGTCCCACATAATCCTCACAAGCACCTGCTTACTGTCCTCAGATGAAATGATGTGAGAGGTCTAGAGGGGATAAAAATTGAAGAAGATTAATCCCTTATTGCATCAGGTCTAATCAGTAGAATTAAGTTTATTAAAAATGTTTATTTACAGCTAAAATGGCATTTTCCAACATGTCTGATGCCATTGTTTCTTATCCAACAATAAGAGGCACCAAAGTCCCAGTTTAAGCTAGCTATAGTGTTTTCTAAATTTGATTGGGAAAATGAAAATCAATTTTAGCTTTAGTAAGTTCCCAGACATGAAATATATCTATTGATTTTCTTTTTCACTGCCAAGTGTAAAAAAGAACATGTTTTTCAAAATATGAAACTATTCATTTAGAAAGGAGATGATACAATAATAGTTTCCCCACAAACTCAGACATACATACCTGGTCTTCATGGCTACAGTGTTGAGAAGCCAGGATAAGAGCAGGCAGGTTACTCGGTAGCTCCAACCTTTTGAAGTACCAAACAAGGTTCCAGAAAACGATGGGGTGTTGGTCGACAACACTTGGGCTGGAGATGGCTTGGTCACCCTCGTTCACCAGCAGACTCTCCAGCTCCTTCCACAGAACTAGAGGGCTCAGGTAGGGCACTGTTACCTGATCAGTGGAAGCTACTGCAGCTGAAGCTGGTGCAGTCATCCCAGTACTTCCACTGTTCTCCAGCTTCTGCAAGGAACCTGCAGATGGCAATGTCTGCAGACAGTCTGCTGCAGACATTTTGGCCTCAGGACTGAGTGGTGCCAACATGTCCTGCTCTTTAACGGGATTACTTTTCATAGAGGACCTGCTAAGAGACAGAGTGGAATAGTATTAAAAAGGCCACAGTGATAAAAGATGTTTTATGAGATGAAAGATATTACACCTTTCATTTCTACTGAATTCAGCTTAAAATGACAGATGGGTAAAGGAAGACACAGAAGAATTCTGATCATACTGGTAATATTTCACCTGTTTTGTGGTCTCAGATCTTTGATTTCTACACTGAGGAAAGGCAAGAAGGCAGTGCCGCAGAAAGGACATGTGCTGTTTAAGTTAGAGTCATCTGCTGTCCAGCCTGCCATTATCTCCTCATCATACACCAGACAGTCACATGTCTTACAAAGTGAACAGCTGGACATCAGCACCTTCAAAAGAAATCAGGGAGGAAAGAGCAATTAATACAGGCTGAGTCTCGCTACAGATCAGTGTCTTTTGAGTATTTCTATATGAAAGTATCTTACCTCTATGGTGTAATTAAGGGTGGGTTGGAAGAGGCTGACATCAGGGGAGGAATCTGGAGTATGAGGAGCTTTTGATGGAATTGCCAAACCACCTGAATACAGTGGGGAATTATACAATTAGACACACAAAGTAAAGGCAAGATTTATCATGCTGTAACATATGTACCTGTGTAGAATAAATAAAAACAATGTGGATTAGAGAGAAAAAACCCCCAGCAAACTTCATTAAAGCTAGCAATCATTGAATGTTTTGTTTTTGTAAGGTAGGTTGGGTGACTGTGTCTCACATTTGTGTGTCTGAGTATGTTTCTGTGAATGTGTGTGCAGGTCCACGTGTTGATGTTTAACATAGGTCTGTGGCTGGGTTCAGAAAAGCCTACACACTGAATCTGCCCTCATGCCTGTTGGCCTAATTTCCCTCAGAACAACACTCAGCTCTTTCCATTGCTGAGCCCTACTCTTACTCTAAATTTAGATTGTCAAGAAGTGTTTTTGTTCATGATAAAACAAGTGTGCAGTTATAACAAGACTGCAACAAGCAAGAGCGTAAGCTATAAATATTTACATCAGAGATGCTTTCATCAAGAACTAAAGAATGCTCTTTTAATCTAAAACTAATGCTCACATATAAATGTCAGACAGAAAACTAGCAGCAGTATTACATGCACAGATGGATAAAAGGATGTGCAACAAACCAGAGAAGGAGTTGTGTCTGAAGACTCTGTTTGGGCTGCCGGGGCTGCCAAGGTTAACAGGGCTCCTCCTGAGCCGGGACACACCCCCATGCTGGGGGGAAGTAAATCCATCTGGGTCTAGACAGGAGTCATTATCGAGCAGAGAGGAACATTCTGCCTCTGCTGAGGTCAGAGATGAAACACTCATACGGTCACAGTTTGAGTCCTATAGGACACAAGGATGAAACATTCAGTCACTTTGCTGGAGCTTTTCTTAGAGCCATAAAAAAAAACATTTCTGAAAATATCACACATCTAACCTGTGTTAATGAAGTCTGGGAAGACAAACGTGAGTAGAGGCGACTAGCCTTCTCAGCCACACCCTTTCCTGCTGAAATTACACTGCTCTTGAAGATGTCAAGAGTTGGGGTAAACAGTGAGTCCATAGAGAACGATGAGGTGGAAGGAGTAGGAGATGATGGTGAAACCAGAGAGGAAGGCCTCTCCCTGTCTTTGCTACACATACCAAGAGGAAGAGACGGCGATGGTCTTAGCCTCTCCCTGGATCTGACAGGTAGCGAGAGGTGAGTATTGGAGCGGACCATGATGGAGGACTGAGGAGAGGTGTGAACAGATGAGGTGGAACAAAACAATGGGCTTGAAGGGTTCCGTAGGTCCAAACTGGGTGTGCAGCTGCTCAGAGGGCTGTTTCCGTTCGTGTACATCTCAATCTCCTCAGTTAGATTTCTGCTGGTGTTGGGTGTGCTGCTGTTGTCACATTCTTTTTCTGCTGCCATTTGTGACAGGGGATCAAACCCTGTCTCAACGCCTGTCCTTCTCACTGTTCCGGCACTGCAGCTGGCACTCCTCTCCACCAGTGGTTTCTGTTTATCAGTCTCTGTATCCTCTTCCTCTACTCTATGCAGTCTGTCAGTGGTTGGGTGATGATGCTGCTTGGCCGAGCTGAGAATAGGGACAGTGAGCCTCACAAATCCCTGTCCACCAGACAAGTCTAAAGATTTGGGCCTCTCCATCTTTGGCATAACTCCACATAAAGGCATGTCAGTCGATGGACTAGAAACCAGCCTGCTTCCACTGCCTGTCATGAAAAAAAAAAAAAAAACACATTTTAAAAGGATTTAATTCTTGCAGAATTCTTAAATTACTCATTTTGTTATTGCAAAAGATTGACTGCTACATTTTATAAATGATTCAGTGTTGCTGGTGTGAAGCTGTTCATGCTAACATGAGTTTATTTCAGTGGGAAAGGCAAAAGAAAACCTGGCAGCTGTGTGGGTGGGAGTTTTCATCTGAGAGTGACAATGCATCGTATTCTACGGCAAAATATAAAGTAATAACCATTTAAACCTATAATAAGCTATCAGGGCAATTAGTAAAGACTACGTATAAAGAAGACCAGCACGGAGACAGAAAAGTAACATTTTTTCACCTAAATCCATAACCAATTTCAAACAATCACTGATTTATATAACACATCCATTACAAGGATCCTTTCCCAAAAAAACAACTAAATATAACAGCAAATAGATGGACACAGCGTACTTTACACCCACACTGTGATATCTTTCCTCAGATTTTAAAGGCAGAGCATTCATTTTGCTCTAAGCTGACTCACGCTGCAGATATGGTCATAAAATGGAAAACAGAAGTAAAAAGCGCTTCACAACTTACTGGACTGCCTCAGCCCTTTGTCTTCCACTGGTGGTGTGTTGTCACTTTCTCTGCTGCACAACCTCTCCTCCTCTTTGGACAAGGAATCATAGCCTTGGTCAGACTGTCCACCTAAAAAAATGACATGCTTAAGTCCTCTTAATATTTTTCACATTTCTCTCTTAGTTTTTATTTTTATATTTTCCCCTCACTGTTTCTTCATTTAGAGTAAGTTGAGTGTATTGAAATTGTGCTAATAGTCCCATGGTATGCTTCATAAGAGACCGCTGAGAGTTTTTCTTCAAAGGAATGTAGTGACATTGCTAACATCTCACAGCATGCTGCATTACCAGAATAGAAATGCAAGATAAGCAGGAAAGAAAAGAAGTCTTCAAAACCTAAATCATAGTCACAAGGTCAAACAACAGAAAAAGACACAAACATGTTCTTTTGCTGCTTGTATCATTCTCTAATAGATTACTTAAGTACCTGAGATGAGAACAACCAGAGGAGGCTCTCATCTCTGCTGCATCTTCGTACCTGTGCTAAATCCATCATCACTGGAGTCCATTTTAGTAAAGTCGGTGTCAATGGAAGTGCGTTCGGCAGAGTCGTTAGCACTGTCCAAACTGCCATGACTAACTGTGTCGAGATCACTGCCGTCTACAGGGAGATAAGAGAAGAAAGAGTGGATGAGAAGTTAAACAAATGACAGAATACCAGCAGCCCTACTCACATGAGACCAACATATAAACACTCCCTGAACCGTGTTGTAAAAGTTATCACCCACTGCAAAGATATAGGAATGCTCTGAATGCCATCCAGCTCTCGTCATGATTGAATGAGACCAAACATTTAAAGATTTATGTCTTATTTTAAAGTCAAACCAGAGCAAATTGAGGGATGAGTTACTTTTTTTGCATTCCACAAACTGAGTTCAGATAAGAATGTTCACTGAAATAACTTACAAAACATGCTTCATATACATGATCATGTTTCCAGTCTAGAGCTTTCACTTTGCAGAATAGATCTAATCAAAATTAACATTACAACACAGAAACAATTACCTAGTTTATGGTGTAAAGCATGGTGTTTTCATTAGATCCACCACACACAATGTCATTGTAGTAATTAGAGACTCTTTTGGTTTGTTGTCAGAAATTAGGGATGCATCATCAAAAGCAACCTGTGCACTGAGACTGCTTGGGAGGAAAACCTCTTCACTCTGTTTAATTATCATTACATAACAGTGTCATTAAAGAAATGGAGGCTGTGAACAAAAAGTGCTGGAGGAAGCCAGAAAATCTTGAAAAAAAAACCCAAATGCTTTTTCAGAATCACACTTATTTACATGGTTTCAATAACAAGTAATAGTAACTAAATAAAAAAATATTAACATTATAAATCTTTATTCGTCTGAAGTTTGCCAATGACCATTTGGATGATCCAGAGGAGTCATGGGAGAAAGTCATGTGGTCAGATGAGACCA
>JBAMHW010000010.1:22274709-22290437 GCA_037177495.1 Rhadinocentrus ornatus | reverse complement strand
TTGCGGTTAATTGTGGAGTGTTGTGGCTTTTGTATTCGTGTTGCGGTTAATTGTGAAGTGTTGTGGCTTTTGTATTCATGTTGTGGGTTAATTGTGGAGTGTTGTGGCTTTTGTATTTGTGTTGTGATTTTGTATTGCTGTGACACTTCAGGGCCACCGTAGGATCAGAAGATAACAATAACTCCAATACTGAAGCTTTCAAAAGGGGGGGAAAGAGCATCCATGGCAGCAAGTGGTACACCAATGATGTGTGTCAAAAAATATATTTCAACATTAAAAAGAGGAAAAAGTTAAATGTTGACAAAGCAAGTCAAAGTGAATTGTTACTTTAACAAGATATTAAACACAATATATTCACAACAAGAACGAAAATTTGTTTCCCTAAAGATAAAGTTAATACCAATTACATACTGACAATATACACTAGGATTTCAGCAATGTGTAAAATGTGGAATTTTTGTTGAAGATGTAAAATAAAAAAACAAACAACACAGGAGATGTTAGGTCAGTTTACAGAAGAAAACTTTATTACCTTGAGCTGCTCTGATGACCAAGTAGAAATCATGAGTACAGCATACAGAAAGAGTGCCGTTTCACTTCTTTAAGCTCGTGTGTAAAGTTAATTTACACTAAGCTGGACATAAAAGTACTCTGTCCTTGCAAGATAGTGTTGGTGCATCAGGGCACTTTGTGTCTTGGAATATTTAAACATATTCTGTTACTTTTCAGATTAGACCTATTCGTGTCATCTTGCCCAGACTTCCTGTCGCTGCCTCAAGCAGCTTTCTGCCCAACTATCACAGCTATGAAATGATTTGTTTTACCAAGGTAACCTCGAATGCCTAAACGGAATCCCAGTTCTCTTTATCATGCACTAAAATGTTACTTCACAAAAGAGAGAGCAGCAAGTAATTTATGCATTAACAACGGCTCACTGCTACCTCCTCACAACCTCTGCAGTAGTTTTCAACTTCAGTTTCAAATTCACTGACTTGATGTTGGTGTAATGCTGTTCTGTACTGATTGTAGTATCTCGTCATTTTTTCTCCAGCTTTTTAAAAAAAATTTAAATAAATGCTGTTTTTTCACTTAATATTTTCCATCTTCTTAAAATGTACACTTTACATGCAGTGTTATATATAAAAAACAAAACAAAAAACAAATTAAATATATAAATTCAGGTTCCACAGAGTCCAGAGTGCTAACCATTACACGGTAAACCGCCGTTTATCCATTTAAATATACACTTTAGAAATGTTGTGGATCGTTGCTGTTTGTTGTTGTAAAATTCGTCCAATATTTCAAATCAAATAAGACACGAAATTGGGCAGAGATCGACTATGTAAAGAAAAATCGCTTGTACTCGGGATTTGATTAGACATTGATTAGACGCTGCCACCTTGTGGTCAGAACGTGGAATTGCAGAGTCCAGAATCTCATGTTCACAGTAAAATCAACAGCAATATATTACTAAGAATCCTGCAGTCAGTCTACTGCAGGAAGCACAATGTCAGAATGAAAAGGAAATCGCTTTTACAGTATTATATAATTAAATATTTCTAATATCGTATCAAAGTTACAAAATGTTACCAGAAAAACGTTGACAAGAAGACATGCATGCAATTTCTGTCTAAAAGGTTATTGCACCTGTTTTCTGGTAATTTCTGCCATTTTTTTCTATTTAAAGCTCTTTTATATTTGCAGGAATTCGTTTTGCAATGACAGATTTCAGTTTAGTAAATTAATTAATTAATTAATTAATTAATTAATTAATTTAAATTTAAAGGGATTCAATACTAATTAATTACACGTAATTTTTTCCCTAGTAACACTTATTTATTTATTGGTTTTTGAACATGATGTCAGATTAATCCTCTGTTGAAAAACTAAGATCTTTATTTAAAACATTCAAATTTCATAATTCCTTAAATACCAGAAGTTACAGCCCAGTTTTGCAGCATTACAGAACCTCCAGCATATTTGACTGTATTCAGGGTGTACTTTTCCTATACTTGATTCCTCAAGAATTCTACTTTTGTGTTTCCTCCATCAATAAACTAACCTCGGTGATAGGTATGCACTGATTTAAAAATTCTAAGCCTGTACTGATGATAAGAATAACCATTTGTCAAAAAACTAACACCGACTGTTTTGCCACTTGTTATCTTTTTAATTCATGAGAAACAGTTAATTAGTTGAATGAATGAATGAATGAATGAATAAAATATATTTAAAAAAGGGTCAAAAAGCAAAATCCTTTCACCACTGGCTCGCTGTTGTGCACTGCATGTAGACCAAAACAAAGTGTGTCATGAGCCGCACCTCCCTCTCCTGCTTCCCTCCACTCACCTTGTCTTCAAATGAATGTGCAAAGACACTGACCAAAACAATAGCACCATTTTGTAGTGCTATTGTTTATGCTGCTACTTACCTGTCCAGAAGAAGCTAGCTCCGAGTCAAACTGTACTCCCTTTAGCTCTCTTAGTGCTCTCCACTTTGGAAATACAAGCCCAATTTTAATCTGGGTTATGTCCCTTTCTTCATCTGTCAACTTCTTTGCCAACAACCATTGTGTTTTTTGAGGGAATGTCAGAACCTGGTTGTCTTGTGGTTAACATTTTGTTACGCTCTCCGCCATTTCACCTAAAAAATAGGCGCTGTCATTGCGCTGGCTGAAGCCTTTTATTGCTGATAGCTCCGAGAGAAGGGAGGAGGCAGCGATTCATATGGACATTCATAAACACACAGCCGGACCGGCTGGTAAACACGGGGCTGGAGATCAACACAGAAATAGGGTGTTTGATTCCTGCTATACTGTAGGTGAAAATATACCTCTAGTTCTTCACATAGCCATTTTAAATTCCAGAATATTAGAAATGATAAATTTACGCTTAATGCCCCTTTAAGATATTGCAGCTGTGCTTCCTTAGTTGAAGTTTTTTTCTGTCTAAGAAAATTCTCACTGATATTTGAACACTAGTTAGACTGGTTTAGATAATTCATTTAATTGCTGTTCCAGCCTTACTTTGCTAAAGGGCTTATTTCTATGCAGAGTTATGTTTGGTCAAGGTACATTTTGATCTGGAATCTGGCAGATATAGACACAGAGGCATTAAAAATCATAAACCACACTGAGATGAATACTTATTTTGCATTAAGAATAACAGTTAAGATCCAGCTTCAGTCTGTTGGATCACCACAGTTCTTATGGCAAGACGTGACAATAATAAAAATCTGCATCTGAGCTCTGCTATGGATTTAACCGGAGCCGAGTGCAGCCAGAGGATGAATATTTTAATAAAAACACTGTTAAACTTAATTTGCTGGCACAAAATTATTGGGAAAATAAAAACTTTTATACAGATAATTATTGTAAGTCATTATAAATATTTCATGATTACTTTGCTTATCCCTTTCCTTCATAAATCTGCCATTCTGGCTCTAAAAGATGATATAGGGAAAATTAAAGATAAGTGACACGTAGTCCAGCATCAGTGTGTTCAGCACCCAGTTGCTGTCTATCAGAGTTTGTAGAGATAAACCTTCTTCTCTGTGAAAGCTCAGGTAAACACAGTTTTAGCTAAAAGCTGTAGCTGGCAGGCTAAATGCAGAGAAATTAATTGTGCCTTCAGTTTGCACTAATGAGGGCAAATCCCTGGAACTCTTCTGTGAGCTCCTCAATATTTTAACATTTCAATAATCAGCCTAAATATAGCCCTAAACTAAATGCAAACTCTCTAAGTTCTGTCATTTTATGCCCCGTACACACATGGACTTAACAAGCACAGACTGTTCTTAATTAAACTGCAGTGTTCGTTTTGCAGCTTAATGCATATGTTGATATTATGGTGAAAGAGTTGTTAGTTACTTTAATCATCCCTCCTTTTCATCCTAAGATACTCATCTGAAATTATTAGATTGGAAGGGATGGAACAGAAAATCCACAGCCTTTGATCTGTATAAAATTTACATTGTAATTGCTATTTTTTCTCTACTTAAGAGGAAGCTTATGTGAATAATCAACTTTGAATGTCAGACAAATCAAGAGAATATCTATGAAAGTTTGACCTTTGGTTACAAAGGTCGGCATTTGTGGTTTTGTTGACAGTGTGCTGTGATGGAGGGATAATAAGAGGCAGACAGAAAAAGTTTGAACTTTTTTATCTGTCAGACTTTCTCTTTGCATTAAGTGATCAGTTGTAACTATTTACTGTATTGCAATGTGCTAAGAAACTGCTGTAACTGTATATTGATCAAAGCTTCTGAAGGTTTTTTCTTTTAGAATGAATGTCTTTAAAAAAAACACAGAACCATGGAGAGGGAATGGGTTTTCTTTATCTATGAGGATTGATTTAATACCAAATGTGAGATGTAAATAGCATAAATGTGTAATAAAATGTAATGTAATAAAAGCAGATGAATTCCAGCTGACACGTTTAATTGGAAATGATGAGGTGCAGAATCCATGTTTTACTGAGGATCCTTAGAACAGGACAGGGGCATGCATGTTTTGTAACTGCGTATCTGATGTCATACTTTGGATAGAAATTTTATCCAGATTGGTCTTGAAAAGCTCAGGAAATCAAAAACATTTCCTGTCTCTTGCACAGGGAATCAGTTGAAAGGCAGCACCAGCTCCCCTGCCCCAGTAATCACAGCTTTATTAGTATATCAGCTCCTATATAAAAACGATATCGCACATTCAGTCCACTCAAAAGTTAAATTAGTCACTTTTCAGCATCTGTTCTGATTTTAAAGTGGATTGTTGCTGTATTTGACTCTCTTTGACTCTCTGCACTGGTAATGTGAAAGTACATAGTTTTTATTTTCAGTACTGTTATAATTTTCACCAAGCCGCAAAAACAATATCCCTGAGTTCTCATCTTGGTACAGTGTGACCTCGTCTCTTTATGTTTCTTTTATGTTTTTTTAGATACCCTCAGATCTCCTGACTTACTGGATCAAATTCCTGGCAGCGGGGTTTCACTCTGAGCTTCTTGGCTGTTGGGTGGGTGGCATTTTAATCATCTATGGTACTCAGGAAATCTGCAGAGAAACACCTGAACACCCCCAAACCGATGAGCAGGCTTACTGCAGTTTCTCCCAGTTAAATTGTGTTCATCACCAATTAGCCGAAGTTCCCCAATAGTTCTGGTTTAACATTAAATTTGATGGTTTTTACATGTATTCCATGTTTTAACACTACATGTTTATGTTGTGACTGATGTCACTAAAAACACGAACCAGCATGTCTGGTGATACTTGGAAGCATCTGCAGTCCAATAAAATACTATAACTAGAAGCATTCAGAGCGCAGACCTCCAGGCCATTTTTTTTCGGGGTTTTTTTGGCATTATATTTTAAGTTAGACTAATGGTAATATTATTCTAACCTTCCCATAGTAAAGAATCCTTTAAAAATATCTTGGATCCAAGCAGTGATCCAGATCACCTTGAAATTTCATCTAAATCTACCCAGAACTTTTTGAGTTATGTTGTTGACAAACAGGCAGAAAGACAGACAAACCAACACTGTTGAATACATGACCTCACCTTGGCTGAGGTAATAATTAACACCTTATTGTACTTATGTGATTCTTTGCATAAATACTATACAGTCTAGACAAATAGGGTTAATATTTAATCATTAATAGGAGTTAAAAGTTTAAACATCAAACTGTGCCGCCTGATGCAAACCTGTGTATACTTATGCACATAGAAAAACAGAATCCTTAAATAATTCAAAACCCTTTAGAAACCTTGCCTTTGATGATCTTCCACAGTGTATCATCTCAGTGATGCATAGGCAGGCTCCAGATTGAAAACTTTAGATGTCTGGCCACAGCCCGTTAGTCATAAATGATGCTGGGTGTGATCTCAGGTGATTCAGGTTCAACACTTAACAGGAGGCAGCAGTGACAAGCTGCTATTTAGTCCGGATGTCACTTTAAACTGTGGAAAAACAGCTGATTAGAAAATAGTGATTGCACTCTGTAGTGAACATGCATAGCTGTTGAAAACATTTTAAAAACAGAAAATATTGTGGTTTAATGAATGCAGTGTTTGTCTTTATAATTTAGTGGAGGAAATCTAAAGCTGCACAGATCTACAGTGTGAAACCTTACCTCTAAAATGTCTATGTGAGCATGCCTCAGAAAAATGTTCATATTTATGAATTTAAAAGGTTTAAATAAAGGATAATGTATGGTAATAACATTATTCATCTAAAGACTCCAGAGGAGTTCAGCGACTGCAATAATCCCATTGCATTTATCGTTAGTTAAACTGGAATCCCTCATCAAGTGATTTTATCTCCAGTTATCCAGGGTATTAACCTGACTGAGACAGGTTTCTGATGGTAGAATAGGTATTTAATTTAAAACAAACTTAGGTACCAAAACAACACCCAGATTTGATATGACAGCAATTATAAAAACCGTCCTCAGAGGAAAACAGTCACATAAAGTAGGATCAATTCTTACTACACAGCTTAAAGATGGCATCATAATTACCAGCAACAATGAAACACTGTCTGTGCATCGATTGTCAGCGTGTTATTGCTTCAACAGAGGGTGAAATATGTCAATGATCAAATTCTGTTCACTAAATAAAGACGTTAATTAGCCTGAAACAAACATAAAATCTCTCTTGAAATGGACTTTTTACATATGGTTACCTTGAACGCTGCACAAGATATTTGTGGGACTTAAATTGGTCAAATGAAATATGAATTTTAAATCTACAATTTGACAGAGAGAGAGAACATTTCCAGTGATTTCAAAGACAGCTCACAAACTGACACTGCTAATCTCACAAGAAAATAAACTGTGTTTTATCTACATCAGTGGGTATCCATTATCTGATCATGCTCATGTTTCTTTTTTTTTCTAGTCACACTTATAAAAAAACCCAACCCGACATCAGTAATATAAATTAATGCATAAAGCAATTACCTTTATAAATACAAAACATAAATGTCCAAAGCAATCAAATCTTAACATCCAATGTTCTCAAAACATAAACCAAGACAATTGCATTAAAAAAAAAAGTTTCCACATAAAAAACGACACTTCATTTGTGTTGGGAAAAAAATCCAAACTTTAGGCTTATTCTGTGTCTGTGACTCTCAGTAATGTAATAAATGCATGAACACTGGTGACCCGAATACATGTCCTCATTTACAATAAAACTTAGCTTACAATAGTTTTAACTGTGAGATCATTACTAAATAACAGTGAACAGTGGATACAGAACCATTATAATTGCTTTCTATCTATCCATGCTTTCTCTGACTTGCTACACTCAGCACAGTTCCCATGTCTGACATTTAGCGTAGAGCATTTGCTTCTTTTGCGTGAACATTTGTTCGCTGCAGAGCAGGTGTACTTCACATAGGCAGCACCTTGATCTGCTGCTGTACACAATGAATGTTCATACATTGATGTTTTGTACATCATGAATCTTTGCCCACTTTGACATGGTCAAGGCTGCAATTCCCTTCTTCCTGTAGGGACAATCACTCCTGTTTAGGGGATATTATAAACACTTTACTGCTCTTGAATAATAAACCTATATCATGGATAAAAATGAGCATGAGGATAGCTCTTTCCCTGTACATAAACTGTCTACCCAGTTCATGTATACTGCCCTTAGCAGTGTTTGGAACAATAACGTTCCACTTCAGGAGGTCCATAAACAGGTCAGGCAGCAGTTTGAGTGATTAGTTATATAAGAAAATAAAATGGGTGAATGGTCGCTGGTGTGGGACACTCTTTCCTTCCCTCTCTCCTACTGGGCCATGGAAAGAGTGCAACTGTGAGGAAGCCAAAGAGACCATCCAGAGGAGCTGCAGCTGTCTCTCCATTTCAAAATCTCAGTATCATAATCAAATGCACACACAGACAAAGCAAGGGCCAATGGCTGAAAGTTTGTTTTCCAGCTGCTGGCACACTGTTGCATTGAAGTGGAAGGTGGGCACTTTTAGAGCAAAGAGCTGGGGCTTTCTGGGGGTGGTGAGGGTGTGTGTGTGGGGCTGTGACGCATGGGCAGAATGTCGTAGTGGCTCGGGATGTGGCTGCTGCAGGGGAGGCTGTAGGGGCTCTGGGAGAAGCCGGTGGCCATTCCATTGGGCCCCTGCAGGACGCTCACAGTTGGTTCTGTGGTGATTTAGGGAAGAAATGAGGAAGAAAAATAGGAGGTAAGTTAGCTAGGCTGAAGACAGGCATGTACATGCTCAGGACAAAAGTAAAGGAATGGGTGCATGCAACAGAGACCCAGGTCACATTTCCTCTGGGGGAGGCTTAAAAGGTTTGTACAGGAACACAACGGGGGGCCTGATCAGAGAGGCCATAAGCTGGAGGACCCTGCTGAGCTCCCCACACCAGAGCAACAATGCACTCACCAACATCATAGACATTCCTGCTCACAGTGCCCAGGAGTGTGGCGGTGCCTCCAAAGGGCACTTCACGGTGGGAGGGGGATTTCATCTCCACATAACTGCTCTCTGTGTGTTTGCAAGCCAGCCCTGGTGGGTCTCTAATGGTGGCGTATGGATTATCACTATTCAGGGAGCAGGAGCTGTTGGTACACATGGGGCTCTTGATGTAATCTGCAGTAGCAGCAAGACAAGGACATTTTCAGTATAAACAAAGACGATTGTCACAGACATATAATGGTGGTATTAACACTGGAATCTAAACAGATATTAGAGCAAGGAAAGGAGAATGGCAATGAAGCTCATTGTCATTCTGAAGAAGTTGAACTTCTTTTGTCTCTGATGGGTGACTAATGGTGGTATATAGTAATCAGAGTACAAAGGGGAGAGAGTGGAAGGCTCATCTCATCCATAACAGTCTCATCAATCTGATAAGAGGGTTCATTAGAGACCGCAGTGAACCTCTTCACACCCTTGGGTCCCTCACATTCACCACCAACTACACAGTGTGGGAGACAAAGCGATGTATCGGGCACTGAGCCATTAAAAGCAATTACTGTAAGAATAAAACCTCAGACCACCATGATCTTGTCCAAAGTTCAGATTTTCACATAAATCATAGAGAATATATTTATGTGAGATTTTGGGTCAGAAAAATTTAAGTATTAGAAGTGGAAGGAATCCAAAAGAGAAAACTGGTAAACTGGTAGGTGAGCTGTTAAGCATGAAAGGATTTTGTAATTATGGTGTTGGTGAAGCAGAAAAGGATTAGATATGCAGAATAACATCACAAACACACACACAAAGAATCGGTCCCAGCGGTTATTTAATTTACCTTTTCTTGAGCCTCTTTGTGTCTGTGCCTCACCCTGTTGAACATCTGGGGCAACACAAAAAGGCATCTCATAAATTTCCCAAAAATGTGAACGCTGACAACTAATGTGTTATATAGAATGTTAATTTTGGAGGAATATGAGAAAAGTGATGGCTTAGCTGTAATGAAAATTAGATTTGCTTTCCTATCCCCCAAGGCTTACAAGTTTACATTAATGAGGAGATGATGGGAAATTTGCTAGACAATACAAATAATGGAGGGGAGACAAGGCTCATCTTATGGCTAACTTAGATGATAACTTTTCATAACCTATCATAAGAATCAATCTGCTGCATGCTCAAACAAAAATGTGGTTTATGGCTAAAAAAACCTGCAATTTGCATGATTCCTACTGTACAGTAATTCTTCTAGGTTGTCACAAATTATCACGTTAAATACATCATTTTGTGGTTATAAACCATTAAAATTTGCACATATATGATCTAAATCACAACTCAATGATATAAAATATATCACCCATTGTCATTTATTTACTGAGAAAAATGATCCAGTCTGAAAAGTTTGGTGTTCTCATTCAGCAGATTGACAATCAAGTTTGAGTGGATTTCCTGTTTTATTAAAATTACTTTTATCACAGTCTGATCTTCAAACATGTGTTTGAAAAAGTGTATTGTTGCAAGAAAAAAAAGGTTGTTGATGCTGATCAGGCTGGAAAATGTCATAATTCACCCTCCCACAGTCAGACAGATTATACAGTTTAAAACTATTGTTATAATGTATTTACAGATCAAACAACTTCATAAAGGAACCTCTCTCAAATAAGTTAATATTGTTGTTCATAAGTCCACTATTAGGAGAAATCCATTTATGTCCTACATTTAAGGAACTTCTGTACAGAGAAGTGGGCTTAGATTCATCCACAATTGTGTAGGACTCTTCAACAACTGCTGCAAATACTTAGTCATCATTATGGTTACAAAACAAGTCAGACTAGATCAGGGATCTCCAACTTTGGTCTTGGAGAGCTACCGACCTGCAGGTTTTACATGTTTTCCTGCTACAACACACCTGATTCAAATCATTAGGTCATGAACAGGCTTGAGTTCATGTGTGTTGTAGTTGGGGATGTGTGTTGTACTTTCAGGGCAGTAGCTCTTGAAGACCAGAGTTCGAGGTCCCTGCTAGATGTTCACATACTTCTCATATGCTTTTTTAATCAGCTTTAGGATATGTGTTTACATATTTATGCAGAAATATATTTAAAAAAGTCTACAAAGACCACAATAATACACTGAAGTGTAGCTCAAAGCAGACACAACCTCATTGGCATGTTTACTAGTGTAGAGTACCTTTCAACAATTAAATCCTGAAAGATGTGTTGATATGATTTATTACAACTCTGCTTTCTGCATTCATAATCATTATTTGCATACACACTATTGCCCGTATCTCCTCTGATTGGTTGCCAACTGGAAAAGTTACAGCTGTCTCAGATATATAGACAAATAATTCTTTGGAGTTGCTTACAACTGCAGTTTAGGATGTAAAAAGCCATTTTTGAAATGTCAATATGTTAATTAGAAATGCACAGACTTAATTTTCTGCAAGTCTCCTTCTAAGACTGCAGACTTTGACCCCGTGTAAGGCATCTTAGGAAGGAAAGAAGGAATAATGAGCTCATAGTGACCCCTATTCATCTTTGCACCAGTACTGTCCCTGTTCCACATGCATATCTTATTAAAATCAGAGCAAAGGTTAAGTTTAACAAGAGAATCCTGGTTCATCTTCATTCACAGCAGCTTTTTGCCAAAAAAAGGTCTGCATTAATGACACGTCTATGAACTTGAACTTGCAGTTTTGCACATTTTTGCTCACAAGTCTAAATTCAGCCTTTATGTCGTGTGACATGACATGATTTGGAAAGAAAAAAAAAAGGAGTTTAACTGACCTATGTCATTGAGGTTACAGTAGGCTCTCCATTCAGAGCCATATCTGCTTTTCAGGGTGCTTGACTGTGAAAGGAAGAATATAATTGGTTTTCATTCTTGTGTGTGATACTAGGAATTAAAATACTGTGTGAACACTGTTGAATGGCCGTACTTTGAGTGTCAGAGTGCCATCCAGGTTACTGGAAATGGTTGAAACGACATTACACTGAGCCACGGTGTGATAACTAGGGTTGGAGAAGCACTGGCCACTGCTGCTGCTGTTCTGACTTTGAGTGATCTCAGAGCCACTGGTCCTCATCGCTACAGTACTGCCACACTCTGAGAGGTTTACAGGTTAAAAGGTTTTAAAGATAAATATGTGTGTCACATTTTATATTAAATTGATGCAAGTACAATAATATTAAGATATTATTTATTTATTCAACATTGTAATCATATTGTGCAAGGTGTATGATTAATATGCACAATTATTTAGCCATAGCATAGTAGGTCTAAATATCTTACCAGAAAGAGAATAGTCAGTATTGTTAACGTGTGTTGCCTGAGTGTAGGAAACACTGGGTTGGATCTCATGGCCCTTGTCCCTCTGCCTCTGTCTGTACCACACAAACAGACTAAGCATGGCCATGATGATGAGGAGGAGAAAGATGATTCCCATGACAGCCCCTGCAGACTGGCGCTCTGAACCTAGTGCTGGGCTAATCTTAGTGTAGGGGTTGAGCTCGTCCATCATCAGAGCTGCTACATAGAAAACACAGAGAATGGGCCATTTAAACAGTGTGTATACATCTGTGTTTGAGTGAAAATGCGCCACAAAATTTCAACCAGCTCAGTCACCTCTCACCTTGATCACAGCGGATGCCTTTATATCCTGGGCTGCAGTAGCAGGTTCCAGTCACGTAGTCACAGGTAGCATTGTTCAGGCACTCACACAGCTGCTGGCAACCATATCCAAATGTACCAGCAGGACACTCTGCATATCAGAGAGGCACATTACTACATCCATCACAATTAAACCACTTATTGACCAGGAGCCAAAGTGTTTAGAAAAAACACATCCACATGGTAATTTTACTCAGGGTAAAAAAGGTATTGGGTCTACTCAACTCTGCTCACAGCTCATCCCAATGAAACCTGTTCGGCATGCACACTGGCCGGTGATGTGGTCACAGTCTGCGCCATTCTGGCAGCGACAGACTTCAGCGCAGTCCCTGCCATAGAACCCTGAAGGACAGTCTGGTACAGAGATGTATAAAAATGTTGGGGTGGGAAGGGTGGAGAAAAGAAAGAGAGGTGAAGACAACATAAAGAGTCAAGGTCATATCGCATGGGAGCAGAAAAATCAATATAATTCAATGCCTCTGCTGCATACTCAATAAGGGACTATGTGAATGAATGGAAAAGAAAGATTTCCTGCTTCAGCAGAAAATCTAGTTATGCTGTTAACATAAGCAAGAGAAGGAGAAAAAAGCAAAGAAAAACAGGAATGGCAAGAATCTACGTGACAAAAATAAAAAGAAAACATTTGAAATAAATGACATTTTCATGCACAATGGCAAAAGCTTGACACAGAAAACTGCACTAAGTAAACCCTTGGGGTAATCAATAATGGAATTTGAATCACTGGACTGATGTTGATGATCTAAGTTAATGACTGGAATGTATGATGAGCAAAATGACGAAGTGACTATTAACTTCAGTGTAATGTTACTCTCTTAAGTGTGAAAATAAATAAATAAATAAGTAGAATTGTAAATTAAGTCATCCAGTTACACCAAAGTCTTTAAAAAAAAGTTCCTGTTTTCATCCACTTCAGTTCTGCTAGCTGACCAGTAGATGCCACTGTGTGTCTATCAAGTGTGCAGTAGAAACTCACGCTGTGTGCAGTAGAGACCGGTCCAGCCGGGGCTGCACCTGCATTCCCCGTCATAGGCACTGCACTGGGCTCCGTTGTGACAGTTACACGAGTTGAGACAATCAGGGCCCCAGTGCCCAGAGGGACAGGCTGCAGACGCCAGAGACACAGTCAAGCTCATGGTCACAGACACTCTCCCATACTTACTCTGTACCCCAAGACATGCACATGTCAAGCACTGAACACATGTTTGAGGGAATGTCAGTTTTCCAAATAATCATACAAAACATTACATGGAATATTTTAACAACTCCCAGCAGAAAATCCAGAGTGATTATTACCCTCCACCCGCCTGCATCTCACATTATTTGAGCAGACATATGTGTCAGGTTGAATATCTGTCGTGGATCATCCATTAGTTTGGAAGTTATTTTTACTCCAAATATTGTACATGCACACAAACAAAATACTCATCAATTTCCCATGACGTGGTGGCTCAAAGTTGTGTTAACGATCTTTGGCCTACGGTGCACTAAATCAAAGAGCATAATGTATTACAATAACCATTTAAGCAAGCTATGTGTTTTACATCATCTAGGGCCGAGGGCAGTTTTTATATATGCGTAGGGTCATGAACATGACTAATGTGTATGAAGGTAATTGTGAGGGATAAATTATGAGATGGGAAACAGACAATGAAAGAGTGAAATATGAAACTGAAAAAAAAAAATTAAGGATGAAGAGAAGTGAACCCATACCCTGAGAGCAGTCCTCTCCTTTCCAGCCTGGGAAACATTGGCAAGAGCCATCGATGGGGTTGCAGGTGCCATTGTTGGTGCAGAGGCAGATTTCAGCACAAGCTCTACCATACTTGCCATTCTGACAGACTGCAAAACAGGGAAAAAAAACAAACAAACAAAAAAATTGCTTTCCAAATCAAACCTGAGTTGCTTGTGTTTACTACAACCATTAACCAGTAAACTATATTAACATCATGACATCCAACTTGAGCGCATTACAAGACACATTTATACAAATAAACTCATCCTTTGACAGGTTGTGTAAACATTTCATTTAATGGATGATATATTGTTCTATCTGAGTGGACATGAAGTGAATTGATCTGTTTAGACAAAAGGAGGAGTCAATTGCTGCCTCCTGTGGCACAATTGCCCTATTTCCACCCACTGGAGTGGAATGAATGATGCACCACAGAATTAAAATAGACCATGTACACAGACCGCTGTATAAATATTTTATGAAATTAATATTTCAATGCACTCCGGCACTCTTCCATAAAAGATATAATGTCCAATGAAACCTCCATTTTGTTTTTTGGGAAGACAACAGGACAGTTTGTACCAAGGTGTATCCAACCCTCAGGATCAACAAGCTGTAGCTGTAGCAGACAGATTAAAGGGCTCATATAAACAGAATAGCCCAGTGTTGGTATTATCTGATAAGGTGCCTCACTGTTGAAAAAGATGGGTTGGACTCATTTTCATGTGGGGTGATTTTAATGATTACATTTCAACTGGTTTTCCCTCAGCTTGAGAGCACTTTCAAGCTCCTTCAAGCAGGTTGTCATTAAGCCTTGAGGTTGGCTCCCCCATGCTGCTTCGGGGGATTCAAGCCTCAGCTCACTAGGAGAGCTTCATTAGGCTGGGACTTTGTGTGCTGGACGGAGGACAAGTGAAGACGCCGATGGGGCTCAACAAGAGGAGAATGTGCTTGTTGTCGGCCACCTTCGTCCCTCGCTGCCTAACGCCTGCTCAACAGTAATTATAGCCATGATAAATTAGGACTGGCTCTCATCTTTACTTTTCTCTTTTCCTTCAGCTAAGCTATTAAACTTTTATTTATAAGACACTGCTCAAAGCCATGAAAGAGAATAAAAAAAACCATTGCCTTTCAGTAATTTATTTTAAAAAAAAAAGTAAATTATATGAAGTAAAAATCTACAGCACACTTGAATTAAGGAGCCTTGTTTAATGCAGACTTTTGCTCCATTTTAAAGTCAATGAGGAGCTGCTAACAAGACAAATATAGCACCTTGGGTCACACAAATTGTCACACATGAGCTGATTTCAAGATGTGAACAAAAATAAAAAATGAAGACACGCACCCCTTATACTAACACGTGTTGTGTTGACAGAGAGCTTAAATTTGAAATTCTTTATAGATTTCCTTTAAGGCTTAGAAAGCCAAAAATGAGATGAAATTATGACTCATGACTTCTTTAAGTGTAACATCTAAATCAAACACATCTTTGCTGATAAAAGGAGCATAAAGGCAGCAAAACACCAGCTGCAAAATCATTTCAGATGTTTCCACACAACAAGGTCTTCCCGTGTAATTAAATCATCTCCAAGCAATACACAAAAGACAGGTTTCCTTGAAATTAGAATTAACAAGAGGAACAGATGTGCACGAGTTGCCTCTTTGTATATTCATGAAAATCAATTCACATTCACCTCCCTGAGTTAGGCAGAGGGACAGCAATGTTATGCAATGTATTCTTTTTCTGATAAAGTGAGTCCAGCAGTTTTAAAGTCTCTGTTGAAGGTTGAAATTTTTTATTCTTATTTATTTATTTATTTATTTATTTATTTATTTATTTATTTATTTATTTATTTATTTATTTATTTATTTATTT
>JBAMHW010000010.1:22263426-22274609 GCA_037177495.1 Rhadinocentrus ornatus | reverse complement strand
TTTATTTATTTATTTATTTATTTATTTATTTATTTATTTATTTATTTATTTATTTATTTATTTATTTATTTTATTTTATTTTATTTTATTTTATTTTATTTTGTTTGGGAAACAATAATACTGGTAATTATTTGTGGAATGAAATCAAAGAAACCAGTGGGAGAGGTAAATGCAGGTCATTTGCTAATCTAATTACAGCCAGTGCATGAAAATATACAGGTGGACTTTGAAATACAGAGAAAAATTATTTATTTATAGACCCTAAAATGTTATTGGATAGTTTAAGTATCAGCATGATTGCTTTGCTTCCTATAATAGCACAAACTAAACCTTCATGGTGAAAAGATTTGACTGTAAGTGAAAGTAAAAAGGATACAAAGGCTACTTGCCTTGGTTGCACAAAGGGCTTGAGAAGCCGGACAGGCACTCACAATGACCGGTAACATGATGGCATGGCCCGGTGCTGTGCACACACTGCGGACACGACTGGCTGCAGCGTTGCCCATAGAACCCAGGAGAGCAGACTGAAAGCAGCGAAGCAAAGCATGACAGGAGAGAAGAGGGAATCAGTCACCAATGCTGGATGGAACAAGAGGTATATAATTATGAGACACACAATGACAAGAGCGATCAAGGGAGTAGAGAAAAATCAAGGCTGGAGGAAATATAGCAGAAAAGACAAGGAGAGACAGCAAAGGGAGGGTGAGAGCAGAAAAGTCAGTCATTATAGTAATCACTGCCATTTTATCTGCAACCACAGACAGAATAGTAAAAGAGTTAGAAAACTGTGAAAGTCTGTTTCATGTCAAGTCTTAAGTGCAGTTTTATGATCTGATTATGTCAGTAAATACACAACTGAGTGTTAATAATGCAGATTTCATAAAAAAAAAAAGTAAACCAGCAGGAATTCAAATACTAGTATAAAGGTTATTTTTACTAACACTATACTGGAAGATAATCAACAGAGCAAACAACATGAAAACTGGCTAAAACTGAATAGTCAAAGATATCAGCACTACATTTCCATTTTAAATTTAGGAAGAATTTCCTCCAATGTCACTATTATCATGGGACAATTCTTGTTTTTTTAAATGGATACTTGACAAAATGACAACAGTCGCGAATATGACTTTGCAACTATTGAAAATGAACTTTATCCAGTGGGTTCAGATTTTCTTTCAAGCACCAGGTGGGATACATTTTTATCACTCTCTGGAGAAGCGTGTAATCCCCCAATTAAATGTTTAGAGAGACCATAAAAAGAAAAAAACAAAAACAAATCAAAACAGACACACATTTAGACAAAAACTGCAGTTATGAGATTTTTACCTGACGAGTAAATTACCTGTGCAAATATTGAATTTGTTGGAGTAATCATTTCACGCAAGCGATACACATACATATAGCTTGTTCAAGTTTCTCTCTTATATTCCACTCAAATGGATGTTTACAGGTTTGTGACTGAATTTTGCTCCCAATCAGCGAACCCCTCACTTGAGAGCGGCTTCAGACAGACTCTTTTCAGAAACCAGAGCTGGCGGTCCCAGTGAGCATGCCCACTGATGAGCCTCAGGCGAGGACTGCGAGTCTCCCACTGTGAGCTGGTTGTTAAGGACAGTGTGGGAGGATGTGGAGTGAGAGTGTTTATGCGTGTGTGTCTGGGGGATGCCGTAGGGGTGATTAAGTGATAGCTGTGATGAAGGATTTACACTCAAACCATTATGACCGACAGCTGAGTGCCTCTCCTCAGTTGGCAGAGCCTTTAACAATTCTTCAAAGATCAAAACAAGGTCAGTGCTGTGATGGAGTTTGTTACTGCGCTGCTCTCAGAGTCAGACAGTTCTTTCTTCAAGCTTTGGATTGAGAGAGGTTGCTTCTAGAAAAAGTAGGAAACTTACTTCTTTTGCAAGAGGTCCCTCTGTATCCAGGTGCACACACACATGTGCCATCCTCAGGAGAGCAGGACCCTCCGTTCTGACAGGAACAGCTGACTGAACAGTTGGGTCCCCAGAAGCCTTGTGGGCACACATTATCACAGTGGATTCCTGCAGGCACATTAACAAAACAAATATTCAGTGAATGCACACTAAGTAGGAAGGCCTTTGGTATGCTTAAACATTCCAAATAGTGTGCCATCTGTAAAAAATACATCATTACAGGGCAGTATTTACGATTCCGACTCTTAACAAATCTCTGCAGGTTTTTTCAACTGGCATGTATCCTCAACTGGCTTTAGTTTTGAATAAAGCATTTGAAATGTTTTATATATATATATATATATATATATATATATACGTTTTTTAATAGCTTTTCTAGCTCACCCCATCTTTTACTCTTCATTTTTTCTTTCCAAATGTATTTTATATTTGATCTGACTGGGGCTCCTTGCCAGTGCACTGTGTTGATTAACAGGGTTGGGCCTCCAGAGAGCCTGAGCTAGTCTCCCATTCTCTTTCAGCAAAGCTGGGGTTGTGTACAAAGCTGAGGGGAGGTACTCAGGCTACAAGTGCACAGTCTGAAAGTGTCACAGTATGTTTGGTGCAGCTCCAGCCAACAATTGAAAAACACTGCATCCACACAGGGTTCTCACTGTTCACATGAATGCATTAGCACATCCATCAGAGCAGTACATTTTCTCTCAGCCTTTCAGAAAAGTGGGATGAAAGAAGAAAAGTCGCCCGTAGTGGGCTACATACAGACATGGAGCTTTATAAAATGTAACGTACTGTAAATCAATGCAGCTGCACATGCACACACTTTGTCACACACTCACATGCGCGCATGCAAACTCTGCAACCACCTGAGCACCAGCCACATTCGAAGCCTCATTTAAAATTTCCTTTGAATGAGAAAATCTGAGAAAGGTGTAACCATTAAAGCAGCTTTAGTGCAGTACCTTTGAATTAAACCTGGACTAAACTCTGGGGACTAATGTTACACAGTAACCACAGCACCTTAGGGCAGGCATGGAGGAGGAAAGAAGAGGAAATGTTGGTTCTGATGTGGTATGATTTAGTCGGGAGCCAAGCCGTGGACATCAAAAGGAGGGCAAGGCATGTGAGAGTGTGTTTGAGGTTCTGCTAGGCCTGCAAAGTGCCAGAGGTTCCAGTATCCAATTTGTACAAAGGGAGCATAACAAAGCAAACCTCCCTTTCCCCTTTTTTTTTTAGCTTTTGCTCTTAGTGCGTATAAGCACACACTCACGTTGCCTGCTCTATGACATGGGCTAGAATCTCCTCAGAAGTGAAAGGCAAAGTCCTTTTTAACATGGAGTAGCATGAAGCCCTAGCATCACGTCTTGTTAAATAACTTTTGTTGGCTGATGTCAGCGTTACAACAGCTCAGCAATAAGAGTGTAGGTCGAAGACAGCTTAGTCACTTGCATGTATACACTCCTAAAATCAAGCTTCTCAACAATCCATGCAAACTTCACAATAACACCAACAGCAGGTTGACAGTAGGATGCCATAACCTGAACCAAGCACACCCAGTGCTTAAATGACAAAACAGCACCATACTTTCTGTAAATAGCCATTTTATTCCATCCCTGACTTGGTCCCATGATGATTCCCGTACAGTCTTCTTCACAATTTAGGTATGCGTGTGTGTGTTTGTGCGACCCACTGGGCTGCACACTGCCCCCAGCCTTGCACCCTAGTGACTCAATTAAGGCTGACAGATGGTCCCGACCTGTGCAGGATTCAGAGCATGATAGGTCCATTTTTGTCGGCTCTGTTCTTGCAGCTAATAAAACCTACATTGTTTCCCAGAATAAATGCTTTAAGCTCAGGAGGCTGAGTGGAGTGGGCTGCTGAGAGCTCATAGACTTGACCTTTCCTCCTGAATCTTTTCCCTCCCAGACTGCTCTTCTCTACCATGGCTCAGAATCCTGCTCCTCTGCTGGCCGCCTTTATTTGACATTCAGATATGACGATTCATTTTTTACTATAAAGATCCTCACCCTTCCTGTGACATTCACTCTCCCACCACCAACTCTTTCTATGTGAGCAAAGGATTTAAATGACAAGAACTGACACATATCTCCATGTGAGTATTTGGATTAAAGTGGAATCAAAGTTCATTTGGAGGACCTATGATGAAAAAGAAAAAGTCAATCCTCTAATGATTAAATGTGGCAGTAGATTCAACATAGTTTCACAAAATACAACTTTGATTAATGAACAGAATGAAAATATTAAATATCCCAGCCTGTGTCTAAGAATAAGAAAAATCATCATTCTGGGCCAATCATTTGATTCAGTCTTCAAACATTTATCTGATGATTTAGTTCAGTCATTGTGCAGAACCATTAAGCATGACCGCATACCAGCATCCAGTTTACCAGCCAAGAAAATTAATTCAGCGCTCAGTTCGCATTCGTCTACTCCACCAGCTCAATCGAAAAACAAACTAAACATTTAATTAAAGAAAAACAGCTTAGAATTCTGTAAGCATACTGTACAACACAGACCATCAATGCCTTTGCATATTTTCCTGTTTTGGTAAATCAGTGTGCCTGACTAGCATGTGATGGATTTGATTTAGGGCTGATGAGGACAACAAATGTATACAGTCTCAAACTCTAAGACTATTTCCGTTCCAGATGTGAGCCTTCTCTGATTACTAATGAAGCAGTAACAAACCTGTCCATCCAGGGTAGCAGCGACAGTAGCCAGTCACAGGATCACAGCCATCAGCATGGTGGCAGTCACAGCGTTCACGACACTCCAGCCCATAGGTCCCATCCTGGGGGTGACAAAAACTATAGATTAAAATGCAACACATGGCAGTCACAACAGGTTTGAGGATATCCTAAATACTCAAGACCCACAGGGCCTTTACTGCATATTCTTATTTAGAAAAGACTTACGGGGCAGGACTCGTCGCAGTGCTCTCCCCTCCACCCAGGAGAACAAGAGCAGGTGCCGTCTACTGGGTCACATGCAGCTCCACTGGCACACAAGCAAGTCTGATTACAGCCAAGACCCCATGTACCACTAGAACAAAGGATGGAGCAGTCCACACCCTGCCAGCCTCGGGTAGGAGAGAGCAGAGACATATCAGTTTCAAACTTTTTTAAATGTAATTTTCATGAACAAGCTATGGTATATGACAAGACAGAAAGAGTGAATTCTCTGATGATTAAACGTGTTATACTGCGTTATATTTAAAACTGACCAATATCTTCTACATTTATGTCCCAGTTTGGATTTGAACCCACTTAAGATAAACCTGTATTTAGGGAATGCAATTAGTGAAATAAGTAAGGAAATTATTACTTATGTTTGCAGGGATGGAGGTGGTGCAATCGAGGGTAGAGCCAGAGAGAAGGTCTGACCTGGCTGAGTAGGTGTTAAAAAAGTTGCTGGTACCAGGTGCAAATACCCATGAAGATTTGTGGTGTACCTTACAGCCCCTTCTATCCCCTTGTAAGTGTTTTTTTAACATGCTATCATTCAGTAATATGTTACATATCACTCTTAAGTCTTGACCTAAGTAGTTTGTCTATCACTTTTTATTACCTTGAAAGCACGCATAATGAACAAGGTGTGTATCTAACTAAGAACTTTGGATGTGAACTGTGGCTACTGTGTGCCAGAACAGCAGTTATCAATCAAGTTAATTCTGTCGAAAACCCTTTAATGTGGCATCTACTGCACTCTGATTGGGGCAATAATGTGCAAAATGCACAACGTGCATTGACGATTTGATCAAAAACTCAAAGGTACATTTTACTGAGGAAATAAAGTATGATACATTTCTTATAGATTTTAATGTTATCAATTTTGTTATATTTTGTTATATTTAATATTATGTATCTTTTTCTTGCAACCAGAAGAAAAACCTTGTTTTGTTTTCTTTTTACTGTGGAGTGCAATCATCCAATCCACCAAGCAACTCAAAACAAGAGTGAATACCAACAGAATATTCCAGGAGATTTTGACCCATTTTGCAGAAATATGATTCTTGCAAGTTATTCTTCATTGTGAAGGTGACTAATTATGATTTCCAATGATTCATAAAACAACACCAAATATGAAAGGATATACACAAAAATACATTTTTATAGGAGATGTAAGAGATGTAAAATCCTAACCTAGGATTATAAGTCTAATTTACAAGCCATATAAGTACAGCTACACATTGATGATCAGCACAAAATTATCCCTATATGAATAATATGTACAGCTTATTTCAGTGTTTCCCAGTCCTGCTCTGCATATTTTACTAATTTACCTGCTCCAACATATCTGATTGAAATAAATGGGTCACAGTTTGATGAAGAGTGGATGGTCTGGCACATTTAAAAACATGCAGAGAAGAGAAACCTGAGCTCCAGGATTGGGAAATGCAACTTATTTGATCTATCATTTACTGAACTAAAAACTGGAACCAGAAAATGATAGAAGATTTAAGTCATATGTACAGGTTGTATTTTTGTATTTATGTGCAGAAATGTTCATTCGTGTGAAAATTCAACCTCTCAGATTAAACATTATTCTGTACAGTCAGTACATCATACCTCATAACATAAAGGGTTTGCTTTGAACTTCAAGCATGAGTCATTTATTCTTACCTTCCTTGCAGATGCAGGAACCATCGATCGGTGAGCAGGATGCATGATTGTGGCAGGAGCAGGTAAACATGCATTTTGGTCCATAAAGACCAGGTGGACATACTGTAGCACAATCCTCACCCTGAGAAATGAACAATGCAAAGTTGTAAGACAAATATTTTGCAATGAATCCTGACTTGGGCTTACCTTAATTAGGAATAGCATAGTCTAAATGCAAACAGACAAAAAGAGAAAGAGGGTTCACTGCATTTGTCCATAGCTTACTGTTTACCTAGACCAGTTATTTCTGTACTTTAAATTGTAAGTGGAGTTCAAGTGAATGGGCCACACTTGATCACCTTAAGTTATAACTTCCTAGCTCCCACTTATGCACTCTATATATTCTGACAGGACCCACTCCCAGCCATGCTTTTTGCAACCCTGCTTCAGTCTATCTCAATTTCTCTCAACATCTCTCTGTTTAGAGAGATTCTTCTCTCTTCTCAGACTGGCAAGACTCCAAGGCCCAGAAATCCACAGTCCTAATTCATCCTCCTCCTACCAAGCAGTGACCAAATCTGCCGTCAGTCTACACATCTTCACTTCATTAATTCAACCATTTCTGTTCTCATTATACTTAAATTACTTTAGCTGTGGCCACTGCCTTGTAAAACGACAAGTGAAAGATGCAGGGTATTTATATTAACATGTATTCTGCAAGTATATATTCTGTTTGATGTCTGTGCTCACATTACACTGAGTTATAACAAAAAAAAATCTCTATTTTATTTATTAATTAACCTATTTTAATACAAAGCATCTCTTCTTTCATTGCCTCCACAAGCTGTCCGTCACTGCTACAGCTAGAGCCAGAACTGGAAAAAACTGATGAGACTGTAAACATGTGAAATGAATTAAAAGGTGATTTTGCTCCAAGGCAGAGTGATTTACTTTTCAAAAGTTTTCCCAGCTTTCAATTATTTTGCTTGAATGATAGTTGGATTCTTGCAGGATTCGTAGGATCACATTTATGAGAAAATGCATTTCATTACCCAAAAACAAGGGTTTGGAGAAGTCAACGTCCAAATGTGGAAGCAACAGAGGTTAGATTATTTGCTGTTGTAGCATCAGTTTTTAAATTTTTTTTTTTAATCAGAATGAAGAATACCTGCTTATTTAAGAAAAGCAAAGAAAAAAATGTCCAATGTCAGTCATGTTTTTGCCCCTTTCTTTGTTGTGTATTACGTTTGCAAAAGGTGTTGGGAATCTGAAGCACGTATTATTAAACTCGTGCTCAAGACATGATGTGTATTGAAAGAAGCATCACTGTCTACACCGTCATTAGGTCAATGGTGCGAGATAGCAGTGGCAGGGATGACAATGTGTGGCCACAGCCAAACTCAGAAAAAGGGGTAAAAACCAAGCAAATAAATTCCACAGGGGAGAGCAGAATCTCCTAGGCATCCCTGACAGCTGGCAGCACTCACTCTGCTATTAATGAGAGCACCAATCAGAGATCGGCAGCCATGCCTCTTAGTCCCTTGCCATTGCATTAGAGTGAAGTATCCAGTAAAGGACATAGAGTACTTTTTCGATGTCCTCTGCAACAGACAGTCATTAGGATTTCTCTTCTTTAAAGGCTGAGCACAGCCAACCTCTACTAGTTTTGTCCCACCCTCAGCTGGATATCACAGTCTGTTTGGTTTCCCACACCCTCCCTTTCAAACTCTACCTTGAGTGACAGGTGACACAATGATTTAGAGTTCCAATTAGAGGCCCATAGGAGTCCTAGGTGGATCTTGCTTTGCTCACCAGAGTGCTGGGGGACTGCTGGCTGCTCACTCCTCTCATTATCATTTTGAACTCAGTTTAAACAGGAGGCAGGAGGAGATGTGCCAGTGGACGCCAGGGGCGGAACACACATCTTAAAACATTTCTCCTCCCCGTACACCACATAAAAGCGCCTGTCTGCGAATGAAATTTTTATCAATCGGCTGCAATAACCTTTGTTCTGCTGAAAATGACAGCTTCAAGACTGCTAACAATAGCAGTTCAGTTACAGTTGTTAGGCGTGGATAGAAGTTGACTAGCCGAGGGGAAGGGTTGGTGGTGGTGAAAAGGGGTTGGACAGATGGGGCTGGGCAGGGAGGATTTGGTCATTCTTCAGAGGACAAGCAATTTACTGGTGACTGGGCTCATGGATAAAACTTCATGCAGCCACAAATGACCACATAGATTTTGCTGTATCCATGGCTGTGTCGAATTCCACTTGGCTTCACCTTCCTAGCGCAGACAGCAGCACTTGGACTGCTCTCTAGAGTGGAAAGGCAGCCCTCTCATTAGTTATCTGATTCATATTCCTTCAGAGCAGGGAAGGACAGAAGTCTGAATGAGGAGAATCATTATTAATACACGGGCTGTCAGTCCAATGCATGAGAGCAGCAAGACCTTACAGAGCACAGCCAATGGAGGCGGCAACCAGACCTGAGCCCCTCAGAGGCAGCCGGTTGTCCTTGGCTGAGGCACTAAATTCATACCTATTAGTTGCTTAATGTAATTGGAGTGTTTTTTTTTTTTTTTGCAGAAAGCCACTAGCTGCAACAAATTGATTAGACTATTACCCATTGAGACTAGATGCAAATGGCACCACTAATTACCATTCAGTCTCACTCCTTAGCAGTTCATCCAACTGCTGGATGATTGAGTGCAGTTTAAATTTCATGCAGCATTGCAAAAAAAAAAAGGAACCTATAAACCTTTGGATGAGGAAAAAAAAACCTACTAAAAAAAATGTATTGTGATTTGTCTGCACCACTTGAAATTGCACATTGTAATCTATTTCTAAGTCTTTAATGTTGCAGATACGGAACTGTCAAAAGACCATGTAGACACTGTACATTACTGTGCAGAAACTACAGATTGCAAGGGACAATGCCTGAATAGGTAACATGTAATCACTTTGTCCCAGTCAAAAAGAGCATGTCCAATTACTAGAGCTAAATCAAGCGTGCAGGTGCTCAGTCTGTTCCAACACTTTGCTTTGTTTGCCCCCCGATGGGACTCCAGAACAAAGATGCAGTGGGGAGACTTAGTCTTATCAGCGCTTCCCTGAGGAAGTGACTTCACTTCCAATCATGGCCTCAACGCAATCATCAGCCACATTTAAACAGCTACACTGGATAATAATCATGTAGTCTACTATGCATGTGGCTCAAACAGGTAGCAGCCACTCATCTTCGAATTGCTAACAACATGTCTGTGTTGTTTTGCACAGCAGCAGCTTTGTAAAAAGAAAAGAAAAGAAAAAAAACCACAACACAAGTGTTCACTTCTCCTTCCCCACTCACAAACACACCAATTCTCCATATGAGCTGTGTCTGTTCCCATCTGACTTCCTCCTTTTCTATCCAGCTTTTGCCCTCTAGGTCTGTTTAATAGATCTGGCAGCCTTTCCCAGCAGCCGCCAAAGAGAACAGGTGGAGCAAATTAAGACACAGTCTGTGGCTCAATTCACCACAGAGGCCCGCTGTAAGACACAGGCAATTTCCACTGAAATGTAATATTGGCAGACTTGTACCCACTTGGTCTCTGTTGCTCTGTAACTTCAGATTGCAAAAAAAAGAAATACAGTGGGGAATCTGGTTGAAGTTACCTAACTAATTTGACAGCTGAAAAAAGGGGACAAAATGACTGCACAAAAAACAGCTAAAACAAAATTGGTCAAAGATTACATTTTCTCCCACTTGGTGTAGGAATGCAGATCTAAGCTAATCTTTTCTCATCAATGCAATTGTAACTGATGTGTAAAATAAACAACTAATTGTCAATGTCTGACATGGCTGTAACATAAATGAATTATATTGAAGCAATGGTGTAACAGAGCACATCCATAATAAGGCAATGATAAAACATCCCACCTTGTTCTGGACTGGAAGTGCAACTGGGACCACTTCCAAAACATTACAACCACAAAGGCATATATTTTACAGCCACAGATAACATGTAACCTGCAACCTTCGCAACTAAGACTCACTTGGAAGAAGGATAATATTTCAGAGCATTTAGTCAGAAATACTCAAACTCATATATGTAACTATTGCCGCATTAAACAAAATGGAGATTTTTATGAATTAGATTTTTTTTTTTTTATAACAGGGAGCAATGTTACAGTGGCAGGCATTTTTTGAGAAATAAATTAAACAAAATTGGATGGTTACAAACTGAGATTGTAATTAAAAAATATCTTAGATTAAAATAGACATTTGTCAGTTTGTTCAGTCACTTTAACACGAAGCCCTGGACATTTTATAGACTGTTGTCACATGTGTTTAAAAGTATCACTAGAAAGGTGTGATAACCTTTAAATTATGCTATAAAAATAAACTGCCTTGCCTATAAGCAATTGTTTATGAAGGAAATTATTTTCCTTGCAATCACATCATTGCAGCATGTTTATAAACTCCATACATGTACTTAAGTTCTCCATATCAGAGCTAATGACACAAGGGGAGAGGGGTTAGCATTACATCCCAGAATTCTAAGGGGAATCCAAGAGACAGAGACAGAGAGAGAGAGAGAGAGAGAGAGAGAGAGAGAGAGAGAGAGAGAGAGAGAGAGAGAGAGAGAG
>JBAMHW010000010.1:22250149-22263326 GCA_037177495.1 Rhadinocentrus ornatus | reverse complement strand
AGAGAAAGAGGGAGAGAGAGAGAGAGAGAGAGAGAGAGAGAGAGAGAGAGAGAGAGAGAAAAAGAGAGAAAGAGAGAAAGAAAGCTTGGCATGTGAGCCAAAAATGGTCCGCAAGATTACATACCAAAAAAAAAAAAAGAAGATTGTAGTTATGTCTCAGTTGTGCAGAGACATGGTGGTGTTTACAGCGCTGTGTTTAAAGAGCAACAAGGCCACTTTAAAAGGCGACTTTTTACTGATCCTGGGACATCTGATGTTTACCCAAGGAAAGGTCAGTTAGCAGTAAATATTTGTAAGCATTTGCTCTTTCTGTTAATACAATACAGTAAAAATGGACCAATTTCAGGCATAGTGATTAATCATAATAAATTTGTAAGCTGTAATTAATCTGATTATATATATATATATATAAATATATATATACCACCTGAAAATTGTTTGAAATCATTAATAAAAGAAAATTAAAAAAATTCTGATATTCCAAAATTTTATTGAATTAAGTAAACTGGGAGAATACTTCAGAAACCAGAACAACACTATTTACATTGTCACATATTGTTTACAAACACACACACACACACAAAAATTAAGTTTTCCAGAACTTTGAAGTATAAAAACAATAACAAAACTTCTTCTTAGTCTGTGACAAATAACTCAGTAATTTCTGAATGAAAAAGATTTCTCGATGCCATATAAACTTGCTTTTACGACTGAACAGTGTTATTAAACTTGAGCTAAAAACCATTAATGCAACCCTGTTTTCAACAGATTAAATACACAACAGATGGAAATAAAGTGCATAAATGCTTAAAGCAAACATTTTTTTAAGATAAAGGATCACAATAAAAGAAAAGTTGATTTGTGTCACTATTTTGCTGTAGAGCACTGTCCTTAGCTGTGATTATCGTAGGCAAATGCGACATGTTTCCCTGTCACACAAGTTGCATGTGTGCTATCAGAAACAGGAAGTGAATGTGACAGATCACATGACGAGAAGGGGTATTGCAATTGGTCAGTTGCATTAAATTGTCAGTTGCGATCGCAACATCGCAAATTCCTGGAGAGACTAATATATATCTATATATCTATATCTATAGATATAGATATATATATATGAATAAATGAATGAATGTATGTGTGTGTGTGTTAGTGTTTGTGTGTAATTTTGTCCCACCATTCAGTTGGTCAGAAAACAATTGGCCCCAGGCCAGATGTAGTTGCCAACCCCTGCTCTATAGTGTTAATTTTTTTTTTGTACATTATTTTACATATATGTGGCACAGTATTGTCCAAAACTAGTAATTGAGAGCCACTGCTTTGCAGGTTTTAGATTTTTCCAAAGTTTAACTTTACTTTTTCAAATGAAATGGAATTAATCAACAAGTTGTCCTCAAGTTCTCTACAAGCCTGTTAATGACTCAAGAGCCAGGTGACAGCAAGCAAGGGGAACATTTAAAATCTGTAGAGCAGTGGCCCTCAAGAACCGGATTTGGACAAGCCTGGTGTAGCGTAACTGTACTGCCATCTTGTCCTGTCAGTCTCAGAAAAGAGATAAAGCTTAAGAATAGGTCAAATTGAAATACTCACCATGAAGCCACGGGCACAGATACAGGCACCTGTGACAGGATCACAATCAGCTCCATTGGCACAGCTGCAAGACAGCATGCATCCCTCGCCATAGTATTCAGGCGGGCAGGTCTCATTACAGTAAAGTCCTGTCCATCCTGCAGAGCAGGAGCATTCACCAGACAGTGGATGGCAGCTATAACATAATGAGAGCGAAATATGGGGCACAGGAAGAAAGTGAGAGAGAGAAATGAAGTTTCTGCGCTGAAACTATCCACACTTCATTCTTGAACAGGATCAAAGTGTTAAGCCATCGCCAACAGCAATTCATCCATCCATACGTCTACGCTCATGCTTCAGATAGATGAGATGTCCCTTTTCTCCTTCACTCTGTAATGATTTCTATGGCCGATGCCTAACTCCTGCCGGAATCAGAGCATTAACACTGCATTAACTATGAATGCAGCTGAGAAATTATGAATGAAGCAAAGGTCGCGATTAAAAGCTAACTGGATGACATGGACAAGAGGTGTCCTGACTTCAGAATGAGCGCTGGCTTAGAGCTAAGTTGAGACAAAATTGAGTCACTGGAGTCTTTATTCATATTAAGTTACAGCAGGGTTTTGCTTTGTGGCTCAGCTGGAGTAAAAGTGTGTGGCCTTGAACGAATGTCTCACTTACCTCACAGTGTTGGTGGTATTACAGGGGCAGAACTTGTCACAGATAAAGCCATAGAGACCTGGAGGACAGAATCTTTCTTGACAATTTAGACCTTTAAACCCGGTTTCACATAGACAAGCTCCGGTAATGTGGTGACACTTGGCACCGTTTTGGCATTCGCACCTGTAGTTACACTGTGGACCGTAGGTGCCTACAGGACAGTCTTCCTGACATCTAGAGGAAACAGACCAATGACAACACCTTTAATGATCCTTAATCTCTTAATTGTTTGTTAAAGTGAATAAATTTATATGATGCTAGTGTTTAAGTCATAACCACAAAAAACAAACAAAAAAACCAAACAAATAAAAAAAATTGTTAACAGAAAATTTACAAAATGATTAAAAATAAATAAATAATTCACAGTTCATGTAATTTATGCAAAAAATAAAATTCAAATATTTCAAACTTTATTTCACTGGCCTTTTTCCAAAAAGTTTTACTTCAGCTACCATCACATACATTATTAAGATTTCAAGATTTAAATTATGGAATTTACTTGGAAACATTACAAGACCAACATGTTCAAATTTACTTTCCAGTACTTTCCAGGAAAACCTACTTTGCTTTGTAGGTTTTCCTGCTTGCTGTGCATACTTAAATATCCCTGCAGGGGCTGGATGAGACTTTTTAATTGTCATTAACTACAGAAATAAAAAATACTGAGGAGTTTCTCCGCATGTAATGCAGAAGCAGATTAGAAAATCGATTCTGGCTACACTTAAAAATACTGACTTTACTGTTAAATTCATATGTAATATCAGTCTCTGGAGTTGGACAAAGCTATTTTAACTAGTATTAGAATACATATTCTCATTACATTAGAATATCTTTAAGTTATGTTTCATGTTTAAATTACCTCAGCTTTAGTTTTAGTTGTAACAGAGGACAACTATATTGTTATATTAGAAGGGAGAAAGTGGGGTTGATGAAATCTCAGATTATTCCTGGCAGGTTAATTCACCCGCCACTGACAAAATAAATGAGGGCAATTTTGTAAAATAATAAAGTAAAGGAAAGGTCTTGTAAAGGAAGTGTTTCCATCAAAGAGACAATTGCTTAAGCTGAACTAATAAACGTAGGTTGCTTTGGGCTGCACCGGCAGGCATGGGAAACTCAAAAGATCTGTGGATTTCAATGAGACCTTAATATAAGTCCATTACTTATAATTAATGAGGAGAACCCAAACAGCATGTAGGCCTTGGTGAGATCAATGGACTGGCTGGGAGTGGATGTGGATGAAAGCTAAAGAAATTAAACCTCGCTGGCCAGCGTGTAGTACAAGATTAATTTCACACAAACACCCCCATTAAAAGTGTCCACTCTACCTTCAGATTGAGGAATGGGTATTTATAGATGCTCTTTTCTTTTGAGAACATTTCAGTATTTCCTATATATTTTAAAAGAACAGTCAGGTTTGTGCCTCATTTAGAAATCCACAAAGAGAATAGGCCAATGAGTGGCTGTCTGCATAGGACAACCCTTTTGCATTAAATACAAATATCAATAAATCATCCCATTGACCTATTTTTAAAATAGGACTGAAATGTTTGAACGCATAAAAAGCTTTTGTGCTTGATAATGTAACCGCAGAGGCATCAGCTGCTTACCTGCGTCCACTGAAGCCAGCTGCACACTGGCACTTTCCTGTGACGTGGTCACACAGTCCACCATTGCGACACGAGCAGTCTTTGCTGCAGTTTATACCATATTTGCCAAGAGGGCAGGGCTGGGCACAAACTGAACCCTTGAAAAAGCAAAATAATAAGATAAATAAGTAAAACATTATATGACACATATCACTCACCACCAACCAAGACTTTGGCTGCGTACCAGAGACTACACTCAAGTCACTTGTGTTTAGACGCTGCCAACCTATTGTTTTCCTTTTTGCCTGTTTGTGTACTTACTCTTTAATAGTACTGCAATATTGTGAATGTGAATGTGAATTGTGCAATAAAGAAATAAGTTATACACACAATTAACTTTTTTCTGTACATTGTTTTCAAACACAGCTTGACAGTGAAAACCTAATGTTTTCCTTTTTTTCTGAAACAACAGTGACATTTCTTTTTTTTTTCCCCTCCTCTTTGAGGTGCTTTTTTCTTAATAAAATTTATGGTGCTTGTGTGACCTACCGTCCACCCGGCAGGGCAGGAGCAGTCTCCTGTAATGTGATGGCATGTTCCTCCATTTTGACAGGGGCACCGCTGCTCACACTGGGGTCCATGACTACCAGAGGGGCAGCGCTCTCCACAGCTGTCACACAGGTAAGGTAAGAGTGAAATGTTTTCACATTTTTTCTGAGAAAATATCAAAAGGAGTAAATATGTCTGTGGTACTCACAAGGCCCCTGTATACCCCGGTGCACAGATGCACTCTCCTGTCTCGTGGTTGCAGGTGGCACCATTGAGACACTGGCAGGGTAACTGGCACAACTTGCCATAAAAACCATGCTCACAGGGCTCCTCACAACGCCATCCCTGGTACCCATCGGTGCAGACGCAGGCACCTGTGATCGGGTTACACTTTGCCCCATTTCGGCATTGGCACCGATTACTGCAGTGAGGCCCCCAGAAGTCACTCTCACAGCCTGCAGGCACACAGACACAAGACATCAAACAGGCTAGAAAAACAAACACAAATATGATATGCACCACTATTCACTCCGGAAAATACCTTAAATCCTTATGGTTATTTAAAAGCAAGTATGGTAAATAAATTATTCAAAAATAGTCTCTGTAACACATGTAATAGTTAATTATTAATAATAAATATAATGGGAATTATTCCATCCATCTAATTCCCTAATATTTCAGTCAAAGCCTTGATGATTTAAAAGATTAAAGAAAATTTCACAGTTCTAATATTTGCAAATTGTGCTTTTTATCTTTAAGGTTAAAACCTGTGATAAACAAATTGTATGCAATGTGAGTCAAAACCAACTAATGGTGGGGAAGTTAAAATGGTATCACTCTATCCAAAAGTTAGTCTGTGCCATTAAAAACAACACAATGAGTCACAAAATTGCTTACATTACCTGAAACGTTATGCTGATACTGGTTTTTAAGTTAATTCTGTATATTATTTCAAGTTCAAGTTTATTTGTATAGCACATTTACTACAACCCCAGTTGCCCAAGTTACTACACAGTGAAACAATAAAATACATAAAAAACTGGAATAAAAAGCAAGCATTACAAAAAATTTAATTTAAAAAAAGTCAATTACTGTTGTATATTACTGCTGTATAAGATCTAAATGCAACCAATAAAATATACAGTTTATTTTCAACAATGTTTGTGTAAAGAAATTATTCTTTTAAAAAGAAAAAACATGACCATTATATTTCTTATTTTCAAACTTTTTTTAATTCTTTGATCTCAATTAAATAATTAATGAGCTTACAACTAAATGCTACAAATATACAGAATGGAATAAGAAAAAAGTACTGAAAGATGTCCTCACAGAGAAGATTTGGTCAGAAATCAAAACGAGACTGTGAAATGCAATCAAATCCCATAGTTGCCATTTTAATATAAACACCATCATTTCATATAACTTCTTCAGTTGCAATAAAATCCACTATTTCCAAAACTTTAAAACAGGTTCCTTATAGTTTTCACATCACTATATCTTCACAAATATGTTATATCATCATGAACAGCATCCAGTTTGAGCTAATGCTAATAGCTAATGCTATCTGACATTGCACTCATCCTGCTTATTCTACTGTAATTATAAAAAATGTCACTCTTTTATCTAGATACTCAACATTTCCTCTCGTGCTTCTAGCCTTCCAGGTGGCAGTCCATCACAGGGCCAGTGCAGAGAAACACACAACACACACTCACAATATATACTGTGTTTGAACCAGAAAGATTCCAGCTGACCAGGAGGGAAAAATACTCCTTCAGTGTTAATATATTTCAGCTGCTTCCTTTGCTGCAAAAATATACAAAAGTAAAATAAATAAGCAAATCTGCAAACAGGGCTTGGTAATGGTGAAATAAATGCTACTGACTGAATATACAGTCTGAAAGGTGAGTTAAATCTGCAAAAACGTGAGCAAACGTAAACTCTTCATGAATCATTTTTATATATATATAACAGTTTTCAATGTTTCTCAGCCAGCATTGCTAACAAAATTGTCAATAGGAAAAGAAAATCTTTATAATAATAACTTTAACAATCAAAAAGACTATTCATGAATGCTAACTTTTTAAACCTCGCTAAATATGCTGATTGGTTGATCTTATAAGTAATAGCACATAAAAGATTTTCCAGGAGTAAAACCAGGATACAGCCATGATGGTGTCCTGTGACAACTTAAATCATCTGGAGGTACAATCTTTAAGAAGTGATTAACAGCAAAAATAATTCATTCAGTTGTTAACTGGTCAAGTTTTCTAAACTGAATTACATGAATTAAAGTAAAGCTTACTGACATTGCTTAGTGATACCTGAGAGGAAAGATGGAAAACCTCATACCTCAGGGAATTGCTCTGTTTACAAACTCAATAAAATCTATAACTGCAAGCAAACAGCTAATTTTCAAGGTTAAATGAACAACTGGCTTGTATGTGATGAACAATCAGTGCTGATATAGTAGAAGGTAGTCTTGACTCCCACTGGGGTAATTGGTCTTCTGAGAAAAGAGACAATTTAGGTGATTGTTGTATTCTTGATGTCTATCCATCAGTAGCATCAGGAGTTGTATTGCTTCACATAGAAGAACAGCTTGAGATCAGGCTATCTCAGCAACAAGGACAACGAATATTCCACTATTGATTTTCACTTCATTGCAAATTCAGTTAAAAAAATGTAAAGACACTACACCCCCTTATTGTATGCTCGCTTTGCCAGAGCTGTGATCAGCCATTGTAGAAGCTTAATGAATCCTCTTTTGTGGATGGCACTGAAGCCTGTTTTTCCAGGCACACAGCAGGAAGATGATCAGCCCTTGGCTGATACAGACAGGTTTACTCTAAAGGGGGTCTCTAAACACTGGGCTAGTGCAGTATTACCTCTGCAGTTGGACAGACTAAAGGCCGCATTACAAGGCTCCCACTGATTTGATCTAATCTGGTGCTGTCCTCCAGTCTGCCATGAATGAGTTCCCTGAAGGCTGAGCTGCTGCCACGCAAACGACCCTGGCACATTAAATCTGAGGTGTGCAGGCGGCTGCAGTAATGGATGAGCAGTTCAGCTACAACTTGGTTTAGCAGTCTATCAGCACTCATCTGAGCCCACTCAGCATATCAGAAAAATAGGCAGCATACACATAACTAGAGGCATCATCACCTCTGGTTTTAACTTAAACCTGGGTCACATTGAAAATGAGAAACTTTTATTCTCTCATATATATATAAATAATTCAAAACAGGATGTCAGTAAAAAGATAAAAGTGCTTGCACAGCAACGGCAAAATAAATAAATAAACTGAGGTTTATCAAGTGCTTAATTTGCAGACATTTTTTGTCATTTAGGATCTTAACTAATGTTGCCTAAGGAAGTTTTAAACCTTCTTTAGCTTGCAGTTAAAGGCCTCAGCACATTGAGAGCAAAGCCCATTATCTCGCTGCCTCTCTGCTAGACAAAGGTTCTCAAACTTTACCCAGTAGTCTCTCACTTCCCAGCTCTCACAGCATTTAACTGTGATTAAGGAGTCAGAGTTCATGATGAGCTGCAGGCAAAAACAAAGAGAAACAGCACAAGAAAGTAACATGTGGCATAAAGGCTTGAGTTTCTAGAGGGTACAACTAAATTGTGCACGGTGATGAGGACCCCTGTGAATTGTGGTGTGTTGTCAACAAATTCCACACAAGTCTGTATCTAGAGAAGTTACAATCCATCCCATTAACTGATCTGGCCTGGGTCAGTGTGCCTAACCAGAGGACACATGCACCTGCAAGCCTGAACTCTCAGTGCTCATTATGCATGACAGTTAGAATGAGTATAACCTCACAAACACATAGAAAGGTTCAATCCCAAGATGCTAGGCTAAATCCTCTCGGGTGGAACAAAACAGATCACGGTAAGAGGTACATGCAGGTAGTAAACTTCTGAATGTGGAGTCCAAAGAACAGACTGAGAGAGCCATAATGGTGGTTGCTGTGCTTTGAAGTGTGCTCAAGAGTCTGCATAATCAGAGGCTGGCTGCAACAGGATTAAAACCAAACAGCTTTCAGCAGCTGACTTTATCCAGGCATTCAACTGAACTTGGCCTCAACAGCAAAAAGTTTGTCACTGTTCTCTATAAGAAGTGTGTGCCACAGTAAGCCCCCCATAAGCTTCTCAAAGTTAAATTCAAAATGGTGTGAGTGAGTCTCTTTAAACAGAGAATGTCTTTCTAAATTCTTTAGTTTTATCCTTCATTTATTCAGCTGGATAAAGGACAATAGGAAACTTCAATTACAGCCCATTCACGTCTCGTATAAATGCTGGTCACTTGAGGCTGCTGGTGCAGACGGCTATGTGCCATTTCCCCAACTCTAAGTGGAAAAAACACATTATTGAAATTGGAATATTTGGCACACATCCCTACTTCACTCCCTACAGCCAGAGTCACTCATTGTCACATAAAGCAAACTGTAGGCACTTGAGGGATAACTTAGCTAAAGACATGAAGGAACCATGCTCTGGCTGCAAAGAGCTTTTCACTCCATGCTTACTTTTAGCAGAGCTAGTGGGAAAGAAAATCAGCATGACTCACTTTCTTGATGAATCTCCTGTATTATCTCATGAGAAGCTGTAAGTTCAATACTGTTTAATTCATACTTTTACCTTTAAAAAAACTAAAATTATGCTTCATGGCTACAACATAAAATGGCATAAAGAGACCTGCTTTCATTAGATAATGTGACGGGTCTTTTTGTACATTTTTTTAAATTTCCCTAAAATTTAGCTGACACGAGAAGATCCACGATTCTGCTATTTGTAAAAAGAGATATTGAATAAAAGACTCACATTAAGCTATTCATTGCAGCTTTCCTGACTCAATGACGTAGACTAATAGAGTGAATAGCAGACAGGGTCTAGAGGGAAAGGGATGATTGCGTGTTAAAGGAGAAATTTGCTCTGAATGATAAATGTCTCCCTCCATTGTTAAAACCGAGGCTGTAAAAGCTGCCAATATGCCACAAGACAGGCGCTAGTGTCCTGTCCCTGTTCTGCTGACATCTGTTCCGCAGTTATTTATTAGTGCTCAAAAAACCAAGACACTAGTAAAATCTTAAAGATACATCTACAAGAGTTTGACAAATGGGATTCTAAACATACAGAAGAAGCTGCCAAAATTAATGTGGGCCATTCTGCTGAATTGGAATAACAACATGCTCCAGCTTCTGCTATTGGGCGTGTCTTTTGTCCTGCCCTAATTCATCTTAGCTGAGTCCGTGTGTGTTCATATTTCCCTGGGGGATGTGCGGCAGAGGACCAACACAACACAGTGACTATAAGAACAGTTATCTTCCCTATAATGCACCGTATGCTAACTACTGATACCACCTTGCACTTGGATAAGGAGTAACAAGATCTGACTGCTGCCTCTGTGGAACCACAAAACTAATGACTGAATAAGTTGATTCTTTTACGACTACACATTACTGATTAAAAAGTCTGGCTTAGTTGTTTATCCAAAGGAGGATCTGATAATTTGTCTGAGTCCTACTCAGGATGTAAACCTGGATCGATATAGGTGCAGCGGGGGCCAGCAGCTCCATCTCGAAGTGCAGCACTAACAGAGTTAACAGGTCAATCGGTTGACCAAGACATACAAGGCCAGATCATCTCACACTTCATTCTAAACAAGCACTTAAAAGTAAAGTGTCTTAAAAGGGCAACCCCCTTCTTTAAATAAAGTTGAGCAGTAATGCAAGCAGGCTGGGAAAGATGCTTTGCCTCGGTGCAGTAAACCAGTCCCTTGCTCAAAAGAACCTGACATTACCCATGAAACCTTTCGGATCAGCAAATTGTTGCACAGCCCACTGCTTCTTCAAATTAATAATTTACCCTTCACCCTGTCCTGCAGAAAACAAACTCTTTGCTGTCTGTGCCACAGGACATAAGCAATAAAAGGCAATCAAAGCAGAGGTGAGTGTTCATTCAACACAACTACATAGAGTGGATGGAGTATGTGTTAAACCATAATTGTAGTGTATATGAGATAACTAAAAACAGTCATTGGGATTGACTTGACCATTCAAAAACCATGTCACACTGATAAAACCGAGTGTAACCCTACTTAATTTGCACATATCGATTTCCTATTTTCAATTATTAATTCTAATTAGGATGAAGTTGAATCTGCCATGGGGCAACAACAGTCAATGTGAAGGGGTGCAGTCACAGTAGAGACTGATAAACATTCATATGAGGCCTATATAGGCTCCCCCGCTGTTAATGCTTTATACATTTCAAAGAAAGTTTACGACTTACTTTTATTTCAAAACTCGACATCAAAACAATAATTATATGCAAAGAATTGTGTACAAATAATACATAACGTATTTAGCAAATACTTACAATTAAAAAAAAAAGTTGCTTTTAAATTAAAGACATTCCTCTAAATGATTGTATTAAATTGGTTGCACTACTCAGTGTAAATAAACAATCTTCCACTATTACAGGTAAATGGTGAAACCCTAACCCAATTTTTACTTAAATGCATTTAGAGGAAGCACATCCACTTACACTGAGAAAATAGATCCATTAGTTTCTGTTCAGTAGGTACAGTTATAAAGATGTGTAACAGTGCAAATTCTTTAAAATACTCTCCAGTAAATTACATTGCATTTAGAGGGCTGTGCGTATGAGAAAAGAAGTGAAATACAAAGTCAAGATGAGATAGCACATGACCCCATGGAAGTCCTTCTTATGGCCTCTGAAGTATTGTCTGCATTAGAAATATCAAATCATTATCTTTCACTAGCAGCGTCTTTAACTTTACATGCAGTGCTGTAGAATGAGGACTATCGTTGTTCCTTTGATATCCTAATTAGTGATCTGACTTCATTTGCAGAAGTGGTCTTAATAAATGTGGTACTAAACAAGTTGCAGACTTTAAATGTGTGTATTGAATACTGCACTGAAGCATACATACGATTTCTGTGGTCATCCTCCAGCAAAGACACAATTTTACCATATCCTTAAAAAGGTGTGTGAGAGTTGTCTTGCATGACACTGAGTGAGCCACTTTGTACCAGAGGAGGCAATGCCAAGCACATGTGATTTTAGGAATTAGAATAATTGGGTGCAGGCTTTTTCAAAGCAGAGAAACATCAATTATCCTTTTATGACATGGGGATGCTGTGAAAAAAGTAGTTTAGAGCAGGCTATAGTGCTTGTGTTGCCAAAAAACAAACCAACAACAAAACAAAACATAAAAACCAATAGCACAGCATGCCACACTATAGAAACAACATAACATCTCACAGCTTGCAGCAGTAGGGGCAAGTACCCACTATGTCCCACATTCAATGTCACACAACGGAGAAGTTTTAATTTCACAGTAAAACAACTGACCATTATGCACAAATCATCAACACCCGGCACTCACACTGGCATGTTCAAATCAATTTCAACTCAGATTTGTTTAATTCATTATTGCATCCATTCAAGATTTCTGTGTGCTTTTGTTTAACCTGTGGTTATTCCTAAAACCTGAAAACAATCACAAGTAACTAAATCTAAATTAAACTCCAAAGAAAAAATATATATTGTTTTTGATTAGTAGTAATTTTTTTCACTGATTGATTTTCCAATTAGTGTTTGCTAATTGAAAATATTGTTCTGACAGATACTGACCACAGCTTAATCTGACATTAAACTGCTTGTTATGCATTAAAAAAAATCCTCAAAAATTATCTAAATTTCACAGACAAAGCACAGAAAAGAGAAAAAAGTTTTAGTTTGACAAACAATTTGAGCAATTACTAAGCTAATAAAATTAATTATAATTAAGTTTGTTCAACTAAATTATCAATTAAAATGAAAAAAAATGTTTAATTTATTAATGTTAGAGCAAGTAAGGTTGTCATATTGCTAAAAGATAGGGGACAGGAGTAGGAATTTATGAAGGTCCTTTCAAAATACCACACCACATGGCCAAAATAGCCACATCCAATATGTTCACTCCAACAAATGCATATTAAACATAAACACAGTATTAGCAATATGAAATGTTATTAGTGTTCTATTCTATTCTATTCTATTCTACAGTCATTTGGCAGACGCTTTTATTCAAAGCGACTTACATCTGAGAATAAAAACAACACAAGCAAGAATTCAAATAGGGTGCGACATTGTAATTAAGTAGTAGTCAGACTGCTGTGAGTCCAGTTGGACCCAGGTGCTGTCATGTAGTGCTAGATGCAGGTTTTTTGTTTTTTTTTGTTTTTTTTTTATACAAGATTGTGATTTCATCACACAATATAATCTCGGGCATGAGTGCATTCAGCATATTCAGTACAGAGTTGAGCCAAAGAGCTGGACCAATCTCACTAACTCATTCAGACGAGTAGAAGAGTTAGGCTAATTGCGGAAATGCTCCTTAAACAAGTGAGTCTTTAGTTTGCTCTTAAAAGTGGATAAAGACTCTGCGGATCGGAAGGAGTTTGGTAGATCGTTCCGCCACTGGGGAACAACAGAGTAAAAGAGTCTAGTTACAGATTTTGCGCCGTGTTGTGGTGGGAGCACTAGACGTCCTTCACCGGCAGAGCGTAAATGTCGAGTTGGAGTGTAGCTCTGGATTGAGGAGTGAAGGTAGACAGGAGACATTTGGGTTATTGTTTTGTAAGCCAAAAGCAGAGCTTCGAATTTGATGCGTGCTGCAACTGGAAGCCAGTGAAGAGTGATTAGCAGTGGAGTGACATGTGCTCTTGTGGGCTGGT
>JBAMHW010000010.1:22211421-22241658 GCA_037177495.1 Rhadinocentrus ornatus | reverse complement strand
TGGGGTTTGTGTGTGTAAACACCCGCCCACCTGATGAACATGAAATGTTACTCTACCTTAGCCAATCATTAACTAGGTGGTTGTCTTTTCCTCCCCTCCATTGTCACCGAAAGGGAAAAAAACACAAATTTGCAGATCCTGTGACCAAAGTCGGATGACAGCTTCAGCGAAGCTTTAGTAACGCACAGTAACGGTGTGTTATAATGGTAACGGCGTTGTAACGATAGAAAAAATAATTAGTTAGATTACCCGTTAGTGAAAAAAGTAACACCGTTAGTAACGGCGTTTAAACAAACGCCGTTATTCCCATCACTGGTGATAACTGCATGAAAACACTGAACCTTTCAGCAGATAAGTGGAGAACATATAAATAGAAGTAAAAACATGTGGAAAAACAGTTGGTGGGGGTTGAAAGTCAGAGAGGGACAGAGACAGAGACACTAATAAACAACCTGAGCCCTTTGCCAACCTGAAGAGTAATTATTACTGTACAGTATTACCCTCTGTCTTTGTATGTGTGTGTGTGTGTGTGTCTCACTGTCACACTCTCCCCTTAAAATCACAATAATGGATGAAAGTAGCTTCTGCCGCTGCTGACTCGTCGCTTTGAAATGGAAATGTATCCCATTGGCTCCATATGTAGAGTATGAGCACATGCACACACACACACACAAGGCACCCAACACACTCCTCTAAACACACTTACAGAAAGAGGGTAGGTGTGCTCTGACAGTGTCACAAACATACACACACACTTTGCCCTTAAACCATGGAACTGAGCGCGAGAAAAACTGAAATAACGCTAATGTAACATTAACAGACACATTAGCCTGCTTAATGTTAGCCCGCTAGCCTGCTATTAGCCTACAGCTTATAGAAAATGTCATGCTAACAGAGAGGCAGAGGAGAAATAATATATTAGCACAAGTGCTACAATAAAAAATACATTAGCCTTTATATAGTGGGAAGTAGCATCAGGCGGACATATACTGAGGTTTAACACTGTATGTTATAGCACAGGGATCATGTACTCCAGACGTCTTGGGCCAGGGTCCTGCAGATTTTAGAGGTGTCTATGTTGATTACTCTTAGTGAACCATTGATTTGAATCAGGTGTGTTACAGCGGGGAAACATTTAAAACCTGCAGGAGGCCAGCCCAGGAGGTCCAGAGTTGGTGATCCCTGTTATAGAAGATGGACGCAATCATTTACAAAATGATTATACAAATAATGTATAATAATAGAATAAAAATAAAACAAAGAACAAAAAGAAGAAGAAAAGTGGAAAATTAATTATAGAGCTGCTTGGGGCATTAAGGGTGATGGTAGGATTAAAATAATGTATAATCTGAAGAACTGGGTCCTTGAGCAATTATATTCTATATAGCACAGATATGAGGCTGTCGCTGCAGTCTTCTTTCAGCGTACCTTCAGGCATGTCACTGTCAGGATCAACAGGTTGCTAGCCAGTTGCAAGTGATATGTACTTTAGAATAAACCCCCTTCCCTGCTGGACAGATTAGGTCATTTGGTTTTAATAGGCAGCTTGAAAATTTTTTCAAATTGAATGAGTGGAGATTATGTGTTACATCTGACAATGAAGCCCGAAGCTAATGTTGAGCAGACACTGCTTGTGTCCAAATGAAGCCTGCATCAGGGCATGGATTTTTTTTCTGAATATCATGGGACTTAAGACAAAGTGTCTGGAATCACGCGATTGTCTCATTGAGTGATTCAAGTCGCTGAAAAAGCTGCTGGAAATACAGGAATTGTTTATCATTTCGTGCAGACGATTGACTGACAGCACTGCTTTGAGAGGGTAGCCACCAAAACAGCAAAAGACTTCAGCAATTTGGGAGCATTTTGACATAACTCACAATAAATAAATAAATAAATAAATAGGCTACAAATTAAACTATAACTTTATTTATATCCTTGGTGTAAATATGATTATTAATTTATATACCAGAATTAATGTACCGTATTGACAGATTTATTTAATTTGACTTTACAATATTCAATATGCCGATTCTGATTTAACACTTGCATCATTATGTTTACAGATCCAGTGGGATGTAGCCTACATGTAACATCACATGACGGCTGTACAAATTAGCTGTTAAACAGCTCTTTGAGTTATGAATCTTTTGACAATGCAATTTATCAGAAAGTCAACACATTCACAAGGCTTCATTACACTGTCACTAATTCAGGCCTGGCCGGGTCGCAGGGATTCCTGCAGCCACCACAGCCCAGCTTAAGGTGGTGCCTAAATTCAGTCTAACTCAATATGTACACAAGTAATAAAATGAGTAAATATCTCAGAAACATAATAGTACGATATCAAAACTAAATGTAATGACTAAACTAATACCCTGATAGGGTAGGTAATGGTGCCAATCAATGCACTTTTTGGACTTTTATTATAAAAATTAGAAGTACTCAGAGAGTTAGAAGCTGTAAATTATCCTTATCTCCCAACAGTAAATAATCCTTTAAAAAATTCCTGGATCCAGTTGGCGACGATATTGTGTTTTATAATGTTTTGGACATTGCTGCAATGAGTGTGTTCATTAATGAGTTGTCGACATGCAATACAATAAATCACAGGTGTCAAACTCAAGGCCCGTGGGCCACATACAGCCTGTGAATTAATTATTTTTGGCCCGCATGATCATATCTAAGCACTATTAGAGCTGGCCTGCTGGTAGAGTGCACACACCACTATAATACTACAAGTCCCACAATGCACTGCCAGTGTGTTGGTGCATCAATCACGGCCACAAGCCACCTCGCCTGTTCTCTAGCAGCCTGACGGAGCCACTCATCTTTGTCAGCAACCCCTCTACCCAAAAAATGGCCAAAGGAAAAGTGGACTTTGAAAACAGAGAATATGTTTGCAGATGTAAAGGACAAAGCTGAGTCTTCTGTGTGGGGACAGTATGGCTGTAATGAAAGAATACTACGTAAGAAGACACTTTAAATTGTTCTGTACATGAAATGTGCTATACAAATAAAACTGCCTTGCCTTGCCTTAAATTGAAGCACCATGACAGACACAAACTTCTGGGCAGAAAAAAAAAGGCTCCAAAGCTGTGCTGCTTTAGCAGTGTAGCTGAACTACAGCTACCACAAGGCATTTCACATCCGTTAACATTGCAAACGGTCTAAAAGCAGTGGAAATTATGTATGTAGGTAAAATTGGCAGAAATGTACCATATCAGTTGATGTTCTGAATAATCTGTCAAATTAAATTTGGATATTGGTTTTCATGGATGTCTTGTAGTCACACCAACCAATCTTTCATTATGAGCTCCATTTAAGAGCTTCATTTCATGCTTATTTTTAGAGCTGGCAGGCTGAGTAATCCTGTGTTATGTGCTATGTGCTCCCATCATAGCAAGGCACCACAAGGTACAGAAAAATATTAAACATTTAGTTTGATGATTTCTAATAAGAGGAAGAAAAAGAAAATGCAAACATTAAGAAAAATAATACAAAAGCTTACTAAGCATGGCACCTATTCATGCAAAGTAATAGGTGGTAAGATATAAAATATACAATTGCTCTTTTATCTCTCTTTTTTGTGTTGTCCTCTCAGATTTTAATTGACAGATAGATGAGAGATTCTGCTGTGCGTGATGCAGTATTTACTGCATGTATGAAATATTTAAGTCCAGTCGTTAATATCAACAGATTTTAAAGCCATTGTCCCTGCGTTTGTGTCATAGGTGGATTTCCCCTCCAAATCTGAATTATAAATTTAGTGCAGACATGTTTATTATGTCATTACTTATAGCCAGACATTACTAACTGAGCAACACAAGATGGAAAACTCATTCTTGATTAATAATACATTTTCATTTTCCCTTTCACTTTGTTTCCTCCAACATACAAGTGCCTCTTCTTTCTCTCAGTCCTAGCCTCACTTGTTCTGGTCTCTGCCCCATCTCAGTTGTACTTTCTGTCTTTACAGTTTCTCCCTCACTCCCTGTCCCCCTGCATTAGTGCACCATATGTAGGCCATGGCTCTTTTAAAACGTCTGTCATCTGAGCACTAAAAAGACAGATTACTAGAACACTTTGCACAAGCCCGTTTGAACAGCTAAAACAGACATTTTCTGTCCAGCATCAGAAGCAAAACATTGACCCATGTAAACTTGAGCTGTTCTCCATTTGTTCTCTGATAGTTAACTCAAATATGTCACACCAACCGTAGCAATGCTTCCCTTTATTTTCTGCACATATAGTTACATTTCAGAACTCAGCAGGAAAAACAATGGTTCATTGCTTCCAGTATTCATTAAATCTTACTATAGCTTTATATCTTTTTCTCTGGTCCAGACATTCAAACACTGACTCTTTGCTCTGTGCTGAACTGTGTACTCTGTGCTAGTTAACTGTACTGAAGTGTGTTTGTGTGTCTACTCTGATCTCACTGGACAACTAGAAGGACCTTCAAGTGCCTGAAAATCATCAGTACTCGTGAGAAAGTGCCCTTTGCTCTATGTCAGGCTCCAATTGAAGAGGACAGGATCTTTAGTGTAACTGAATTGCAACACAAGCACCTGAAAACAATAAGTAAACATTTCCTCTTTCTGGACCTGCTGGGTTTTTGTGACTGTTAATCTTTGTGTCTTAAACTTCAAAATTACAGGCAAACTGTATGTTTTATATTTATGCTTTTAATAAGACAGTAGGAAAGTAAAACACATGCACACACACACACACAAGGAATCTCCAACACAAATATAACATACACACAACTCAAACTATGTAACAAATTCATACAGTCAAAAATAAGTGCATTTAATAGAAAGCGGCAAAAGTAAGTATATGATACACTGGCCAACTAAAGAGCCACCTCCTGGATTTAAAGCAATAGGACATACGTTTCTAACATTGAGACTCTGTGTTTCTGACTCATTTTGGCATTTTGGCATGGCATACTGATATTCATTACACACGTTTATGAAGCCACAATTTACCCTGCAGCATCTTTTTTACATTTTGCTTTACGGTACCATGTCACATGTCAGCAACGGGATATCAACACACTGGCCGTTTTAAACGCGCACCACGGCTGATTTAACAAAAACACACAAGAGGACATTATCAGGAAAAGCAAGGAAAAGAAAGAGGGAAAGTGACAGAGCAAGAGTCAACATCAGACTGACTTTTACTGATAAAGAGAGCTCAGAGAAGAGACATGATGCAAAATAGATACTGTATTAGCCTTCCTTAGGGGTATCACAGTGCGAAAATCTGCTAAAGTTTAGTTGTACCACATTAAAACTAGAGTTTTTGGGACCAACAAATGCAGACCAACAAATGTTGCACTGTGAAGCATGAGGGTATAAATGTCATGGTTTGGATTTGTTATACTGCTGGAAATAATGAGAAGCTTGCATTAACTGATTTAACACTGCACACTGCAGCACTAAATACTGTAGCATTTTTTAAGTTCAACAGGTAGTCGACCTTTCCACAACATGATGGCTGTCAGAACTAGGGCTGCAACGATTAGTCGACGTTGTCAACTATAGTCGACAATAAAAATAGTCAACAACGAATTTACCCGTCGACTATTGTCAGGAAGAAAAACAAACCTACAGTGTGAGACATCCTCTTTTTCCTCTATCTCTGCTGAGAGTTGCACCTGTGCAATAAAGTCCACCAGGGGAAAAATATAGGGGCCAACCAAAGAACAAAACGGCAGCAGAGGACGCCAAAAGTCTGGGATAACTTCATGTTAAACTTACAAAATAAATTAAATGCATGTGAGATTTGTAAAGCGGACCTTGCGTACCACGGAAGTACATCCGCAATGCTCAAACATTTAAAGAGGCGGCACGTTGGATTTATATAACCTCACGCAAGATTTTAAAGCTGGAAGTGAAATAAGAGCCATTTAATAATTATGAGATACATAATCATTGGTCCGACCAGTCGTTTTAATAGTCGTGACTAATCAACTATCAGTCATTAGTTGCAACCCTAGTCAGAACACAAGTAAAATCCATCAAGTATTGGCTAAGACAAAAGAAAGGGAGGCTTAATAAATTGATCAAGATAAAACAGAGCAGACGCCCATTGAAATGTGGATGATGTGAAAAGGGCAGGAGATTTACAAAAATAAACATCTTGCATCTTAAGATATTATGCATGCAAGAAATGTCAGAGTTCATATAACTGATGTCAGAGACTGGTCGACAAATATGCAGACCACTCACACAAAGTTATTTCTGCTAAATGTTTAAAAGAAAAGTAAAGTCTACCTCGTTTTTCCATAGATGTACTTGCTGTATTTCATGCTTTATAAATTATAGAAAACACTATTTAGTTTTAACAGTGCTTTTAACAGGCTCATCTGAAATTGAAACCAGTGGTTAACACATTACACCACACTCTGCATGCTGTGTTCACGTGCAGAGCAGATGTCTGACAGCAGAGTAGCCTACCTCTACTGTTCTTCTGGAGGCGGCAATCCGGGTTCAATTAATAAATTTTTACATTGTCCACATGAAACAATTCAATTCTTAGCATTATGAAGGCATGGCACTAACAATATAGCGTTCACGGCCCACCACGGCTGAGTCAATGTAGGAGAAACACTGGAGAATTATACACTTATGTGGGCTGCAAAAATTAACTGCATTGGCAACTACTCAGAAATAATTGTTTACTGAAACTACAGATAAGATTGTAGCCTGGAGTGGCATATACCATTCAGAACTAATGAATCTTAGCTTTCCAATGGTGTATAACATGTGGAGGTACTTGCAAGGGAGTAAAATACATATTTATTTATTTGTCACATCTTGCCCACAAGACACCAAGGGGTTACACAAAAGACATTTAAGTAATCTGGTAAATTCATCATCTATGGTACAAAATATCCAGACCATCTGGATAACTCTTTGAAGAGAATAAAAAGTTACTCTGAGTAGCTGTGATCTTGTTCATCCTCTCAGTGGACACTACATTTAAAACAACCACAATTCTGCATGAGCTCAAGAAGACTTCTTAAAAGCACTTTCAGTGGACACACTCCTAAATGAGGTGGAGAGAAAGTGCTAAACAGCCTGTACTTATGTAACATTTTTTTCACCTTATCTAGGCTTTACAAAGCACTTTGCTTGGCTTTCTTATTCACTTCGACTCTCATACAGCACTCATATGAAGCATATATGCAGCGCTACTCTACAATCACACATTAATAAACATTTAATGTGCAATGTGGGATTCGGAGTCTTGTCCAACAGGATACTTTAACACATGGACACACTTGGAATTAAAAAGTGTCGACATTTGTTGAAAGGCAGCCAGTTCTTCCAGTTAAACCACAACCACAGCAGAAACAGTTCTGGTCTCACAAATCAACAGGAGAAATTCTTTATGGAAATCAGGAGACGTTGCTATCTCCGGTTTTAGAGCAACTTATTCCGTTATTCAACCATTTTTATTCCGATGAGGATTTGCTTTTTTTGCAGGATAGTATAGAAATAATAACAGCATGGTTCCACTGTCACAGATCAGGTCTTAAACTGACCTGCCTACAGTCCAGACCTGAAATCCACTAAAAAATATTTGGTGCCTTATGAAGAAGAAAATAAAAAAATAGAAATAAGGAAAGCATCAAACTATTCAGCTGCTAACATTCCTTTTTCCATCCAGCAAAAATGGGAAAATATCCAGTAATGTAGCACTTCTCAATTTTAAAAACTTTACCCTGTTGTTTAAAAAAGGTGTGATTTGACCCTGTCAAAAGTAAGTGTTGTTGGGGATTATTTTCTTTTTTAAGGCACTGTTGGGATAACTTTTGAAATATGCACAGAGTATATTTTAGAAAAACACCATATTTGCGCTGTTTCTCGGTTTCAACATGATAAATGATTTTTGTAATATTTTTAATTAAATAGAAATTATTTCTAAACCATTGCTTTTTGCTTTGTAAATTCAAAATAGTGAGTGAAACTCATTAGAGACAAATCTATTCAGACTTATTTCCATATTTCACATCTTAGTCCACTTTTATAATTTTCACCCATTGCATGTGCACTGATGGCACACCTATTCTACATGTCTGCTTCCTTCAGTTTGGTACACCTACACTGAATTTGGATTAGGCAGATAGCTCTGTTTTAATCAACTATCCTCACCCAGTGAGCATTTATGAGTGTCTGACTTTGTGTGTTTCCCATGTGTGATTTTAGTATGCCAAGCAGGAGGACAGACAGCTAGTTCCAATATCTTGTTGTTTGGCATTGATTCAATGTTAGCTAATTGTCACCTTGTGCATGTACTTTAGCCTGTGTGTATTTAAGGGTGTGTGGTGTGTGAATACGTGCTTTTAGGTCTAAACGGTCTTATAAACATGAAAATGTGTTGAAAAACAGACATTTAATCAGTGTTCACTTTAAAATGGGAATGGAAATAAGTCAATACAATGCCCTATGTCGCAGTGTGTGTGAGTGATTAAACAAGTGCTTCATAGTCTCAGTGGGAGTCTAAAATGGAGTTCTCAGACATGTTATTCTCAACAGTGTCTAGGTCTATGTGCGGGTGTGATCGTGTGCCAAAAATGTCTTTTGTGCAATCCCTTGTAGAATTTAGTTAACAATATATCAATTATATAAGTGCTGGCTGGGTTTAATGGGAACTATCATCACAGTTGGACATGTGAATGTTTCTTAACTGTAACAACATGTTTATTAATAGACTGAGTTGTTTTTATACACACTGTCTGGGCTTTTTACACAGCTGAACAGTTAACTGTGGGAAAAGATCGTGAGTACTGGAGTGAAACAGGCCCAAAAAATTAGCTTTTTTATTAAAACAGGCTTATAAATTAGAATAATGCTGATGAACAATTTCCATATTGTTTTGCTTGTTTGTTTTTTAATAAATAGCTAATTTAACTTTTGACTTTTAAAATACAATTGATATCAGCACATTAATTATCTAACAGACATTTGGCTGCAATAAAATTGCTTAAACGTTTTGAAAAAAAAAAGCTACAAGTAACATTTGAAGACCATCCATGATTAGTTGTGTCCTAGACTTTGTCACATCTAAAAGACTTGCAACCATCTGGGCTTTGAGATTTTACTAAATGAATTATTGCCATCCTCCCTTCTGTCTCTCCAGATGTCTAGATGGCCTTTACTTTCATATACTTTGTCTATGTAATTACCTCCTCTGTAACTGAAAGTCTTTATTTGTGAAAACTCTCATGATATTACTGGTGATGAATTTAAAATGTAAATTGCATGTATTGCACTTTTTGACTAGAATATATATGCAGAAAAATCGTTTTCTCTGTGAAATATGCAGATTTTAAAGCTGTGATAAAACGCTGTCCAGACACAAAGATTTGATTCAAAGATAAATCGCAGGTGATAAGAAGCAGTTGCTTCAGTCACAAACGGCTTAAAGCACCTCTATTATATTCATCACCACACGTGATTCTTCCTCAATCCCACTTTTACACAAATCCCTTTATTTCCAGGTTGACAGCCTACATGTATGGAGCACAGATACAGATACCACCACCAAACAGAGACACCGTACGTGATCAAGAGTAGATCAAAGTTCATTAAAATGCATCCAATGTCACTAACACACATGTGCATTAACCAAGAATTTTATCAAACACAAGAAAAAAAACATAATTTTCTTCATTTCAGAGCAAAGACGTGTTGGGCTTATGAGTGTGTGTGTGTGTGTGTGTGTGTGTGTGTGTGTGTGTGTGTGTGTGTGCGTTAGTTCCACAATTCATCTGATGGACTCGAAATCAGTCAAATGAAGTCTCGACACAATGATTTACACAACTCATAATTCACTGTGAGAAATGAAGGGAAAGATCAGAGAGGCATGCTGTCTGAACCACTTCCTTCAACTTCAATCTGTCAGAGCCCAAATAATGAAATCTGCATTTCTCCATCTGCTCTATTTTAATGGTGATGCTGTAAACAGTACATAACAAACTAAGTTAGTGTCTAAAGACCTTTAAAAGTTCATTGTAACAATTATTAAACTGCAAGTCAAAGTAGAGATTTACTAATTTAGGTTGCACCATTAGAACTGATGTCTCAGCTAAAGGCATCAGTAATGTATTATTAGGTTACTAAGAAACATCTATAATGCAACTTGCTGAAGAGTCATTGGCTTTAAAATAATGTACATAGACAGTATTTTAACCCTTTAATGGGCAAAGAACCATATTTGGTCACTTCATAGGACATACAAAATGCCTCCTCATGCTACCACATAAAATCATAGAACCGCATGGAGTTCTGCGCACCAGTCATCAAAGATCAGGCTACGTTCCAGATACTTCATTGAGACTGGCTTTCAACATAAAAATGAGAAGAAACTTTTAGTGCTGACCTCTTACTACTTTAGGACTGTTATTATTTTAGAGTATTTCAGTGAGTGTGCAACAAAGGGTTAAGAGGCCAAACCTACATGAAATTTAAAGGCACAATGTCACATTCCCCTTTAATGGACCATTAATTAAAGTTACACACACTGGGACGCCTTTTCAGCCAACATGAACCACATGTTCATTGCCAACCATTAAAAAAACATGTAATTATATCTTGTTGTCCATGTCTTATATTATATTATGTTGCTGTTCATATATTATGTCATTGTATGTTACTGTTTTTAGGAACCTGCTTAGGAACCAAAGATGGAAAATAGAAACCTGCTATAATCTTTCATATTTATGTGAAAATATCCATTAATATGCCTGGTTCCTCTTCTTAAATAAAACAAATGTTTGTTCTGGAAAGTGTGTGTCCTTTTTTTATGGGTTATAGAGCAACCATGGAGCATAATAATTCTGTTAATGTGTACATATTTTTAAACTGTGGTTTTAATTTTTCTTTGAATCATTTAATTTAGATTCAATCTCTGAATAGTTTATTTTAAACTTCTGTAGACTATCTGTGTGGCATTTTGTGTCCTCTGTGGAGCTGATTCTGTGTAATTTCTCATTTTCTTCAAATTTTTAATATAAGTAATGCCTTAATATTTCAATATGAAAGGATTTGCAATGCAAACTGCCTTTTATAAGAGCCGCTGTTATTGGGATTTATGGATGCCAGCTGGCTATATAAAAATATTAGACAGGGACCAATAATCATCTCGCTGGCTTTACACTGCCACCTCAATTTTGCATCCAAAGATGAGGCTCTGCTTTTATTTCTTCTTCTTTGATTTAGGCACACAAGACACTTGGCTGATGTTGTTATTATGACCATTCTTAAGGTTTTGTTAGTGCACAATCTTCCGATTCATATGGACCTGTATATTATTTGCTGTTCCTGTTGAACTATATGGGAAATTACTTCTAATAACAATGGCCACATGCTACCTAGACAACAAAAATGGGAAACAGTAACAAAATGATAGTGTTGTGAAAGTATGTATTTTATTAGCACATAGCATGATTAAAAAAAAACAACTGACTGGGAAAATGAGCTGTCTAACCAAAGAGGAGAAAAAGTAAATGAGTGATAACAAGGAGGTGATTGTGGACCAGAGAGTAAACCAGTTTTTGCTGGCTGCAAGGTTGTTGTTAAAGTGTAAAAAGCCAACTTGTTCTCAAGTTTTGGAAAATCAAATATTGCCATCTTGTCAGGGAATTAGCATCTCTGAGGTTCACGTAAGGTCTCCTTTGTGTCTGTGCTGACTCACCCGCTGTAATATTATCACCAGGTTAGGTTTAAGAAAAAAATCATGAGTTGGTTTAAGATGCAAATTTTCACAGAGTTAATCTAACATTAATAAAAAAGCCTTTTTTTAGCATTAATTTCTGACACCAACTACTGACACAACACAAAATGTGATGCAGCAAGGTTTGTTCACAATCACGTAACATTCAAAGAAAGCGAAGACCCAAATTAAAAGAAAAACTCTGTTACTGTCAGTGAAAATCTCTACACTAAATCTTTAACTTATAATTGTAGCAGCTGATATGACATTGATTTATACATGGAGAAAAGCTGGTGCAACAGATATGTGTTAAGTTGGAGTCACATTGCGACTCACTTTGCAGAGCATAAACTGGGTGCAACACTTATAAGAAAAACTGTGCTTTACACCAAAACAAAACCCTGTCTGTACAGCAGAGACTAGCCTCACTGATATATACACACATACACGCACGCATGCACAGAGGCACAAGCCACAATAGATTGGTCCATTTTCTGTTCCCCCGAGAGAAATACCATTTCCTGGGTGCTTTGATCTACTAAAATGAATGAGGCAGTTGAGATTGACTGTTACAAGCAGCAAGGAGTCCCTTCAGAGTCATGCAGTTAGAATATTCATAGTTCTCCCCAAAGTGTCTCTTTACATGCTTGTATAATGAGGAACTCAATCGATGTAGACTTCTTTTTCAAAAGCTGATGTAAAGATGAAACCTCACTTTTCCAATTTTGTTTTTGTTTTTTTTTGTTTTGTTTTTTTCAATATATGAAGGAATGAGTTCCTTTTAACACTGCTGAATGGCACATACACACACACATCCATGCTGAACTCCCTCTCCGAAAGCTTAATGAAAAGAAAGGTTCTGAGAGCAAAGTTAAGTGACATTTAGACTGGTGTGTCAAGTGACAGTAAATCTGCATGTGTCTCTGTCAGGTTCAATGTGACTGAGGCTCTGGGTCTGACAGCAACTCATGTCAGTGTCCTGCTGCCGTGGGACTGGAGAGAAACCATCTGCCTCAGATAATAATATGTAAACACTGCTGACATGCATCAGAGGGAGTCCTCACAAAGGGAAAACTGAAAAATTAAGTTTCACAGAATGTTTTTAAGTCTGGTTACCCTTCCATGTGTGTCTTCACTTGTTAGGGTAATGTCATCTAACAGGAAATAAGGTAATTAAACTGAAGCCATTATCTACCCTTTCTATTAGAACTAGACTATTTTAATCACAATGCCACATTTTAAAACCAATAAAACAAATCATTTATTTACACCTTAAAAATTAATAATATTACAGATTTACTATTCAATTAGCATAAAAGAAGAAGTATGTAGCATCTCATCTGGTGCAATAGCCCATAAAAAGCATTCATAGACCACATTTATCATTTTATCATGTGTACAGCAGCCACAACAGTGACCAAGGAGGAATATGTTAACTCATGGACCATGGCTGACCAACTACATTAGATTTGGCTGTTAAGTGTGATAAATTTCTTTTAAGAACGCAAAGGATGCTTTGTGGTTAACAAAGTTCTATTGCTCCCAGGACTTTCCAAGTTTTTATCCAATCCAATTCACTTTATTTACATAGCACATTATAAAAAGAAAAAAAGCATGTGGTTATCAATGTGCTGTACATCTAGAACTTGTTATACATATAGAGATACAATGACACTGAAAGGCATCTATAATCTAAAATAAACTAAAATAAATTAAAATATTAAGATATGCTAAAAGAAATTAAAAGACTGAAAACAATTTTAAGAGTGAAATAATTATATCCAATAATTATATGGCTAAAATATACTAAAAACACTCAAAAATATTTAGATACACTAAAAGAAATTAGAAGGCCAAAATGCATTAAAAGACTAACATAGATAACACAATAGACTGAATGGACTAAAAATGCATTTTAAGGTGTGATTTCAAAGATTCCAGAGTGGGGGCCAGTTTGATCTGGTTGGAGAGCTAATTGCGCAGTCCGGGTGTCAGCAGTGAAAAAACTCAGTCGCTTCTGGTTTTGTGTCTGGATTTAAGTACCACAAGGATGAGATAATCTGCAGATATCAGTGCCCCTGATGGAGTGTATAGTTCCATGTCTGATATGTATGTGGGTGCCAGTCTGTTCAACATTTTAAAAACAAATAGTAAAATCTCAAAATAAATTCTAAAATTGACAGGCAGCCAGTGCAGTGAAGCCAGGATGGGGGTGATGTGATCATGCTTTTTAGTGCCAGTTATCTTGGTCGCATTGATTTTCAGAATCTTTGCAGAGGTGGGCGAATGTTTTTACCACAACAAGGGAAAGCAAAGTCCATATAAGCAAAGAGAAGAACACTAAAAGCTTCATATCTGTGAACATTTCTTCCCCTGAGCGTTGAGAACATATCATTATCCAACCGAGGCACATGGAATCAATGCTTCATTACACCTAATATTTTTTCAAGTGATGGTAGTCATAGCTAAATATCTCGTTCATGTAGCATCTATCTTTATCACAGCCTTTATTTGAAAGTTATTATTACTGCAGTATAGTGACCTTGTCTGATAGCCTCTTCACAAAGATTAAATCAGCAAGTGCTGAGGGGTACACTGCAATGTAAGAAATGGGACTTAGTTATTTCTCTGAAACCACCAAAAAAAGAAAAGTATGTTTTTTTTCCCAAGAAACTCATAACATCAGGCAAAAACGTTACACAGTTTCCATTCAATAAACTCATAATATCATACAAAAATTCAATTTTATCCTTTTTTTGTGCAGTTTTCTTCTTACCAGCACATACTAAATTTGCTGTAGATTGTGTCCAATAACATCCCCACATGGCAAACTCCAGCACTGTGTGTCAGCTGACAAAAATCACTAAAGACATGCTGTTCAGTACCATAAGCAGAGTTCCATTTAACTGAACTTGCTTTTGCTAAAATTGCTGCCATCTCTGGTTTATTAAGTTTAAATTTTTTTTTTATCCATTTTTAATATTATTTTTCAATATAGAATATCTGTTGAGAGTCACCCCCCCCACCCCCCCCACCCCCAAAAAACCCAACATGTTTTCTAAGACAAACCCTGCTGACAAAACAGTAAAGAAAAACAGGCAAAAGCAAACACAGATACGTACAGGGCAGTCTTTTAATGCCCAAACTGCTGAACTGAAACAAACATTGAATTCATGACATATTATTAAAGGGAACATGTTGAATATTACATTCCACAAGCACAGCACACAGAAGTGATCACACTAACCAACAGCAACAATTAATCATTCATCGCTCTTTGGAGGGAACGCAACCTCTACTCAGAATGCTCCAAATTCACATGAATAGATGTAGAACAAGACAGCATCTGCCAAAATCAGTCAACATCCTGTTCTGCTGTTTTTTTCCATCCACCAGCATGTCCTTGAGATTAGGCTGAGACACCTCAGGATTTCAGGCAGGTCACAAGGTAAATCTGCTCTCAGTGGGATAGCTGCTTCAGGCCGAAGAACAAGAGGAAATGTCTTCTGGCTACAGCAGGTGGACACCAGCAGGCGAAAAAGCTGGCGATATTTCTCCTCTGCCTTTACCAAACACATTTTACTTAATCTATCCCACCTGATCGCCTTTACTTGTTTTTGCTACAAAACACTACAACTCTTTATTTTCACCACCTGACCCATATACAAAACTGCTTCCTGGTGGGTGCTGCTCCAGAAACTGGGCCCAAGCCTTTGATCTAGCTCCAGATCACTGGCTGAAAGACTGTCACTTCAGCTTTAGTCCACAGAGCACCCCACCGCAGCTCTTCTTCTCAAAGCTTGAGCGACACAGTTTTTTTTTATCACATTCACATATTCTTTGTCATGTGACCAGCTCATTCTGCCCTCTCTCCAGCTTGTACACTACAAAACCCTTTTTTAGGTGAATACAAACACTTCAAATTAAACAGAAAAGTGATCAACTAAACAGCAAAAAAATTTACAGTGGCATTGGTGGAGTATGAACCATATTATCTGTGCTGGGTGAAGATAGAATTTACAGTGACAGACAAAAAAAAAACATGCTGAAACATTTACACAAAGGAAAAAGAGGGCAGATTTAATTTAAAAATTGGCACGCATTCCTAATTTCTACAGATGAAAGCTCATAAATGAAAAAGCCTGGAATCATGCCTGATATGGAAATCCAAAGTTATGAATAATGCCTCTGTTTCAATCATCAAGTCTGTTTTAACAAGGTGGATTAGCTAAACACCTGCCGGCTGAAAGGCACACATGGCTGCACTCCTAACTTACTAAAGGCGGATTTACGTTTGCGCGGCGTCTGCGTCCGCGTCACCGCCGTAGGCTTGGCATAGCTACGTGGAGGCTTGACGCGTACCTCTTCCAGACCTGACGTGCACCCCTGCTACGCAGACAATTATGCGGAAGTGCTCCCTTGTGATTGGTCAGTTTGGGATCACGTGTTGCCGCATATCTGGATCTTGTGGTTGAATTTGTGTGGTAACCACCGTTTCTAAAAACAATAACCAGTGGATCAAGTTGATGAGAGGCTGATCGAATTATTTATTAATTTTCTTTCACAAACTAATAAAGACACTGAACCATACTGGACGCCATTGTTGTTTTAAAACAGAAAATACCTACTGAACTGAAGTTAATCATCAAAATAACTCCGACCTGGTAAGTTTACTGGCCGATACCACCACCTGCTGCCACCTTCAGATTAGGAGGAGAAACTGCAACATGACACCAAAACGACGGGCACCTCCTACGCTCGAGTGCAAAAGCAAACTCACCAGCATCAGCTACGCCGTAGTCGGCTGCACGCAGATGCCACGCAAGCATAAATCTGCTTTAAGAGTGGGACAAGAGTCCCCAAGGGCCCTGAACCTCTTATTCTCCTTGCTCGACCCTCACCATTCTGTAGGAGGGAGCAGCAGCAAACAGCAGCAAACAGCTCAGGCTTGTCATTTACACCAATGAGTCTACCTCCAACATGCTGGTGCTGCCGCAGGAGCAGCTGATTTACACACGCTTGCTAATCAGTGAATGGCTCTCTTACTAATGAAAACTCATAGATCTATACAGTAACTACTGATATGATTTTAGCTGCTATTACTCATTCATAAATGCTACATACGGTAAGCTGCTGAAGTTACAAATTAGAGGTCTGAAATATTGACACAGAAAATGGAGACTAGGTCAAAGGTATTGTTATCTCTGTCTTGAAAAATAACAGCATATATCTATCTAGACATAAATTTCACAAAATAGTATTTGCTCCTGCCTCTGCCTCAGGGAGGCTCTAGCATTTAGTTGATTGCAGGGTAGGAATGGTCCACTCCACCCTCCCATCCAGCTATGGGAACCAAGGCAACCCCAGTAAACAAGGAGGCCAGCACAATGGTTTTTTTCAGCTTGGCACTGATCCATCATTTCACTGAACAAGTTATAGACACCACCAGTCTAATCATGATTAAGACCATAACAGAGAGTTTGATAGACACAGGTGGGGGGTGCAAGCATCCATCCATCCGCTAGATTCATCAAGCAAATCACTTCCACTTCCAGCAAATGAAAATGAATTCATTGTGACTTACCTGTTCCATTAACTGTGTTTGCTAAGAAGAGAGGATACAAAGCTGAGCAGCTTTGAGATAGACTGACATTGAGGCAATACAGATTCACAGCAAATCTTATGGACTTGCTGGCTTTGAGAGCAATTTAGGAATAAAACAGTTTAAATTACTTATTGTAGGTTTAGAGGTAAAGCGCACTCACCACTGGAGCAGTCCAATCCTCCCCATCCAGGCTCACACTGACATGTATCAGGAGACACACAGCGACCATGGACACACTCCTCTGTACACAGAGCTGAAACACAAAGACATTCCCCACATTAGTGCAATTAATAATTGGGTAAACACACACACATGCACACACACTAGGGTGTGAAAGATCATTAAACCACCAATAAATGAATAATTAAAACCACCAAGACAACAGTTAAAAGAAAATGGCCCATAAAATTGAACACTCAAAATCTTCATCATGGGGCTGAATCTTAGCTTTGGCACTCATATTCAACATCCATCTCCAGTACCTGACATTGGGCTAAATGATTTCTTAAGAGACTCTGGCTTTGTTTAACATCTTGGTATATCACACAGCTTTACTTTCCACAATGAGCCGCCATCAGCAGGCTGAGGCATGATGGAACACACTGTAAATCACCTCTAATGCTCTGCCATGCAGTGAAGCTTAAATATTGCAGGTACACTGCAGTGTTTACTAAGTGAGCAGTTTCCTTGATCATTCATATTGAGCAACACAACACCAAATTGATCTGACTGACATTAGTATTCCTGGTGGAGCATTCACAAGAATCGGAAGTTTTGTTCGTTTTGGGTTTTTTTTAGTTGGACAAAAGAAGCAACTTGTATGGAAAACTTTTGTTAATCTTTTTTTTTTTTTTTTCAAACCATTCAGCAACAAAAGCATAAAAAAGGTACTTAGCATGAATAAATATATGGCAGCCAAGGTCATCTGGCCAGCAGGGTTAAGACAAGCAGGCTTTTATCTGGGGAAGGAGGAAGGCAGGCAAATATAAGGAGAGAGAAATCCCGCCTGATGGGAATCAGCAGTCTACTAACATGGCCTGTGGAGGGATGATACACAATCCAAGGGCAGCGGAGCAGACAGTCTGTCCCCTTAACTGATCAGACCTCATCTAACACTTCATCCAAGTTCTGCTTTCTTTGTTTGCTTCTTATTTATGTGTCTTGGTGTGGGGACAGGATCTACATGATAAATAACAGAAGCCCTGTTAATATTGCAGCTCTGTGTGCAACCTATCCTGCAGGTGGAGAGGTCAGCAGGGGCTGGCTGCAAGCTTGAACAGAGCTACTATTGATTATCACTCAATCAGGCTTTGATTAGGATCCACCACCAGCGAGTGAGATGCTGCAAGAGAGAAGAAGGGGGAGTGAGTCCCAAACACATTCGTGGATAATCGCAAAATGCTCCCATGGCAAAAATGCTCAGATGGAAACCAGAGTTGGAAAGATAATTCAGGGCAGATTTTTGAGCGTCAGTGCTTTGGCTGGAAACTGTCTAATTACAGTAAGCTAGGAAAAGTAGAAAGAAGGAGAAGAGCTCCCACATTTATGCTGACGAAGGTAGTGAGATCGACTACCTGTAATCAATGAGTCCACAGTCTGCAGAGTATTCAAAGGGAAGAGGAGAAAAATTCAATGTCACCATGATGAGATGATTTAGTTTAGTTTCAATCAGCAAATTCTGATCAGCGAGAACAGGAAAATGCAAATGTGCCACATCCTTTAGAGAAAAAAAAGAAATATGGAAATGAAGTTTTGAATATGGGAGAAAGGATAAAGCACACCCTTCTCCTGAGATCTGAACCGGTGTACTGAAGGGAAGGCATAATAAAGTAGAAGGTAGGTCTTTCATTTTAATTGAAATTCATGAATCACTCTGCCTAACTCATGTCTAAGGAATCTGTTGGAAAATTAAGTCTTTCATCTAGATAAAAGGCTAATCTTACTCATTATGCAGAGGTGTTATCAGAACAAGGAACAATGAAGCTAATTGGTGATGGCCAAGCAATAATATTAAATTTTATATTTGTGCCCAGTCAAACTACAGCCATTTAAGAAGCCTCATAAACCAGCTGTCTTTAGTTTTCCTTGTTGTTGGATCACTCTGCTGTAGTTAGTGACAGCCAGACCATTTTAGTTTCTTTATGTTTATTTTGTTGTGGCAATGTTATGTAGCAAAAAAAGTGAAATTAAAATGTAGTTGATGTTTAAATAAATCTAAAAGTGATGCCTACAGAGTATATCAAACATCTTTCTGCAAAGCTTCTTCTGCAAGCCTCTGTCTGACACAAGGATGACTCTTTTATAACTATGTCTTTGAAGCATTAAAAAAAAAGCGCAACAAAGCCAAAATGAAAAAGAAATCAAAGCCACAGGATCCCTTTCTGAAGAAAAATCTCATCATCTTTCAGATCATCAAAATGCAAATACGAAACTTAATCAAAACCAAAGTAGTTCTACAGCCAAACTCACTTTACAATTATGTTTCAGCACCGGACAGGCAGAAGTCATGCAGGAGTCATCTGGCCTTAATGCTTTATAAAAATACGGGCTAGTCGCCCTGCAGAGCTTGTCAGCCTCTGAAGATAATATAAGCTTTTGTCATTAGCAAGGTCCTCTCACTTCTACTTGCACAACTGTAATAATCATGCTTATTAGGAGGGAAATGAGTTCCTCACATCCTCTTCATAGGGTAGTAACATATTAAGGTAATGACTTACATTAGATCAAAGGTCAAAGAAATAATACAGACCTCTAGTTGGAAACTTCAAGCACTAATTAAAGAGAAGCAGATCAAAGTTCAACGCATCATATTATGCATTGAGAAAATGAAACAATCAATTACTAAAGACAGAATGAGGCAAAAATAAACAAAGAAGACAATCCTTGAAGATAATGTACTGATCTAGTGTCAGAGGCAATTTTCTGTGTTTGTGTAATAATTTTGGATCATTTACGGTCTCAACACCCCCAGATTCATTTAGCCGCCTCTCATTGGAGCTAATGTGAGTGCTATTATTGTGCCATATGACAAAATATTTACAAAAAGAAGAAGAAAAAAGGAGCCAGGACTAAAAGGCACACACTCTTGAAGCATATCTTTTTTTTTTTAATTAAACAATCACCGACACAATAGGAGTGTTTTACACTCAATAAACAACAACAGTCTTTAAATAGAGGACTTGAGTTAATTTTGGGTCGATTTACTCTATAATGTCCCCTTTTGTCACTGTGTGCAAAACTGCTCAGGAAGTACAAATCTTTTAATCCTGGTAGTGAGTGTGCAAGGATTAAAAGAGGACAGTTTGCAAAGGTAGCAGAAAGCAAACATTGCCCCATTGGCCTCTATCAACTCTGACTCCCTACCTCACCTGAGAGACGCTGAGTTAAAATGCTGGGTGGTTAATAAAATGAAAGCAAAAGCTATAATATACGCAGGAGAGCTAATTCTAAAGGCACCCCCACAATTTAAAGATTCACCTGTTTAGCACCCTGAAAATCCTATTAATAAGCAAATGCCTCCACTGTCAGTTAAATGGTTAATGAATGCATTATTGATCAGTCTGCACCTCACTCCTTAAGACCACCATATAATCACACTGGCTTGTACTCTTTGCTGGCTGACATCCCAGGGAAGGGCTACCCTGAGGCGATTAAAGCCCTGACAAGGACAAGCTCAGCTGTGGTCAAAGAGCAAGCCCACATGGCAGCAGTCATTGTTTCAGAAACCCCATCCTGCTGCAAAATATGTAGGATAATATTAAAGTGCAATTCTACACTTATCTAAAGAGAATAAAATATAAGGTAAGGCGTGGATATCAAAATCAAAGCTCTCTGAAGCTACTATAATATGTACTTTATTTGACCAACATGCAAAATATTCAGTTTAATGTGAGGGAGTAGGAATGGAAGTTGATGATCATTAATGAAGCTATAAAAATGACAGTGAAGGATTGTTATCAGCATGTTGCTACAGTCTAATTTTCAAGGCTTTTGCTCTTTTCAGGTTATTGAATTCTGGTGCAGTTTAATGTTGGGTGATATAGCTCTACAGTCTCTAACCAGTACCTCCTTGGCTCGTTAATTTTTTTATTCTTATGCAACTTCAATTAAACTGCACTTGCTGGAAGAGTTAAGCAGGAGCAGTCTACAGTATGAAATAGTATGGCTTCTTATTAAATCATGCTAAATCACCTCAAACTTAATAAATTCATATGGACAGTGGTATGCTAACCAGGAATGTGGTGGTTTAGTGTTATTGAGTGTTCTCATATACAGGATCCGAATAAAGGTAGGGGGAGGCGGTGGCCTGGTGGGTTTTATATGCAAGACACCCACAGAAAAGATCTGTCCAAATATTTACTTTTTTATCAGAAGGTCTTGCAGATATAACCTGAAATGTCATTTCTGTCAGGACAAAGGAGTTAAAAAAGAAATAAGACACTCACGAACACACAAGTCTCCACTCTCAAAGTAACCAGGGCAACACTGCGAGCGGCGCCTATACATGGTCCTCACTCCCCGCCGGTAAGCCGTCTTATAGCTGATCCTGGAAAATTACACACACACAGACAGCTATGTGATGTAAAGAGAGACCTTCTCTGAAGGGCAGGAAAAATACAGAAAGCTAAAGTTACTTTGTATTTTGATGGCAGTGGCAAATTTATAGAAACCAGTAAAGAAAAAGAATTATAAGTAAGTGGAATTTTGTCCACCACACAGAAATTAGTATTTAGGGTGTGTCCTTCTGTATTCCTACACAGATAAATGTTAGCTCTAAAATTTAAAACAGTGATTAAAAATTTATGACATCTTTGAATCCAATTACAACTGTATACTGATCCTTTCTGCCAGCTGCTGTAACAAAGGCAGCTTTTATAGACTTGGCTCTAATTTAGGTGGTAGTAGAGGTCTGTTGTATGGGGGAAATTTAAAAATAGAATTAAAAAAATGTACAATGAAAAGGGACATTCTTCCAAACAAACCTGTGTCTTGTGCATTTAAACCAGTTGAGAATGTCTGTGCATCTGGTGTAATAAATCTGGTCAAATGGGTGAGCATATGATTCCTGGACAGTCACTGCATAGCTGCAAGAGAAATATGTAAAAACATCAGTAGCACGCAGAATAACTGTGCTTTACTCACATTCATTATAATGTAAATATATCTGGTCAATGTTTGAAGGAACTGACTCTAATGTAAGAAATGACTGAACTGCACAATTAAACTGAATTTAAGGAAGTGAAAAGTAGCTCTACTTTGACTACCTACAGCAGCAAAAACTACTTACAAACCATATAATATCTATAACACACTGGGAAAAAATTCTATTCTAAAGACTTAAGTAAGGTTCTTGAACACTGCTGCAGTCATAGTAAAATTAGCCTGGATATAGCTTCCTATGCTGCCTTAGAGATGCTTGGAAACAAGGCTTGCAAAAGTCCTAATAAAACTAATACAATTACTTAGATTTGCAATGAAAGTGAATGTTAATGATGCATGTAGTCAGATGAGCCTTGGAATACTGGGAGACCTCAAAACCATAAAGGGACCCACATATGGAATTCATTCTGATGCCAATAAGGTGGAACCACAATTCTTAAGTATCATCACCTAGGTCAAGCAATAATTTAGATAATACATCTTCACAAATTTTGTTCCACCCTTATGCATTGAAGACAGAAATTATTCCTGCTTATTTCTCATAAGTGACACTGCCCAGCACAGCTAATAATTATTCAGACACCGTGGGTGCCATGATAGATTGGGATGAGAGTACACTGATCAATCTGCCTGCATATTTCATTTGAAGCTGCAGCTCCTCCCATCTCTCAGCTCTTGAGCTGTGACTTAAGCAGTGTGAAATCAATACTTCTGTATGGAATTTGTATGGACAATCTTGTGCTATGGTTACAAGCACATAGACTGAAACAGATTCAATACCTTACAATGTCAGTTCTGGACGTTCAAGCTCTCAAATCACTATAAACTAAAACTTTATGTATAATGGTAAACACAAACAGGTACAGCCTCACCTCTCCCAGTGGCTGCAGACATTGGGGTCATCGGGGTTGAGGCTCAGCACACTATTAGTGAAGCTTAGAATGAGGAACCAAGCCGGCAGGGCAACTCGTGACCCCATTCTCGCTCTGAGAAGAGAACAAGAAAGAAAAATATAAGGTTGACGGATGTATCAGCTCTAATCTAGACTTTCTGAAATCATAGTCTTTTGACATGCACCCTGAGAAAATTATGGGAAATAATCTACACTTATACAGAGTTGGATAAGAAGATCAAAGCCACTCTCCTGGTTGCTGAACTATATGCAGCCTCGGGGTCAGCAAAAGGATAGGAACAAGGGTAAAAAAAAAAAAAGTATTGCCTGGCCCTGTCTCAAAACTTAAACAATAAAACTATTTTAAAAAAAAAACACTTGTTGCCTTATTAAATCATTTAATGTAATATAAAAACACATGCAGCAAAGGCAAACCTATTCAAAATGCTTAAACAAAGAACCATAGAATTTTTACACATTCTCTGCAGTCCAGGCATTTTCTAGGCATGTTACAGAAGATATGCGTGAGAATCTGTGTGTGCATGTGAGAGCTCAACTGTGAGCAACATATGATCCAGACCTTATTCGAAGATTACCCAACCACCTCCCAACCAGTAACTCTTAAAAATAATGAGTAAGACCCTGTAGATCTGTGAATATATCTAGAAATCTTCCAGAACATTTACTATGAGCCAGTGTGAAAGCTTTTACCAGCTGTTGTGTTACTCTTTTCAGCTGGCCTACATTGCTTTCCACTTGATTGATGATGTTATGTATTTATCAACACAAAAGCAGTCATCATTGCTGATGAGTAGGAAGCCTTATCTGATATTTTCGGTGTGCTGTCAACAAAACAGACTTCTACATCACACTTTTTGTACCATGTCTGCTTCCTGCATACTGACAAATTTGCCATTGGTTTTAATGGGAGAATATGTCCAAACTTTTGATTGGTACTGTATGTACAGTAAATGCATTTGATTTAATGAAGTATAAAGTACAGAGTTGGAATAGTTTATAGGAATAGATTAAGTACAAAGCCAGGCAAGCTTCTGGAAGAGTTCTAGGTAGAGTCTCAAAGGCATTTGCAAGCCATTTTGTTTCGCTTCATCAGTTAACCATTCAACGGTTGAATTAGAATCTATTCCTAACTCTACTCCCATGACATTTTTTTCCCAAATAAAAGATGTGCATTAGTCAACTGGGAAAAAAAACTGAGAAACACAGATCACATAGTATGCATGAGCCATTAAGTCTTCTGTTAAACATGAAGTGTTGGACCATTGTCAAATATTAAGCCCAGGCAGTATCATCATCCATGTTAATTGACTTTTTTATATACCTGTGACTGTTTAACAAGATCAGTTTGTATAGAAGTGCATGACTATTTTCACACATGTAGATGGTTTAGAGGTGGCATGTGTGAAAGCAAGTGTCTGCACCGTTCACTTCAGACTTCATGCAGAACTTTTTCACCCAGCACTTTGCTAAGACCTCCTCATAATCAGTGGATGAAACACTGTATGAGGTAGTCTTCTCTGGAAGATAATCCTCCAGAGTATTCCCTGCCTGTGTGCAACTGAACGAGTTGGAAAGCAGGTAAGAGTCACTGCACAGTCCACATCTCCCGTCCCTACTGTGACGGTGCATCTGATGTAATTGGGAGAGATCGGGTTGATTAAAATGAACAGACGTTTTCTGTCTGGAACATAGGAAGAAGTTTTTGTCTGTCAAAACCCATGCAGATGGGCAGAACATCGTGATTTTTGGACAGGAAACAATGAGTGGCCGTTTGAGACATTATTCAGAATTACCTTCTCACAGACACATGAAATTTAATAATAAATTCACACAATATACTAAAACCTCTCATATATCATACTGAAATCATTCATACACTATGGTGAAACCTCTCGTATATCATACTGAAATCATTCACACATTATAGTAAAACCTCTCATACACTATACTGAAACTGCCTCTTACATACTATACTGAAATGTCCTCTCATATACTGTACTGAAATGCTCTTTTACACTATAGTGAAATTTCTGAAATCACATTTCACTAGTATGTATGAAAGGAATACTACTAGTGTGTGTGAGCGTATTTCACTAGTATGTATGAAAGGAATACTACTAGTGTGTGTGAGCGTATTTCACTAGTATGTATGAAAGGAATTCTACTAGTGTGTGTGAGAGTAAATTTCACTTGAAAAAGAAGTAATTTCAGTTGTAACAGAAGTCACGTAGGGAAAAAAAAACAGGAGCGCATTTTCAAAACAAACTGAAGAGGAAGAAGTTAGAGAACACCGTGAGAAATGTTTTGCAAAGACTATTCCTGTATTAATATCTGCTCAGTCGCCTGGAAGTAATCTCAGTGAAGAAGCTGGTATCTTCAATACTATACTGGCCTCAGCAGAGACTATTAAGGGTCAACGCGACATAAGCCGGACATGCTAACTAGCCATCTACCATAACTCACTAAACATTAGAATATACAGTGCTGTAAAACCAACAGCATTGTGAGTCATATTCTGGAGAATACTCCAAACGCAGGTGAAGAATATGTTGTCTAGTGCTGTCCAGGTCTTCTTTTGACAGCACTGCATATCTTAATGGTCGAGTTATGCTAGGTGGCTAGTGTACTCGAGCTTCCTGGAGTTCGCCTAACTGGATAGTGCACAAAAAAATAATAATCAGAGACGAGACATCAGGAATTCCCTTTCTCAGTCTTTTCCGCTTTATTAACACTCAGGACTACAAATCCCACCAACCTTGGCAACAGTCTGCCTGCCCGTACGAAGGGACACACAACTTACTCAACCTTAACATATAACAGACTAGGAAGGTATGTTACATGCGTCCACCGCTCCAAAAGAAATGTCCCCATTTCTTCAATAACATGAAAAGCAAGAACAGCACAGGTGTGATAACACACAAAGTGATATTTTAACTCCATTTCTTTTTTTTTTCTTTGATTTTTAAAGAAAGACAAGAACCACAAGTGTAACATTATGATGTAACCCAAAGGCACAAAGAACGCACTTCCATTAGAAAACATCCCCCCATAAATAACTACCATAACCCCCATAACTGAACATACACACAAAAAAAAATTAAAATAAAATAAAAAAAGAAGATATCCCATAGGATCCAACCCCACAATACAAAACAAATAACAAAACCAAACAGCAGCCATGTCCTAACAAACAGGTCATCCTAGATGGAGATGAAACCAGCGTTAAGACCGCATGTCACAACATGACAAAGTCCTGAAAGTGTGACGGGGCACGCACCATCCTGTATCTACGAGAGTACAAAGGGTCTGTGTCCAGTTCACTAGGCCGCAGCTGCTCCCCGTTCAGAAAATCCCGAGAAGTCTCAGCTCGGAGAAAAGGGGAGGGAGGGAGTGAGTCCCTGCCATTGTTTACCGAACCAGCAGGCAGGGGCAAGGTGTACAGTTTCAGCCTGTCATGATGGACCACCTGGGCCCACTCCTGTGGGTCAATGGGGTTCACAATGTGATACGTCAGCGCAGCTTCAGTGTCAGAAGCCTAAACCCGCTTAACACCATAAGGGCCCATCCAGTGTGGGGCTAGTTTTGTGCGGCTTTCCGTGAGGTTGCTCAGCCACACTAAAGCACCTACTGTAAATGCTTTGAGATTTGAGTTCTCATGTGCTGTTGTATGCAAATGTGACTGGCTTTAAATGGTCACTCATTATTACTCCATAAAATAGTAACATCTTAGCCAGCTGGTAAATCAGTGTCCGATTGTTACGCTCCACCATTCCATCAGATTAGGTGTTGTAAGCAGTGGTGCGCATCTTAGTGATGCCCAATAATCAGCAGAGCCTTCGAATTACCTCTGCCTCAAATTGGCGACCTTGATCACTGTGCACCATGCGCCAAAACATAATCCTCAAAAAGGCAGCGAGCTACAGTCTTTGCCATCTGATAGGGCAGAGCATACACATTCACTAATTTGGTGAAATAACCTTCCACCACCAAAATGTATCTATTGCCCACGAGATGTCAGATGAAGCTCCATGTCTGCAGCCACCCGTTGTAGTGGATGGCTGACCGGGGACCCCCCCATGGGAGCTTTGGACAGTGGAACAGGTGACCTGCGTGTTTGGCAAGCCCTGCATTATTCACACAATTGCCTAATGTCTCTTATTAAAGGGCCAGTAATAGTTTTTCCTGACCTTCTCCCAGACCCTCTCAGCAGAGAAGTGTGCTGCTGTGGGTCCCCCATGCATGTGATGGAAAATATCAGGGACCAAGCACGATGGCACAACCAACTATTTTTCTGCCACCAGAAGGAAAAGATGCAACAGTCCAACACAATAACCCACCTACCATGAGAGGCGGTTGAACTCAGTCCACAGTCTACACAGGCAGATAGATGACCCCCTAAGCAGTCTGCAAGGTCTCGTCTTTCAAAAGTTTGAGGTCATCCAAAAAAATATAGTCAAAACATTGACAAGGTTAGAAATAATAATTTGTACTTGAAATAATAATTTTTTCCTTCAAACAAATTTGTTGAGGTAAGCTGAGAAAATTTCACCCTATGCTTCCTGAAGGACCTCCCACAAGTTGGATTGGCTTGATGGACACTTCTTATGCACCATACAGTCAAGCTGTTCCCACAACAGTTCAATAGGGTTGAGATCTGGTTATTGTGCTGGCCACTCCATTATAAACAGAATACCAGCTGACTGCTTCTTCCCTAAATAGTTCTTGCATAGTTTCGAGCTATGCTTTGGGTCATTGTCTTGTTGTAGGACAAAACTAGCTCCAATAAAACGCTGTCCACAGGGTATGGCATGGCGTTGCAAAATAGAGTGATAGCCGTACTTATTTAATATCCATTTTACCCTGCACAAATCTCCCTCTTCACCAGCTCCAAAGCATCCCCAGACCATCACATTTCCTCCAACATGCTTGACAGATGGCGTCAAGCACTGCTCCAGCATCTTTTCATTTGTTCTCACAAATGTTCTTTGTGATCCAAACAACTCAAACTTAGATTACTTTGTCCACAATACCTTTTTCCAGTCTTCCTCTGTCCAATGTTTGTGTTCTTTTGCCCATCTTAATCTTTTTCTTTTGTTGGCTAGTCTCAGATGTGGCATTTTCTTTGCTACTTTGCCTGGAACAACGTTGAGACTGTTGTTTTGCGGGTACCATTCAATGAAGCTGCCAGTTGAGGACCTGTGAGTGTGTTTCTCAAACTAGAGAACTGATGCGTTCCTCCTCTTCCTCTGTTCTGCACCAGGGCCGCCCACTGCTCCTCCTATTGTGGTTAGAACCAGTTTGTGCTGTTCTTTGAAGGTAGTAGTACACACAATTGTAGGAGATCTTCAGTTTCTTGGCTATTTCTCCCATGGAATATTCTTCATTTCTCAGAACAAGAATGGACTGATGAGTTTCAGTAGAAAGTTTTTTTTTACTGGCCATTTTGAGGCTATAATCGAACACGCAAATGCTGACGCTCCAGATACTGAACTAGCCAAAGAAAGACCAATTTTATTGCTTCTTTAATCAGTACAACAGTTTTCAGCTGTGCTAACATGATTGCACAAGGCTTTTCAAATGATCAATTAGCCTTTTAACATGATAAACTTAGATTAGCTAACAAAATATGCCATTGGAACACAGGAGTGATGGTTGCTGAAAATGAGTCTCTGTACACCTATGTAGATATTCCAATAAAAAACTGCTGTCAGCATTTACTGTGGCATTGTTTTGATAATTTTCTGCAATGTCACAAGATTTATTTCCATCCAATGTTGCTTTAATTTTTCTCCAAGATCTTGTATTGGTGAAGGGAGAGTCTGACCACTGCGTCAAGCCTTCTCCAGCACATCACAAAGATTCTCAATGAGGTTCAGCTCTGGTGGCCAATCCATGTGTGAAAATAATGTCTCGTGCTCCCTGAACCCCTCTTTTACTATTTGAGCCCTATGATACCTAGTATTGTCATCTTGGAATATGCCCGTGCCATCAGGGAAGAAAAAGTCTATTGATAGAATAACCTGCTCATTCAGGATATTCAGGTGGTCAACTAACCTCATTCTTTGGATACTTAATGTTGCTTAACCTGGACCTACCAACTGCAGCAACCGCAGATCATAGCACTGCTCTTACAGGCTTGTACAGTTGTCATGATTTATGCTTTGTTCCTTGGTTTACTTTTATGTTCCTTCACGTTCTGGGTTTTTGTCATGTTTTTGGTTTATGTGTTTGATATTTAGGGTCATGTTCATTTCTGTGTTGCTCTTGGTTTCTGCTCATTAGTTCACCTGGTCTGTAGTTTGTCCTTCTGTGTATTCACGTCCATTGGTTTCAGTTCCTACTTTGCCAATTCATTGCTTTCTGTTGGTTGTTAGTTATTGTTAGATGTTTAGTCCATAGCATGTAAAGTTTTCCACCATAGTCTTGTCTATATAATTCTGACCTTCAAAGACCTGTTAGTCCGCCTTTAAAAAGTCCACTTGCCCTCCACTTATTATCCTAAATTAGAAGCACCTGTTTGAGGTCAATAGCTGCATAAAGACACCTGTCCATCCCATACAATCAGTAAGACTCCAACTACTAACATGGCCAAGACAAAAGAGTTGTCCAAAGACACCAGAGACAAAATTGTAGACCTTCACAAGGCTGGTAAGGGCTACGGGGCAATTGCCAAGCAGCTTAGTGGAAAAAAAGATCCATTGTTGGAGCAATCCTCAGAAAATGGAAGAAGCTAAACATGACAAACAAGATCTCACCTTGTGGGGTGTCAATGATCCTAAGAAAGGTGAGGAAACAGCCCAGAACTACACGGGAGGAGCTGGTCAATGACCTAAAA
>JBAMHW010000010.1:22180467-22211321 GCA_037177495.1 Rhadinocentrus ornatus | reverse complement strand
CCTCCTGCAGTGTGTGCAAACCTGGTGAAAAACTACAGGAAACGTTTGACCTCCGTAATTGCAAACAAAGGCTACTGGACCAAATATTAACATTGGTTTTCTCAGGTGTTCAAATACTTATTTGCAGCTGTATCATACAAATAAATTGTTAAAAAATCATTGTGTATATGATGAACTTATACGACAGTGATGGATTTCATGTGTAGGCCTTACCTTCACATACCATTATAAAAGATAAGCGATGCATGGTAACACATGTATGACTGACACTTCATTTTTCATGTGATAATGCGTGAATGACATTTGCAGTAACCTAACAGCACAGCATTGTAATCTATATGGTGATGTGGCCTTTTGAGAGAGAAAACACTCATACACAGCATTATAAACAACAAACACATGACCATTAATAAAAAAAAAAAAGAATCTCATAAAATCTGATAATACACACAAGTGAAGGGTGTGTTTATTAGGCGTGTCCTCTGCATGTGCTTGGGTGTGTTATAGGTGTATGTTCAATATTTTTGAGTGACTATTCAATAACACAGGCATTCACATGTTCAGCTAATCTGCATTTATAGGAACATGTAGCTCACTCACACGTGAAGGAAAATCAATCAGTCCTCCACTTCCTCTAAGTAGCAGTTCATCTGAGTGGTCAGAGGTTAAAGTCATGTTCATTTCCTTAACAGGATGATTCATCAAAACACATGCATGTTACAGGCCACAGCTGCCTTCATATTCAGCTCTTTCTCAGAAAGAATCCTGTTAAATAGCACAGGGACACCACTTGATCTACTAGAAAGCTTTTACTGTTTCTGTGAGTAGACCACCACCTTAAATAATTTCTCTAGATGACTCTGGACAAGTGAAATACTTCATAACTTGTCACATTTTTAAAATCTCCATGCTCCCTGTCACAAGCCTGAGGCATAAGGCCAAGATGTTTTAAAATTAGGATTCCTTTTGAATATGTGGTAGGATAAAATGAGTAGTTGTTATAATGATGACTGCAAGCAAATTAAGTGCCACAGGGCTCTTAAGGAAAGAGACAGTGACAGATCTAATAGCCAGAGGCACATGGCCTTAAGCTCACCTAATCTTACAGCCTGAGGTCCCTGGGTGTTTTTTGTGACTGCTGTTTCGTCCCTGGAAGCATCAAGTGACAGAAGTACTACTGCGCTCAGACACGCGCACTTACTGGGAAAGGTGATGACAGGTCGCAGATCTGTTGGAGAGAATAAAAATAATGAGCTTATGATGAGACACTGAAGACACAAGCTTCCTTGCTGGCTCTCACACAGATGCAAGTACACAAACTCATAAATTTCTGATGGGATCAAGAATCCCAACAGGCATGCAGTTTTACAAAAGCTGCTCCTTAAAGGCCCGTTTACTCTGTGCAGCTTCCACATCCACATTTTCCAGGTTTCCACCTACCTGCTTTTCACAGACAACCAGAGTTTGCCACAAAAGCAGAAGCCTGTATACACTGAAGAGGGGCCGATACAATGAACTGTTCACACTTCACACATTATGAGTGGCTCGTCCACAATATGACAAGATCACTTTATCTGTACTCAGTAACAAAGCTTACACAAGGTTCATTACAATAACAATGGAGGCATGTTGAGAACATTGATGTGTTTATCATCTTTCACACATTACTGTGCTTAATGACTCCTAAAGAGGGTCGGAGGGCAGCTTTGAGATTTTTATGCCCAACATTTTATGTGAATTTTTTATTAAGATGTAAACACAAGAAGATCATAATAATATACGTTTTTGTTCTTGGATCTATGAATAATTTAACATAATTTTATGTTGCATATGAACAGCTTTTAAATTCTAGAGCACTGACAAATTATTGTAGGTAGACTTGCTATATCTAATCTATCTACAAATGTATTTATTGTGGCAATTGCAACAAAATATCAATTTCCATCACATTGTATTCCTACTGTTACAAAAACAAGCACAGATTTATTAAGAGAATAGCAGTAAATTGCGCAGATTAGATGAGTGGATTTCTTTTTATTTGTACGTACAATAACTTATTAAAGGTATGCCACAGTCAGGGTTAAATTTTGGCAACTTCAGTCTAAATAAGCTTTCAAATAAAACATAGAAGTTTTTTGTGATTATGTTTTCTATGAAACCCCTTTTCTGCTATATAAGGCAACAACCTTACAGACTTCCACACCTTACAGAGTATTTGCCAAATTAGATGTAAAAGATCAAGGCATGTCTTTCACACAACAGCAGAGTTTTTTTCTGCTTCTCTTTCGTAGTTTTCAGCAAAGATAAAACAAACTGTAGCTGCAATTTGGATTTGAGGTCAAAGCCAGAGTATAAATTTAATGCCAAATTCTACCCTTTTAGATCTAGTCTCAGTCTACCTCCAGTGAGTAGTATGTGAGAAGCACAGATTGTGTCAGTAGCAGTTTGGTGACTTTAACAATCTTAATGTCAAGGACAAGTAACTTCCTGGTATTTGCCGTGACTGAGCATATCTATGCTTTTTTTTTCTTTAGAGTTTGCTTTAACATTTAAATGTCTTTTTTAAAAGACATAAAGAATCCTCTTTTAGTAATGTGACACTAGGTCACATTAACCTCCATTAATCGTTGATTTTGCATTCAGAAAGTGTGAACAAAGTACTGTATGAGAAAGGTGTGATGGATCAATATGATGCTTATCACTTGGAATTCTCCAACATGCTTCCTGCCTGTGTCTGCTGAAAACCCGAAAACAGCATCTTTCTGTTTTTACTTGAAAAGTGTTCACTTACGCCAAACAAATTGTACTCCAGGGACCTTCTTCACCCTAAATGTGTTTCTCTCCTGTTTGTCACCACTTTGATTACTGAGACTATGAAAACCTCCAAGTCGATGTGCTGCTGCATCTGAACCGGCAAGCAAACGGCTGAAATAGCAACATCTTTTAGGCTATTGATGTAGGCACATGAAAAGAGTCAGGGTCTAAGGAGGATGTGGCGTACGTGATATGGACTTCTGAGTCTTGACACATACATCTAGGTTTAACACTGGGCACCCACCAGGAAAAACATTAAGTCAGATGAAGCAGAGTCACCTTTGTCCTCTGAACTGCCTATCAGCAGGGACATCTGAATGATTACAACCATGTGTCTTCAGTGTGTGACTTATTAAAGTGCAACGCAATTAACCACCCTGTCCCTTGGCTGAACAGATCTGGCAATCATGAATGATGCTCAGCAGGCATGACCGACTAGTGGAAGTAAGCTTTAAACTCAAACAGTTTTTCACCCCGATCTCAGAGCTCTGTTTGTTGCAGTGCTTGTTTTTAGTGTCACTTGTGTTAATTTCCCTCTACATAATCAAAACCAGTCAACGGAAGCATCCCTTGGTATTGCAATCTTGTCTGAAGCATCGTAAGACAATTCCTGATCAGTCGGGCAGCATTATATCTTATGTCACGCAATCATTCTATTATCACACTGCTAAATTTAGGCAGAGAGCTAATATACAGCTTTTATGAGAATTCTTCCAGCCTCTCAATCTGTCTTGTAATCACTGTTGAAGGATTCCAGCAGCAACCTAATTTGAAGTGATCTAAAGGTTAGCGATGTAACCACACAGCACAGACTGCCAATGAGATAAACACTGTTGGCCATCCTTGTCTCTTGCTGGTGGTTTTGAGTCATTAAGAGTCAGGCCTCATTAGAGAGGCCATGGTGTGGTGCTTCATACATGCTGGTTCCAGTCATATACCCGAGATTCTGATGTGTTAGTAGTCAGAAAAGAGGACAAAAAAAAATGCGAAAGAATGTGCTGGTCTTCTGACAAATGCAAGAACAAAAAAAAAACTAAATACTTTTGACTAGCAAACTGCTGGTTACTGGTTGAAAGTTTAAAATCTCCATGACTATGCTTTCATGTTCACAAGGGGCAGCTGTTTTTAAATAGGACTTAAAAGGAATAGTATTTTGATTTTTTTTTCTTTTTTATTCAATTTTAAACTCAGTATATTATTCATGTGACTTTAGTTTGTCAAAAAAGATTTTAGGAGCATCATGTAAGAAACATATTGCAACAAATTTTAACAGATAATGGTTAAAATCAGTTGTATGAACAGGGAGTACTTTCATGTGAGTAACAAATTATACCCTGTTTCAGTTCTTTAGCTTCATGATTTAGGAATTAATTATAATCAAAACACTCTGATCTTTGTAATACCTTAAAATTAAGCTAATACAACCTCAGATGAATGACATATTAAACCATTTTGTTTATTTTAAAAAGTAAATAAATAAGCTACATTTGTTTGCTTGTTATTTGGGGTTTTTTTTTTATCAAATGTGATGCTATATATTTTGACCAAACATCTTCACTTATTAGTACAAACTGTTTCCAAAAGTCTTCTGTTTGTTTTCATGAAACTTTACAAATATAAGTTATGTTTTTCTTTCTTTTTTTTTTAGAGAGAGAGAAAAGAGGTGTTCTTCTCTTTTTATGCAACTCTTCACAGCATACCTGTTTAAGCTTTTTGTAATTGTTCTGTCATTACTTTAACATTTAACATGCTAGCTGAGGCCTGTAGAGTCTGAGATGTATTTGCTATGTACAGTCTGGAAATAATCTTATAACTCAAATTGATGAGCAATAATTGCTACTCTAAGATCATCGCTGATGTCTTACCTCCTTGGTACTGTTTGAACACCCAGATGAATATTTCAGACCGGCATATTCCCAAAACTTCTGCTTTTATAAAGGTGCTCACACTTTGTTGTCGTATGAATAACTCTCGAATCAGTAAGTTGGACTACTGGCACCATGTAATATGTCATGTGTTTATCTTAGGTTGTACTTAAATATTTTGGCAATAACCAGATTATTTTCTTTAACTTATGTCCTGGAAGCTAAGGTCTTTTTTTTGCATTGTTGTATTTGCTTTTAATTGTTGTTGTTGTTTTTCATTTTTGATTTTACACATAGTTTTGTAAAACCTATATACTCTTATCTTATTTGTAAATGTACCTTTAAATAGTTTTCTTTTTGTTTGGTTTTATGATTACTTGCTTATTTAATTTCTCCACATCCACGCTATTAAGAAAGTATATACTTTCTTTAAAGCGTGGATGTAAGCATGCACAAAAAAAATAAATGTACTGGATTCAAAAGACCCAAGAGAGTTGTTGTCACTGCTTTTATAGGAAATGATACTGGCAATAAAACTGGAGCCACTAGCAGTAATGTCTTACATCTGACCTCTTATTATTTTTATTCATTTATTTTTCTTTTATTAATTTTTTTAATTGTTATTATTACTTTCCAATGATCAGGCATGCTACCTAATCTCCTAATCTCAAACTGAAAAATCCTGCTATAACACTGCTTAGTTATGGCTATGGACATTAGCTGTTCAACTCATCTGTAAGGATACATAGCAAACTGACAGAAAATATCACTTAAGCTTTTCAAGGCAGAGTGAAGATGGACAGAAAGGACAGATGTGCGTTATTCATGTTATTAGCCTGCACATAATTATATATGCAGTTTGAAGCTTCCCTGGAGAAAGTGCTGGTATTCAGCCAACACAGCAACTCACTATATATTGTTCCTGTGCTGACACTTTGCATTAAAGAATGGAAAATATACAAAAGAGACACTCTGTTTGAATATTATGATATACTTCTGTTGCATTACAAGCAATCCAATTAAAATGACACTTTATATGTTATCTGAATAATAGTCAATGCAATACGAGAAATTTAAAAGATTTAGTCCTGCTATATGATCTGGTTATTCCATGAAACTGGATGATTTGCAAGACATAAAAATTAAAGCATAGCCCGAGGAACAACCCCTCAATCAGAACCTAGAGGATTAATAAGAATTATAAGTTTTTTGCATGATATTTTGTATAAGGTAATACAATAACATCTTTCATGAGGAATTTCTTGCTGGTTATAGCTACATCATACAAACTTATCATCCTTAATTAACAATGTAAGCTTATCGTTTTGGGTTGTTGTTTTTTTATGTGGGACCTCATAGCTCATTCTGGGAGTTTCAGAGATCACAAAGATGAAGCAAACAAGAAGCGTTTTCATGGACTCATTAGTGGGAACCATGATGTAACATGGTGATGTTTTTGTGTAAAACTGGCTCTATTTTAATCATCGGTCAAGAAGGTTTTGAAACAATTGTTTTAATTTCTGCATTTATGAAAATTTTCTGTATTTCTAAAGTTTATAAAGCATCATGGTTTATCCAAGTGTTGATTAGACCAAAGAAAGAAGGAACTAAACAACTAACCTAACTCCACAAAAAGTCAAATATAGATTTCCTTGTCTAATTGACAAACTAATCAACTGAATAATAGAGATACGTAATTATCAGCAGTAGTTAATTGTAGCCACTCTACAGTCAGTAACATACAGAGTTTGGCTCTCAGTGACTTGTACATTTTTATATTTTGGTGTCATATATTACAATCAGAAGTTACTGTTAGTAAAAATTTGTTTATGAACAAATTAATAATAAGCTCAATACACTGAATGCATGGGACTCAGAAGCATTTAGGTAATAAATCAGAGGAGAATTATAAGCAGCAGCTCTTGAGGCAGTACTCCGAATCATCAGCAAACAACTACACAACTTTGATGACTTTGATTCCTTTAACAACCTGCTTGGTTGTTAAAGCACCTGGGAAAATGCTGGGCGTCGTTTAACGGGAGCTTAATTCTGCCCACATGGATTATTCATGTGGCGACTGCTGATATCATGACTCTCATAAATCACACAGTGCGGCATGCTGGACGTCCACGCGCTCAGGCAGACCTCACTAATCTTAACACCATCTTTCATCTGAATAACCTTGCCTTACCGCAGGGCAGGCCAACACCAGACACAGCCCATTGGAGGGAGGCTCTCCTGGTACTTTTGTTTCTTTTACTCAGGGCACAAAGACTTTTTGCAGCCTGCCTCAGCAGACAAAACACTGTTATGTGTACTCCTAGACAGGAATCTTCCCACTCCCAACCACAGGCAATAATGAGAAATTGCCTGAGGTTGGACATCAGAGAAACTAATCTAGTCTAACGTTAGCTTTATGAATATAGAATCAGACACACAAGGGGGGAAAGCAGTTGAGCTGGTCAGCCATCTGTTCATAAGCTGTTCAAGGAAACGGCATAAAATGTGAAACTAAAGTGAGTAAACATATTCATCAAATATAGATAATAGATTAGAGTATATAGCAACTCTGTCCTCGTTTTTCTTTTGATTTTCCCACTGTCAAACATTACGGTACTCTTTTTTCATTAATTATATTTGGATTCTTCACATAACAGGCACAGAATCTACAATAATAAACATGTCAGCAATTACTTGCTTTAGGCCAACATTTTCAATAAGAAACCTAATTAGTGAAACAACACCAATTAATGAACCAAACAAACAATGTGCTTGACATCACATAGCTCTTTCTGCTGCTGTGAATAGCCACTGTGTTTCACAACATGCGTTTAATAACAAACCCCAGGCATCACATTGACAGGTAAATGTGTTGCAATGCCCTCTGCACTACATCTTTCTTCTCTCAACAGCCTGGTAATGACCTCCTGCTGCCACCAGGAGGAAGCACCAGTCAGGCTCTTACATGCACCAGTAAAAGTCTCGTCCCCGTGCAGACAATTAGCCACCCTGTGACTGATAGCAACTAATGAGAGTGGATGAAGAACAGTTGGACATCTTTAGAGAAATTAATGTGTGAAAATTAGCCTGTTGAACCTTCTGCTCTCTCCACCAGGATCATCTTCAGAGGAGAACAGAGCAGACTCACTGACCAGCATGGCTATTACAGTTTTCTAATTCAACAGCTTCTACAGACCTAAGGTGACAAATGAGAAGAGGGAAGGATTTACTGAATAGGCAAGAAGAGTCCAGCTGAGCAGCTTGCCATGAAATGCTGAAACAACAGCATGGCTGCCAGAGCAATTTTACACTCCAATAGTCTCACACCTCAGCCACCAACCCTTTCCAACTCTGAACCTTGTGTCTTCTTTGTGTCTTCATTTATTTTGTGTCAGTGTCCAAGATGTGAGAAGCCAAGCAGTGAGAACCCATCCAAATGTCGCAGGGTAAGCGGTGTGTGAAGAAAACAGCAGAAGCCGGGAAGGGAAAAGCCACAGCGTGTGGATGCACTTTGCTTTTGTGCACGCCATTCTCTGAGATCTCAAAGGACTTCACATTACACTGAGAAAAACACATCGCATACAGTGTAATTTTGCACTGATGTAGGCAATGCAGTTGAGAAGGATTCCGATCAGATCCTTCAAAATAAAAACATTATTAATCATTAAATTATTACTAAATATATATCAAAATGCATGCATTACAAAATATCACTTAAACATAAGTACTAAAGTACACATTTTTTTGATTGGCTAAATAGTAATATAACTGCGCAATATTTATGCAAACCTGTGTTTTAGTTGATTTTTCTTTTTATTGTTTAAATTTATTTTAAAGTGTTTTTTCAGTCAGACAGTAGTTAGAGCTTAAGTTAGTCAGAATCGAGTTACTTTTTAAGTTTCCATATGTAATATTATTGTATTTTCATTACTCCAGAAGGAGCCATTTATATCTACAGACAACCTCCTCCCACTGCTATGTTGCACCACTATGTTTCCAGCCACAGATAAATAGAACAGCTCTGAAGCAGGTTAGTTGCATTTTTCTGTTTTTCATACACCCCTTTGTTTTATATATAAAACAATAGGGTAGTTTACTAGTTTTTCCCAAACTTAGGGACAGGTTCTGGCGGGACATCCATCTCTCAGAAAACATTACATATTTATTTATCAGATACAGGTATAGCATATGGAAAGTTATAAATATATTATAAATGACAAAGGCCGGGGTGTTGACAGGGAATGGGCTACGAGGCTTGCTTCTTTTGTTACCCTTTACTCATGGTTAAAAAAACATGCATCAGCTTAGACTTCATTTTGATCTCAATGATGTAACTGTAAAATTTTGTGACTTATTCTGTTACATTAATGCCATTGCACTGATCAAATCTGGCAGCAGACAGGGAAACAAATCCAAAACATAATACTCAGACCTGCCTTTGGTGTAGTAGAAATTTTTAGGACCACATTTCTCCATGATGCAAGAGACAAAAAACATGGCTCACAAAGTGAAAACATTAAAAAACTTGCAACTGTAGCTAACCATGTGAAGTAAAACATCTAACATCTTTAAGGTGTAGAATATAACAGCAGTTTCAACTATACAATTGCATTATGTATATATTTATTGTTTTAATTTGTGTATACGTACAAAAGATTTCTTGTACATACATTTAGAACTAACTGCTTCTCCTACAACCCTCTTTAGACTAGTGGAGTACTCCTGTTGCTCATGTAGCACATTAACCTTCCAGATCACCAGTAAATGAATGAAAGAGAAATGACTTGCCATCATGATTATTAAATCTGAAAATATGCTCCTGCAGCGTTTATGACACAACCAGGTGATCTCAATTTGGTCAAACGAAAGCTCCATCAGCTGGATTTGCATTAAAGATGGATGCCCAATTTTTTGCCACTGTGACCCTTTAAATGTCCTTGAATCCACTTGAACAAAATACGCCTACTTGAATTGAATGCATTAATAAAAAAATGAACAAAGGGCATACTACTTTGTTCTGCCCGCCTGATGAATACTTGAAAAATCATTGCTTTCATCACTGAAGTGATGAGCTTAAATGAATCTGAAATTTAACCAATAGCAACATCTAAGAATTTACTTAAGGAAAATCTATAACTATTTATAACACAGTTTACTTAACACAGATGAAGTGTGTAAAAATTTACTTATACTGCAGTTTTCTGCTGATATTTTTGCAGGTGAGGTCATAATGTTGTTTAAACAGATATTGTAGCTACAAGTTTTTAGCATCCAGCACCTTATCCCAAACTGCTTGAGATTGAACATGTTATATTAAACTTCAAAATCACTGTTGCAAAATATAATAATAAATATGAGTGTAATCCACCTATTAAAACAGCATACCTCTTCATAAACTATTTTCTATCTGTGTATTCTACTTATCAGAATGGCATACATAGCTGTGCCACTGATAGCGACAAGGCTATGCATGGTATGCTATTCTGACAAGGTATGCCAAACCAACAGAACACAAGTACTTTACAGAATGTTGTTATTGGTCCTATTGAGGGTTTAAACAGATAACTTATATGAAGGTTTCAGCTAGAGGACTTAAAAGTAATAAAATGGGCACAAGTTATGACACCACGTTTCCAATGTCTCCTAGATATGGTTGTGTTTGAAGGTTTTTTTTTTATTTCAAAACACAACACCTCTTATGAAAACCATAAGGTTTTGTTTTTGGATCATCTGAACACATTCACTCATTCATGTCGACTTAAAGTCTGATTTAAAAAAAGGTTAATCTCCGTTTTGAGATTGTCACTTCACAAACACATATTGATAACCATGAAAAACATTAATCATTAAAACAATCATCAAGCAAATAAAATTAGGTCTAAACAATTTACAGGAAAATGAGCAGGCAAGTCAGCACAATGCTCTGATAGACAGCTCTCGTAATAGTTCAAATGCAGCATACAGGGCAAACAGAGTGGAGAGCATTTTAAGTGAAGCAAACTTATGAGATGTAAAATCCCAGACACACAGCAGACATTAAATATTTTGGTCAGAATCCAACAGTGTGGATTCTAAGTTGCAAACAGTATTAAATTCAGAAACTTACATTCACATGACAGGTACAGTATGCCCTATGAGGATTCAGCCATCATATGTTGGCACAGTGCAAGAGACCGTAGCAGTAGTGTATTAATGTATCTGTTAAATTAATCCCAGCTGTCATTGGTAATACTGTAAAAATACCAGGTACATATTGAGGCAGGTGTTGGCTGTGATCCTGAGCTTTTCTAAATTGAATTCACAAAGCATCCACTGACCCCAGAAACTTTGGTTCTGAGTTTATGCTCGCCTTGAACCTTGATTCTGTGCCATTGACCAGGTGATGTCACTGGTTTGTCTCTATAGGTGTTACATTTCAATTATATGCTTCAGAATATTAATCTTTTTTTTCTTCATGTTGTTTCTCTGCAATTTAACTAAACAATAAAAAAAAATCCTCAAACTTTTATACCTAGGGAAGATGCATTTTTGTAATGAGCAGGATAATTAGCTAGCTAGCTACTTGTTACTTCAAAGCTAATACATTGCATTGCAGTAGGCTTATTTATACAATTCGATTGCAAGTTTTTGCTTGTCTTATACACAATCTGCCTGCATTACAGTTTTGTTATTTTAGTCTATAAAACCACTGAAAATCTCTGGCTTCCTCCCATAGTGCAAAGACATGCACGTTAGGTTAATTGGTCAATCTAAATTCTCCCTAGGAGTGAGTGTAAACATGAGTGGTTGTTAGTCTCTCTTTGTGTTGGCCCTGCAATGTACAGGCAATCTGTCCAGGGTGTACCCTGCCCCTTGGCTAGGGCTGCTGGGATAGGCTCCAGACCCCTGCAATCCAGCATTGGAAGAGCAGGTACAAGCAGGTATAGAAAAAGGATAGATTTTAAGCAAACTGCTTTCTCTGTGTTATCCTGATGGTATACCCATGAACATTAACACAAGCTAATGTGAAAGCCAGTGATATTTATTAGCCAACAACATTTGGGTTTGAATTTTCCCCGCACAATCTGACTGTGGATTAATTAGAGTCCAATCTCTTTAAATATTATTTTGTTACGTTTCAGTCTGATGATAAATGAACACTTTTTATCTGAGGTCCTTGGAAGTCTTATGTTTATGCCATCATACACTTTTACACCTATATGCTGCATGATCAGACTTGGATAGATCCTTGTTCTTTAGACTAAACAAGGTGCCTAATTGCCTCATTTGTCTTTGCATTCATTTAAGGCACCAGACATTATTTTCACATTCAAATTAACTGTCTATTATAAATATTCACACGTGTCATTTCCAGATATGTGAAACTGAATAATTTCCATCAACAAGTTAATTTAAAAACAATAGTTTGTTTTTTCATTAGATTGCCTATTAACTTTGGGACTTAATACATAATCATAGAAAATCCTACAGATTCACAACTACATCAACACAATTTTAGATTTAAAAAAATGTTTTTATATGACCTCCTTCACCGTTACATCCATGTCTCTTTCAGCTTTTATTATATTGTTATTTCATTGTTAGCACTACATGTTATGCAGCTGCAGCAGCCAGGACTGCCTGATATTGGTGCTGTAGGTGCCTATGATATTTGTGCCCTAAACTTGGGCAGTTTGGGCAACTCTAGGCAGGTTTGAGTGCAAAAGCGTTGCATGCGAAGTACAAGAGGAGAGGGGACATTCTGCTGGCTGGTGTATTATTCATGAGTCACCCCTGTTGAGAGGACTGTTATTCAGCAACCAAATCCCAGCCGTGGTTCAATCTGTGCTGCATTCACTGTCATGTCTACTGGTCATTGATCACAAGCAAGGTACTCGGGTGCTGAATAAGCTCAGTGGCTTTGTGGTATAGGGCTCAAAGTGTCTCACTGATAACACAAAGATCCATCACCAGACATTGGAAAAGGTCCAGGGTTTTTTTTTCTAAAACTGATCAGACAAGCTGAGATGCATGAACAACGTTTGTTAAACAGGTGTAGCATAGAAGAAGGCTGAGATGAGATGGCAATATGACAATATGGTATTTTAAATACAAATTCAGATCAATCAAAATTGTATAACATATATAAATATATATATATATACACACGCTCACACAGAGGCTCACATTTCCAGCAACAGGCAGCAGAACATATTGTGATGAGGTCCTTCTGTGAAAGGTGCCCAGAGGCAAGGTATCACCCTCTAATAGGCACCACAATATTAATGGACAGTAAAGCTCAGTGACTCATTTGTCTACTTTAATCATCTGTCACACATTGACAGCCAAATGTGACACAACCACAGCACTTTCCTGTCTGTGTCACGATGATGATCATCTATCATTGATCATGTTGCTGAATGACTGTATAATATGAAATATGAACAATAATAACCATATCAGTTAGTTTACTGAGACATAATACTGATACACATAGACATTGCGCAATACTGAGACCTCCCCAACAATTTGCAGCCAAATGAGTTCACGTTCAGGAAATGTTTTTCTGACTGAAATTTGATTTGATTCCAATTATAGCAAAAATAAAATGTTTTATATTTCTCTTAAATCTCTATTTAAGAGGTAAAGGTATTGTTAGGGATTTTAATTTAACACTTTTTTTCCTCCTCATTCAGTGATTGGACTGATGAATTGTCTGCTTCATAAGATTTCTTAGGACTTTTATAAAAACCAGTCTCATCCATTAAGAGTAATTTTCTCAACACTTCAAAATGCTCTTAGTGGGTCTCTGTACCTTCTTGATGCTGTCAAATTAACATTAAATATTAAATTTCTGCATGTTTCTGACAGGACCATATTTCAGTTCTTTACTTCTACTCAGTGACCTCAGTTCTCAGGAGAGAAGATTAGCCATGGCTTCTCAGCAAATAATTATGGTTTCTGAGTAGTTTGAACAAATGATTGAATCATTTTTAAACTCCACAGTAATTAGCTTCAAATGCAAAGTAGTAAGTAAACTGCACAAAAAGCATGTTCCTGAGATGGGAGTGAATTTTTGCTGTCTGAGGCACGTTTATGAATAATAGCCTTATCAACAAAGCGCAACACATCGCAGCATGCAGAGATGTTATCACAGCTCATTTCCTCAGCTTATGTATCCTGTATCTCTAGTGGAATATGTGTTGTGCGGTCCCCTTGCTCTGTTACTGACAGCCTTCACATGTCAGAAAACTTGGGCTTTCCATCAGAGGCTTTTTGGATGAAAAAATGGCAGATGCAAGCAGATGCATCAGCAGTATTTAGAAAAAGTCACCAAATTCCCACAAGGGACATGTTTGTCATTAAAACAAATGGGAAAAGAACTGATGAGTGCATTAATCAGAGATTGGCCTAGCATCTCTGGTGAGCTGTATTCTATGACGTTCTTGCCCACGACTGCACCTGAGGGAGGGGGGATTAACGTAGCTCTGCACTGGAGCTCCTGTATCTGAAATCTGCCTGAGCTCATCGTTTCTGTAGAAGCTGTGGCTGGATATCAAGCTCAGGCAATCTATTCCCCTAGTAGAGCGTTGGCTGACCAGCATCAATGCCGTGCATTGTCGACTTATTAATTAAATGCATGCAAGCTTAATCAGATGCAGACATGGCCAGACCTCTGGGACAGCAATTGAAGCTAAATCTAAATTGCAAACATCTCCTTGTTTTTCAATGCCAGCCAGCTATGCTGTTTTAGGAGCAAATCTTGTGGCCTTAAAAATTTAGCATCACCTCGCACTTATTCAACTTTGTTGTGATGCGAAAATGCACAAACACAGTTTTGCTTTGATGATCAACACGAGAAAAGAAGTGTTCATTCACCCAAAAAATTGTCTTTCAAAAACTTGTGTTTGCATGTAAAGTCAAACACAACACTTACAACTGCCACATAAACTTGTTTACACAGGATAGATGAGACATGGGTGTATGCTGGGGTATATATTGTTTTCATTTCCTCTCCTTGGTTCAAAATGTAAATGGAACAGCAAAGTCTGGATCATGCCTCCATCTCTTTCATTAACTTTTGTTAATGTAGTTGCTATGGCTCTGGGGTATTTGCTGAATGCTCAGTGTACTTTTGCTGAAATAATAAGATCTATCAGTCATCGCAGAGCAAAAACAGCTTCATTTGCAGAATAAAGGTCAGTGAGCTGTTACTTGTGAGGGACTCTGATAGAAAGCATTGTTTCAACACGACCAACTCTGAAAGAAACCCTGCTAGAATTTTACAGCATACTGAGGTGTTCATGTGCAGTCTTGAAAATCGGTGTCAAATTTCCAAGATGGATTTCTGATGTACCTTTGTGAACTGGACAATCCACTCATTATGCCACAGCATAATGCACAGTCATTCGGTAAATCCAGACACGCTGCAGAAGAAACTGCTAATGGCGTATCAAGCCCATGAGGGGAAACATTGCTCAACATATGTGCTTGCAAGTGTTTCTAAATCCTTTAATTCATGAGAGATTAAAAGATTGAGTCTGCATGAGTCCAAACCGGCAGCTGATGGAGTGCTAATTGCATTTATTTAAAAAAGAAGAAGAAAATAAAAAAAGAAAGCAAGGAGCAAGAATGTATGGACAGACATCTCATAAATGTATTCCTTGTGTCAAATATACCATTTGAATGGCTGTATAAGATCCTATTCCTACCGTGGAAGGCAATCATTCTGTGTTTTCCAATAGCATGTGTCCTTGTGAAGTGAGAAAGCTGTCAGCTATTTACAGATACACTCTTTCATTAATCAGCACTAATTAAACATATTGATTGAACCTAACACAGGGATTTCTAGTTGAAAGGGTTTATTAGACTATAAAGTGCACACAACAAAAATTCCATAAAATGCGCAAGCCACTTAACAGGTACATGCCCTCAAAGGATGCATTCCTTAGAAAGAGCAAGAAATAAAAAATTAAATAGAATAGTAAGACAAAGAGGTGTTTGCTCTCATCTCACTAAATAATGCCACAATTCACACCCTCTCAATGACAAGGGCTGTCCTTGGCTCTACTGAGAGCTGAAGTCACTGAAGCTGAACTCAGTATCAATTTGTTTTTAGCATTGGTGGAAAAATATGCTTGAAACCCTGAAGGACCATCAGGTGGTTTATAGCGACAACTTCCAGGTCATGTTTAATAAAAAACTATTTCACCTAAGAGGGAAAGTAACTTCAGCATTAACAGACTCTTACAGAACTTCTAAGTTCTGTAAGTACTGAATACAGACTAAATGTAAAGCCGTATGTGGGTCTGAAATGAAAAATTATCCCAATGATTATATAACAATAAAAAATAAACACCAAAATGTTTATCACAACTTTCGTTTTTATGTTGCAGGTAAATATGTACAGATTTATTCTACATCGCATAAATCTATAAAAAATGTAAATGTGATCGTGACAGAAATGACTTTGAGTGTTTTGTCTCATTGCACTGATGATAAATCTTTGATCATTGATCTCGAAAGAAAAAAAAAATATTTCAAATCTATTGCCAATTTTTTTATTGGTTTATTCTCAAGAAACCAAAGAAAATTACATTTTTCTTCAACAGTGTTTATAAGCATTCTATTTTTGGAGAATTTCACAGGAATAAAAGACAAACAACAAATTTAAAAAATGAAATGAGTGTTTTTGGCAGCTTGCTTGGCACCCTAAAATACAGACAAATTAAAATCACATCCAAGGGTAAATTAGATTGATTTTCGTCCATATTTTGTTCTGAGGAGTAATGATGGTCCAAAATAACAGACCTTGTTTGTTGCTTTACTGGTTCAACAGTTCAGATGATGGGACTGCTCATTAACTTTTTAATGCAAAAGCTAATAATATTTGCAAGTTAAACATTAGTTTGGATGATGTGAATTATTTATATGCAAATGTGGATGTGTTGTGTTTGCATATTTCTCTGGAGAAAATATGAATATGGGACAATAAAACAGTGAATATTCTAAAAACTGAACATGTGTTTCTATTACATTTAACAAACATGGGGGTCTGAATTGAGAATGTAACTTTTTGAAAGACATACACAAAGTGTCTCAGGTTGAATACAAAACCTGCACTGCTGTGTTGCCAAGGTGCATTTGTGATAAATGACTTTGTGACAAATTGCGATAATGCGGAGAACCCATGCAGAGCATGTGCCACAATGTATGCAGCTCCAACAGCGCAAAATAACAGCAGCTACAGCTGGGATCCTGAGTAGGTGGGTGTGGGTCTGGGTTTGTGAGTTGCATGCATTTACTAGTGATTTGATAAAAATCACGAATTTTACAAAGGCCGTCTTGGTCTGCTTATTTCTTCCACAATGGAAATCAGTAACTGTAATGATTTTATTATCACACAATCTGCTGCTTCAGCTTGCACTCTGTTGTCATCTAGTGGCTCAAAAATGTCACAACATATGTCATCTTTATTCTTCACAACCAAGATGCTCACTAAATCACTTTCAATTTTTATTTTTTTTAAGACAAAGAATAATTTTATAACAGAGAAACTAGTCTAAGACAGAGCAATACATTCTATTACACAGGTGCCACTTTTATAGGTTTCTAGGCAGTAAAGGTGTAAAATTAAACTGAGCCAAAAAAATTTTATTGCGACGAACAGCCACAGCCACCAAACTTATCAGAAACGGGGAAAGCGTGGCGTGAACAGCCAACAACTGAAGCAGTTCAAATCAGATGCTGATGCCCCCTGCAACACATGGGAAAACAATCAGCATTAAGAATATTAAGATTTTATCATCACTCTGTCTAGCAATATGTATTTTTCGAAGCAGACTCTGTAAAAACAACACACGTGCTGCAATAGTCAGATTTAAAACCCCTCTTGGATGACACAGACCCTTTTTTCCCCCATTGGCACACAGCACATTTCCAAGGGATAGACTTGCCAATAGCCTAATTAAATAGAAAGCACAATTTGTCACATCAACCAGCAGCAGAGCTATCCACAAAGCAAAAGACTGCGCTGCAACTTCTTGTGGACTGCTTTAACAATATAAACAAAAATATAAACACATGTATTTCTTTCAACAAACATCTGTAAAGCTGTTTATCGTAATAGAAAGCGTTGGTGGTTATGACATGACTGCTATAGCGTCATTAGACTGCGCTCTGCCGATTTACTCTATCCAGATTTTCGGGGAAATGCATTTGAACTCACCCTTCGGATAGACCTGATAAGGAAAGTTATCGCCCGCAAGTCAGGAGAGTTCAACGGGTCCACTGTGAAACACGGTCTTCCACCTTTAGTAAAGCGTGAAACTCTGGACCAGGTAGTTTGTAGAGTTTAAATCGTCGGTCGCGCAGAAGTCAGGTGAGAGTAACCGATGCTGCTTCTTCTCTCTTCTCTCTCCTCTCCACAGGGCGAAGCGCGGCCCACTTTAAACTCTGGTGACGTCATGGTTACTGATGCTACCCCCTCCTTACTCACCACCCACATCCACACTCGCATATTCACGGCCACATCCACCGTCTTCTCATAAGGACAGAAAAAAATCTAACGCAACTTAAAGCATATAAACAACCTGCAGGAAACACCTGTTCTATTTCCTAACTCCATGAAGGGTTATTGATTTATTTTTTATAGATGGCTGAAACATTTAAAATTATATGAGGTAAATGTGGCAAATTGCCTGGAATAGCGTAATTATTATAATTAAATCCTATATTTTTCTGCAAGAATGCACTCTTCAGTTCTGTCAGCAGGAAAGAAAGATCATGTCACATCCGATGGGGTGAGGTTTTGTTCAGTGGTTGTTCACCTGTTCTGACAGTTTCAAAAGATTTTTTTCTTTTAGTTTAGTTTAGAGAGTACCTTTACTAAGTTTCTTTCAAAGGTTCTTTGCATAGTTTTTTAAACTCGTTCAGTAAACTGTTTTATAGAAACATGCTTTGCATTCCTGGTGTCAACAAGATTTCCTTTCTTTTGCTTTTCCACATGGAAGATTTAGAAACTTAACACTGGATGAAGTTTCCTGCAGTGACATTTAAAGTAGAATATGTTCGTGAGAGGTCAGACAGACTATTCAAGGGTAAAGTACCTTTTAAACGGAATGGTGACCAGAAAGCATTTCTTCTGGATATTAAAGTGAAATTCTATATTTTTAATCAGTACAAACTAATTTAATTAACAAAACCAAATACAAACACATACATTAGCGACACGTAAGCGACCATTTATTTAGCAATGAGATCAGGTCTTTTTTGCTTTACAACACCAGTAAGAAATATCTGTGAGCACCACTGTAATTTTGTTGTTGCCCTCATGACAGCTCTGCTGACACTGTTGTGCCTCTCAGATGGATAAAAAAAACCACAAAGTCTTCACAAACTTTAATTACCAAGATGTCAGGAATTTTTTTCTCGGCCCATATGTATTGATGTTAACAATCTTGGCTCTGATCCCTTCGAGTCTCAAATAGAGGTTTAGCCAGGATGACTTTCATTAACAACATTATGATAACCATGTGCAATCATAGTAGATCACATTTAGTGTTATGGTTCTGTTCTGGGACTTCCTTGCTCTCCCACATGCAAACATGAAAAGCCTGAGGGTGAAACAGCTTAAACGGAGCGCTCTAGGTTTACCATTTGAATGTGCAGAAGAGAACTAGCTTATTGATCAGCTGATGTGGGTTGGTGTTGAGATCAGCTGTTCTGTGGGCTAAGCATGACTAAGTAGCCAGCTATGCTTGCTTGTTTGATATTTCTTCTGTTTTGCTTGATTTTTACTTCACCATTTTCTTGCTTAGTTGCCTATAAACCATGTTAAGGATTTGCCTCCATCGTTATAACCAACAGAACCAAACCAGTTTTAGGGACTGGATCCTGTATACTTTACACAACTATATGAATTTCATTCTGCAGAAGAACAAATTGCATCAGCACTTGTGTTGCTAGCAGTTAATTTGTGGATAGACTAAGGTGGGAATCAGATTCTGTAAATGAGATTTAACTGCCCAATAAAAAAAAAAAGAAGTAAATAAATAAAAATTAAAGTTACTCCAAATAATGAAAAACAATGGAGAAGTCCCCACCATTCCCATCCCAGCTGTCCCTTTCTGTGGTTAAATTTCTGCCCCTGACAAATTTACATGTTTGTGTCTCCAACTTTTGATCTTTTTTGCCCTTGTTGGAGCAAGCGGCTGCTGTTATCCGCTGCCTCAGGAACTGCCTTTGTGGCCTGCTGTAATCCCCGATCGTGAATTTCTAACTCCCCAAACAAAAGTATGGTGGATGAGGCAACAAATCCACAGCATCAAACAAGAGACAAGAGTATTCTGGGTTTTATTTTAGCCCTGCAGCGTACCCTCCATCAGTGTGTTTGGGCCTGCTCATTTTTTATCTCTTGTCGGTGATCCCCTCATGGACCGGCAATGTTTTATAAATAAATTAATATCATATTATAAAAGGATTTCTTTTAATGACATCATGAGATATTTGCGGCCTTAGTTTTTGTGACTTGGAATTTCTCAGTTGTAGTATGGTAAATTAGATTTTTTGTTTAACTTATAATTTACTAAGTAAATAAATAATCAATTTAAGATTCATATTATTTGAATTTTGTTCGTGTTGTGTTTAGCACCACAGTTAATTTACAGCTTCTATATGCAGTGCAACACAGAGCCAGCAGGACTTGAAGAATCAGCATGTCTGTTTCTCCTGATAATACACAGACCACACTGTCAACACTTTTTATGTTGGAGACCTCCTAAGATATGGCTCTCAATAAAAATCTGTTCATCAAGGCCCATGAATTATCCTGAGTATCAGGGACACTGACTTTGGCAAGAAATGTTGCTGATGAAATTTTTTTAAAGATGCCCCCTGGACATTTTAAGGTATCTACCAATATTCTAGTTTGAATAACTTGTGTCTGATGTGCTTTTTTTTTTTACAGTGTTCAATGATTTTATTTAAAGAAGTTTGAAAATAATTTTCACAATAAATAATATACAGAAATTTTGTATTTACTGCTGGACACGAGCCCCCAGAAAGCCCATTCTTAATGAACGTGCACTGGAGGCTTTCATATTTCCATGTTACATCACCAATTCACAGTCAATGTGAGTAAAGATGCATTTTCCTCCTTCAGAAAATGATGGAGTATGTTTAAGTACATGACTTTTATCTGTAGGCGTTGCTTAAAAAATGCTTACATGTTTGCTTGTTCTAATAAGCAATGTTTAACATTTGTGTAATCCTAAACATTTAAATAGCATGGCCAAAGTCAATGAACATCAACAGCAACACAAGGCTGCCATTGCTGTCAAAAAGTACAACCACAAAATGCTCCACGGACACAAACATTTGGTTGCAGACTCAACCAAACTAGCCAGAAACTTAGTTTTTGTTCATTCAACACATGTACCTAGAAGATTAGATAGGTATTTGGAAATCTGTTTCATATTGCTACTTTGCTGTAGTTCCATCATAAAAGACTTGAAAGCTATTAGATTACTCTGGCAAAACAAAAGTAATCAATAATAAACATCTTCAGTCCTTGGAACATGACAGGACACATATGATGCATCAGCAATTAATTTGTTATTCTAAGCCCATTTACCAGTATATTTATTCACAACTCAAAAAAAGTCTACAATACAAATGTGTTGTTTTTGGGACATCATTTTTACATTATTCAAATCATGATCTTGTGTTAACTTCCTTAGAAAGTCAAACTACTGGTGGGGTTGTTTCATGCACCATGTGGGAGACCAGTGAAGACTGGAGACCAGGAATTCACAAGGTCCCTGTCCATATGCTTGTGTTTAGGACACAACCAATCTTGCTTTCTGTCAATCCTGGTTTATAGATGATTTTGGAAGAAAGATGCTTTTGGTAAATCAGGCACGGTTCCATGGCTTTGTGTCTGTCAGGAGACTCCGAAGAGACTGCAGAGCAGATTGTAAAAATGGCAGCTGTTCTCAGGATCAGTTTGATATCTAATCTGCATGGTACTGCCAGGCTGACAGCTGACACATCATTCACTATGAGCAGGTCTCCTGTAGGGGCGGCAGTCAGATGTAGTTCTGTATCATTTTTTTCAGGGCAGGAAAAAGTGTGCGAATAAGCATATACTCCCCCCAGCATTAGTTCTTATGTTCCGAGAACCCAATGCAACATTCAACAATTAAAAAAAAGAGTGTGATCCTCAACTATGCCCTATTCTCTGTTCTCCTCTTTCCAGACAATGTACAGCTGATCTAGCCTTAAAGTATTCAATGATATTTGCCAAATATAGACTAAAGAGTAACAAACAGCTAATGTGTCTTCTTAGCTCATGAAAAACAGTTAGCAAGCATAGTTAAATGAAGCCTTTTGGCTATAAAGAGCAGACATAGGTGTTGACCACGGGAAAATTAAGAGAATATCACATCTCTGAGAACAAGATACAAAGGATGCATTCGACCTCTTGGAAGCATGTACTCTTAATCAAAACATTGTACTTGTTTTTTGGATGTGGAAAATTTGTATGGTTGCAGTGATTGAAGTGGGGTTGACCTCTGATGCTTATTATCTATCTCAATGTCAATCACAGAGCTCTCCAAATATGTTCTTGTTGGAACTGTTAAATCTGTTAATTCTGAGTCGCAATCATATTTAATATGATTCCAACTGGTACCTGCAATGTATGGGTGTAGGGTTGTAGGTTTCTTGTAGGGATCCATGTATAGTGTCTTATGTTTCCATATACAAGTCTCATGAGTGGTTCCAGATGTCAGTTAGAAACGTTCTTTATTTGCAAACCCTAGACCACAGGTATGTATGGATAAAATCATAGGGAGTCTCTACAATTGGCCAAGAGACTTTCCAGATTGCTGCAGATCTGTTTAAGATGTCACTTTTTTTAATAAACCTTTTTTTTTTATTATTTATAAAGTTGGGGTCTAAAGCTCTTTTTTACCTCCCAACTATTTCTGCCACATCACCTGCTTCAAGTAATTTGCATCAAAATGGAATCACAAACAAGAAAAGTATTTTTTTTTCCCTCGATGTTTTAAAAAAGGAAAACATGGCTAACAACATTGAGCATCTACAGATGTGGAAACTTGCTGCAACAACACAAAAAAGACTAAATCCTTTTGTCTTCTGCATACTGAGAATAATTCCAAATAAATAATGTATCAGTTGTAGATCCACCCATGTCATCTACATCTATTATGTCCTTGTGGGTTGGCATATGTTGGACAAACCAAATGAAATAACAGATATCAGAGCATAAAAGAGCCATTTGCACAGGTAATATGGATATTGCAATTGCTAAACATTATATTGAAACAAACTACAGGTCACCCTCTTCATTGCAGCCCTGTGGAACTGAGAAGGTTAAAAGAGGACAAGAGGAGATAATCTCCTGAAGAAACTGGCCCAAAAAGAAATGTACTGGATATTTACAATAAATACTATGATGAATACTAGCCCTGCGATGGACTGGTGACCTGTCCAGGGTGTACCCTGCCTCTCACCTTAAACAATGCTGGGATAGGCTCCAGCTTACCCCGCGACCCGTAATGGAATAAGCGGTACAGATAATGACTGACTGACTATGATGGACTTAAAAATGATTTCAGTCTTAGATGTTTTCTGGCCTGAGATTGTTCCTTTCAGTGGTGCATTTCTAACAAAAGTGACATGTAAGTGTGAGTGGTTTGTATGATGCAATGTCAAGGATTGGTCTGTATAGCATTTAGAGGTGTTGTATTTATTCTGTGATTGACATTGTCAGAAATGAAGACGCTCTGATGAAGGCTCTGTGCCAAAACGCGTAATGTAATGTGAGCTGTATAACAACTGTGCGAGTTTGCTTTCCTTCATTTGGATACTGAGATGTGTGCCCTTTTGTCCATTTTGCAATGTCACATCTCTGCAAGCATATGTTTGACTTTTTCAACAGTCATTCAATACAATGTCTCAATTACAAAATGATTATGTTAGAAATGCAGTTTAGGGGCCCAGTTTGTATGTCTATGTGTGTGTATTTCAATCTGTGTTACTCATGTGGATGTGGGGGGCTGAGGGGAAGTTTGGTAGAGCGGAGGATGGCCTGGGCTGACCTTGTGCCCTGTGGCGGTCCACCATTGGGTTCAACATGAGTTAGTGTGGGTGGGGGCCAGCTTGCACCAGGCCCAGGAAGGGATATGAGGCCACCTGAATCCATCCTTGGTCTGTCTCTCTTTTTTTTTTTTTTTTAATTGTCATTTGCTCCCTGGTCATAGTTGGATGTTATATATTTTTAAAAGTTTGCATTCTTAGAGATTCTCACTTTCTCAAAACATAGAATGGACATAGATTACAGACAACATACTTGTTCACACTCACTACCTCAAAGAGGCATGCTGAGATAACACAAGTGAGCCCTTTCTTTTGTTTTGTTCTCTGTATAAAAGTTGTTTTTTTTCTAATTCTCTATTTCCTGTTTTCCTGCTTTTTATTTGTTGGAATTTGTCTTCACTTCTTTGCTGTATTTAGTAGATTATTTTTACAATCTTTGTTTGGATTTTACTTTTGGTGGTTTATAGTCATTGTTGATCATTGTCAATAATTTAAAAATAAAGAACCTGTTCATCATGTTGCAGTATAATGTGTTCAGGCAGACTGGGGACAGAACACAAGTCCCATTTTTTATACTTAAATTTGAAGACTAAGCTTGAGTTCAGCATTTAGTTTATGTCACTTTAGGAGCTCAGGTGAAGATGGACGAAAACAGAAACTATGAAATACCTGACGTGTGATGACAAATCATTAGTTAGAGCAGCAAGAAAATTGATCATTATGCTTTTCTCAAAAAAAAAAAAAAAAAAAAAAAAAAAAACAAACTGAGAAACCCCTTAATGAGACACTTTGGACTGTCTTAAAGGAAAAAAAGTGATTCACTGACTTCACACAGAAGTGGAGATAATAAAAGACTTTTAGAAAGACTATAAATTTCTGAACTTCAAGATTTTCTGAACATTAGCAGCTTTATGAAAGTTGTCCAAATAAAAACACTTAGCATACCACTTCTGTACAGGTCTGCGTCAGCTGGTAATAAATTAATTTCTTACTAAAAAGGAATTCCAATAAAATAAAAATGTGGTCTATAATTTTCCTTATATATTTTACCATTGTACTGTTGGCCATGTACATCATACAAAATGAGAAAAATGAGAAAATGAGCAGCTTCTGATGGTCACCACTGCAGATGTAGACGGTCTCTGAATTTTTGAGGCATTTCTGACTATTAAGTGTGTTGGTTTAATGTTTTTGAAAAATGAAAAAGCTCCACCCAGTATTACCCAGGCAACAAAGTTTATAGATGCTGGAAACAAAAGCTGATTGTACATTATATATTTTTAAAAAAATAATAAACTGTATATGTTTTTATAGAAATGAAGGCTTTATGATGTTATTGATTGGAAACAGAAAAGAAAAACTATACTGGATAAATTTCATACTAATGTTGTTAATTTGCTGCTGCAGTATGCTGATGTTGACCCAAAACCAGCTACAGACTCCAGGCGCAGTTATCTTTGTGTAGTTAATAAAATTGAAAGGTTTTATTAAGCTAAAAATACACTAATCAGTTTATATCAGGAGTCTTAAAATAAGATTTTACTCACAAATACAGTCTGAAAAGACACAAAGTGACATCACAGAGTGTAGCTTAGTGCAATTAGCTTGATTTGTGTCGAAATTTCACATATTTAAAGGTTTTTAGAAGTATAAAAAAACAAGTGGTCCAAACTTTAGTAATCTTACAATCAGGAGCAAGTCAAGAAAAACATGATTAGAAACAAATAGGTGACAAATCATGCAACTCATTAATAATATATTTTTTAATTATTCTAATTTTTTTAATTAAAAAGCACTTATATATTCAGTCTCCACTGGACACTAACATTTTATTACAATGAAGTATATAAATGGTGAAAAAGATCATCTACAATGCAAGAGCAAGTGAAGCACAGAGACTGTTGGCCATAAGTCTTAGATCCCGTAAGAAATTATCACTCCTGTATCCATATAAAGAAGAATCATAAACAACTTCCTCTATTCCCTGCGAATGACCACAGAAAATGAACAATAATAAAGATACTGCAAGTACAAAGAGAAGTATTAAAGAGGGAAGGGTCTTACTGTAGATGGAATCAGATATTGAACCCTTGGTGATTTGGGGCTGAAATGAATAAAACAGAAGCAGAGTTTGTCCAGAAACTGAGAAATTGATGATGGCATAAAATGGTGAAATCATTCAAAGAAGTTATCAAATGAGACAACGGGCCATTTATTAGCTCAGAGAGAACATGTCTGAAGTTTAGAATGATGTGAGAGCAGAACAAATGCTGGAATAGTTGTCAGTGTTAAAGGATTCCTAGATAACGTTTTGAAATTGATATTCAATGTATAAATCTTGACCTAATTGCCTGTTTTTGTCTGCATTTTGTTATTACATCCTGATTAGACATTAATAACGTGTGTGTGGGTGGGTGTGCTATTTGCATTGGCACATTCAACCAAGACCTTCCGACCTTGTCAAAAAGATTACGTGAAATATTGTTAAATATGTCTTCAACAATAAACCAATATTTGAATTCATTATTTTTGGACAATATTGACATGGAACAATATGTCTGTTAGAATGTAGAATTGGATATTGACAGAAGTTTTTTTTTATTAAATCAAGCTTATGCAGAAATTCAGTAAGTCTTAAGGATACAGATCTTTTTAATGGAGATATTTTCCTTCACGTGTCTTTGCGATCTTCCGTTTGGTCTTGTCATCCTGCTATGATTTCTCACTCACACTTTCCCGCACTGTCCAACTCACCTCATACAAAACCTTTTATAAAACCTGAGGAAACCCAATAGGCCAGGAGTAGGCAAGTTTGGTCCTAGAGAGCTGCAGCCCTGCAGGTGTTATGTGTTACCTGCTCTAACACATCTGATTCAAGTCAAATGGATCCAACAGCTTATCAAAGTATGCTCAGTGACTTATTTGTTTGAATCAAGTGTGTTCTAACAGGGAAACATCTAAAACTCTCAGGGACTGAACTTGCCTACTCCTGCAATAGGGAGACTTTGTATTTGAGACTTTGCCTCAACTGTCTGTACCAACACTTCTCTAATTTTGGTTTCTATAATGATAATGTTCACATATTGTACATTCATTTAATAGAGGTTTAAAGCTACAGCTTCATCGTTCCAAAGTGATATTCATGTTCATCCTGAAAGTGTTTGATTTATTAAGGAAAGCCTAAAATTTTTTCATTTGTGCTGTGTGCCATTTATTCTTCACCACACATATTCTGATGATATTTACACATCTTAACTGATCTCCCTTTACTATGATTCCAAAAGTATTCAAATAGATTGTGTGGTTGCAGAGATATACTTTTTCATTATGGGTATTTTAATTAAAGTCAGCTTTATTTTTAAAGCGCCAATTCACGACATAATTTCAGGGCACTTTATATACAGTCAATTCGAGCCAATTCATTGTCATCCAACCTGTATTCATACAAGCCAATTCATAGGAAATAATATCCTAGTTAAGGAAAACCAACAGATTGCATCAAGATTGAGGTGGAGTCTGAGAGCGACATGCTCTGTTGGGAATAAATGGAACTATGAGATCTTTGAAATACAATGGAGCCTAATCATGGAGAACTTTATATGTGAGGAGAAAAATTTTAAATTCTATCCTAGATTTAACAGGGAGCCAACGAAGTGAGGCTAAAACTGGAGAAATATAATCTCTCCTGCTAGGTCTCATCACAACCCTTGCTGCAGCATTTTGGATCACCTGGAGACTTTTCAGGTCATATTTGGGACAGCCCATTTATAAGGAATTGTAGTAGTCCAATCTGGAAGTAATGAAAGCATGGACTAGTGTTTCTGCATCACTCTAAGATAGGATGTCCCTAATTTTAGCAATTTTGCATAGGTCAAAGAAGGTGGTTCCAGGAAAATGTTTATATGTGAGCCAAAGGACAAATACTGGTCAAAAATAACTCCGAGTTTCCTCACTGTAGGAATGGAAGCCAAATTAATGCCGTCCACTATTACATTACATAGCTAGACAATTTTGTCCTGCGTTTGTCAGATCCAAAGACAACAACCTCAGTCTTGTCAGAAATTTAAAAGGATAAAATTAAAAGTCAACATATTGGTTTCATCAGGCTTTATGGATAAGTAAATCTGAGCAGAAAACATATATACCATGCCAGGATATGAAATTTTGAACAGCTGCCTAAATAACAGGCACATGGTTTCCATTTTTATCTTCTTCTCAGGGTTATAGCAAGAAACATGATTAAGCAAAAGCATGTGCACAGAAAAATTATGACAAAGTCCTCGACACATTTCCCAGGTTACTGCAGAGGCTTCTTCACAGAGTTGGAATAACATTTATGGGGTAAAATATTTAACCCTTTGACTCAATAAATGTTTTGGCTGAAGTAGCTCAAATACAGCTTCTTTATTTCTACTCATTTCCACTTAACTTCTGAGTTACTTACACTTTATTTCAAAGTATATACTAATTAGTCATTTTCCACTATATTCATGAGACAGGTTAACAAGTTTCAATTTAAATCTATTTTATATTTAAAGAAAATGTAATGTTTGATAAGGTTATAAATTAGGCTACATCATGTTCCTTATTCAACAGATGTTTGATGTTTATCTGTTGTTAATCTCCATGAAACAGACATTTGCCCACAAAAATTTTCTGATGATTTCAATCTAAGTACAAAAGAAGGAAAATACTACAACGTTTGAACAGTTTAAAAGTGATCAGCAACTGATTTGCCCAAACCTATTTTTTTTTTCATTTCTACTTCTTTAAGAGGTTTGTGATTAATCAAAGGGCCTTAACCACTCAGCTTGAAATCAGGACTAAAACAATGTCTTCTGGTAGTTTTGTAAGATAGCTCTAAAAGAAAAAAAGCTACTTCTACTTGAATGCACAAGGATTATTAATTCCATCACTATAATGTAATAATGTGCAGTGTGGGGCCACACTACAGGTACATATTTTTTTCAAATTATTTCTGAATATGGCAAAAAAATAATAATAATAATAATAATAACTGACAGAGCCCACTATGCTCATGTTTTCAGCGCTTCCCACCTTTGATCTGGATTCAACTTTACAGTTATTTTAGTTACAGCAGGGTAATATCAGGCATGTCCAGCAGAGGGCGCGCTGCGCTAATCCCTGCCATGCTGTCCGGAAGACCGCTGTAAATATTTTTGTGACGTTTCACACATATCCACCCTTTAAGGATAAACATCAGCAGCTCTACACCTTCAGTTCGTGACAGTACTGCTGTTTTCGACTAACCTGAAAGTGTCCATCTGAAAACACGGCTCCTACATTGTCTCTTCTGCCCATACTGCCGCTTGGCTCGGTTCTTGCGAGGAACATGCAGAAAAGGAGGAAGCCAGAGCCGATCCAGCTTAACCCGATTCCTGATGGAAACACATTCAACGGCACCGGAGCCTCAGAGTGAGTGTCGAGAATGATATGATCTTTAAATCGGTGATTCTAATCTGTCACCCAGGTTATGTTGGATTAATGACAACTGCTAAAAGAAGAGGGAAAAAAGTGTACGTGCAAACTCTAATTAGATTCTATACCAGGTGTGTGTGTGTTTTTGCCTGAACAACCTTAGAGCTTGAACTAATAATCCCTGTCCTCATTAATTCATATACAGAATAATTCATTTAAACATAGATTGATTCAATGTTGAGGAAGAAATTTCCATTATAGATTCCCAAAGCCAATAGACGTTGAGTTGTATGTATCATTTTATAGCTGCATCTACTGATTATTTAAAGGAAGGATTCGTTTAGTTATTTTTTACAGGCATTGATAAATAGATTAGTCTGTGAGATATACTATAATTTGAAAGAATGTGAAAATATATGATTTTTCAAATGAATAAACATTAAAGTGGAAGCATGAAAATTAAAATTTATCAAGCAATAATGTTTGATAAATGTTGACCATTTTTTAACCGGTTGCCAGAATAGTTACTGGTGGTGGGCATAACAGGCTTTTTTTTTTTTTTTTACCTTAATGCAGTGATCAGAAATGGGTTTAATTTGTGATAGTATACTTTTTAAAAATCTGCAAATCCTGATATTTTATAGGCGATTCGGAATTTTTGCTACTTGTGATGGATCAGTGGTTGTCAACGGTTTATAGGTAGACATCTTTTGTCTTTAGCAAGTCACTAAAGGTACTTAGTATTTTCACACATATCATTTTTCACACTGCTGCTAAAGTGCTTTCCTCCATCTCTGATCTAAACATCACTGGCTGTAAAGTGTGGCTCTTCAGTGCTTTTTTTTAGACTGGCCTGTAATGTTTCTGGGAGGTTTAGAAGTTTGATGCACAGGCCTACTCACACCAGTTTAGCATAGTAATGGAGATATAAAACTGTTGTGACACCATGCTCGAGTCTAGTTCAGAGCAAAGAGAAAATCTTAGTCAGTCGTACAACCTGGATCAACTGAGATGAGAATTACATAACATTTCACCCTCTGTGAGGACTACCTCTCTAATGTGTTGTGGAAGCAAAATGGTTTAAGTGACATCTTAGGACAAGGCCTGAAGACAAAAAGAGAGACAGAGTGTGTGTCCAAGAGCAAGTTGCTTCCCTTAAATTGTTTTCATCTAATTTTAACAATTTAACTAATAAATACAAAATCGACATCCTAACTTCAGCAGAAACTGGATGGAAAACATCTTAACTTTTTCACAAATTACATTTTTTTAACTTCACCTGAGCTCAGCTTTCAAGACGATGTCAGTAATGGCATAATGTTTGGCAAGCTTCATTCACATTCCTGCTGTTACTGCTGCAGGGCAGGCTGTTATAGGAAGAGAAGCAGTATGTTTTGGTGAGGCAACAATCAGATATTTGGAGTACATGTGTGTGCATGTGTGTGTCTAAAAGTACTGCTGTAATGTAAACTCTGATACTATTGTGTGTTTTATCAGACATGTTTTGTTAACACTACATATATACTACATCACTACATATTGTGATGGTGTTGAATCGAGTCAAGTCAAGTCAAGTTTATTTGTATAGCCCTATATCACAACAAAGTTGTCTCAGAGGACTTTACAGAAAGAGGT
>JBAMHW010000010.1:22166069-22177781 GCA_037177495.1 Rhadinocentrus ornatus | reverse complement strand
CCTTTATTGGGGGTGTCTTGCTAATTGCCTATAATTTCCACCTGTTGTCTATTCCATTTGCACAACAGCATGTGAAACCTATTGTCAATCAGTGTTGCTTCCTAAGTGGACAGTTTCATTTCACAGAAGTGTGATTGACTTGGAGTTAAATTGTGTTGTTTAAGTGTTTCCTTTATTTTTTGGAGCAGTGTATTTGTTGGAGTCCTCTCATCACAAACAGTATGTCCAGCTTTACTAATGCTAGATTAGTGAATGAATACTATCCTTTTTTCTTTCCATTAAGGTACAAATTCTTATCTATTTCACTTGCGATCCATCTTAACAATTGTACATAGAAACTTGTGCCATAAACTCCTAAATCAAAACCTTTCTATGGTTCTATTCTGTTAAATATGCTGTTCACAAATATGTATCAAAACACATGCCTCCTTCCCTGAGGTGCTTCAAGGCAAGCAGCAGAGATATTATCTTGTTACTGTTGTGCTCTGCTATATGTGTCCTTGTATATTGTGTGGATGGAGCACAAAAGGCCGGCGTCGTGCTCACTTCCTCCTGCACCTGAAGGGGTAGGGAGGGCTCCTGTAGCCCCTCCCACATCTTGTGTTGTGTGTTTTAGGCTGCTCCTCTTCCAAGTATCTCTCACCTCCTCCACCTCCAGCTCTTGTCGACACAACACCCACGCCTCCCACATCCAGCTGAAACTCAGCTCTTCGTCTCCATGGATATGCAGGCCTGCTGTCAAAAATAAAACCACTTAACCCTCTCTTTGCTGTGTGAAGCTGAGTGGAGAGTGCCCTGCTCTAGTTGCTCTCCAGTAAGTCGTGATTAAGTGGCAAGAGAAAAACTAAACAAAAAAAAAAAAAGACATTACAAATAAGCTTGATGAAAGCCATAATGTCTCCTTGTAATTTTATTATAATGCAAGTATAGCAGATTATCTGTAGCCCTTTGAAAATAATCACTCTTTAGCAAGCGAAGATAGAAGAGACATCCTTTCATTTGAATTAGTGATTGTTGGCAGCTCAAGAAAATGCAGTTACACTGAACATGAAATTTTACCGAGCAGCTAATTGCTGGCATTCCTTGGTTATGGTGCAAACTGGTAGTCAAAAATCAGAAAGTCAGCAGAAGTTGCTCCAGTATTAACTTCTCCATGAAATGCATTGCCATGACAACAGTGTTAATTTCAGATACATGCTGCCTGTTCACTCTTTCTGCCGAGGCACATGCTGTCACACTAAATTTCATCTCATTTCGGAGGATGAAATAAATCCAGAACCAGGAATAAAACTGGATGGCACTGGATGCCTCCTCAGAGGAGTAATTTTGTAAATAAAATCTGCAAAAACTGCTGGATTCCGATACCTTTTTATTTGAGGGGAAAGTGCATAAAAAGATAAAGAAATTACTGATCTGTCTCTCATTTTTCTTTACTTTCTGTGTAAGAACAAATTTGGAGGCGTTGCAGAAAAAGCTAGAAGAGCTCGAGTTGGATGAACAGCAGCGGAAGCGCTTGGAGGCCTTTCTGACACAGAAGCAGAAAGTGGGAGAGCTGAAGGACGATGACTTTGAGAAGATCTGTGAGCTTGGGGCAGGCAACGGAGGCGTCGTTTTTAAGGTCTCACATAGACCCTCTGGTTTGATTATGGCAAGGAAGGTAAGATAAAACTACACTGTCCAGCAGAGCCTATTTAAGCTCCAGTTAGATGTTGACATGCAAACAACTTGTCAATGACATGAATGTCATAGCAAGATGAGATTTCAGTAGTTTCTTGGATCTGTTTTCATACTGAGGCAGAATGATTTTACAGCACATCTTATTTTAAGGGAAAAAAATGCAGCAGACTTTAAAAATTTTAATGAAGGGCACCTGTTTTGGTTGGCTGTCATTCAGAAGGTTACACTTATACCATGTGCAGGTTTTTGGATACCACTGACAAGCTTCTGGCAAATTTCAGGCTGATTATTTGTAGAAATCCTGCAGATGGTCCTGCTATCTTAACATTCAACTTTTCAATGTCTTTTCTTCTTAGGGAATCTGTCTAGAAACAAAAATAACCACCACCACCCCCTTTCAGATATTTCATAACTTTTACTTTTTCATTGTCACTAGCTGACATGTAAAATGTCATGCTGCAGTTTTCTGAATCTTGTACTCTGAGGCGATCTTGTTATAGAGGTTTGATTGGAAAGCAAAATAAAAAACAAAAATCAAATAATAAAGCAAAGAAATTATTGATGCCTCATAAAAACAGCTTCTTGCATTGCATTTTACAAGGTCAAAGCACATGGATCTGTAACTGAATGACAAACCTGGAGCTGATTCTGTTGGTTCTTATTCTCATAAATGTGTAGCTCTGTGACAAGCTGCAAATATTTTTTTTTTACTCTGTGTTTTGCTGATGGCCTTGGGCATTATGAAGCGCAACAGACCAGTGTTGTGCTCATTTCCTCCTGCAGCTTTGGAGGGGGCGCTCTGAGTTAGCAGCTATTAGCTGCATCATGTTCACTAACAAAAGGCCTTTTCAAGTACAAAAATATTTATTAAATATTAAATGCCTGTTTTCTATGTGATGCCTAATGTTCTAAATACGTTCTTCTGTTACTTTAGATGTCCTCACTATGCTGAAAGGTTTTCAGAAATATAGAAACAAATCTAAATGTCCACAAGAATACGTCATCTGGCATTTTTCTCAAGTGTAAAATTGTTATATGAATAAAAAGTGGAGGTGTCCTGTGTTCCAGCTGATCCACCTGGAGATTAAACCAGCCATCAGGAACCAGATCATTCGGGAGCTGCAGGTGCTACATGAGTGTAACTCACCATACATTGTGGGTTTCTATGGGGCTTTTTACAGTGATGGAGAAATCAGCATCTGCATGGAGCATATGGTACAGCTTTGTTATGATATGCCTATCAGTGTTTTCCCATCCGCATTCAATTGGAGTTTATTTTCTCAGGAATAAAAACTCTTCATTTTTTCTTCTATTCTGGATTTAGGATGGAGGCTCTCTGGACCAGTCACTGAAGAAAGCAGGGAAGATCCCTGAGCAGATCCTTGGCAAAGTCAGCATTGCTGTGCGTAGTTCCAACACATCTCTCACCTATTTCACAATAACTTAGTGTGGCAGAATATTTCTGTTGCAGGGTCACATAATTTGTCCTCACTATGCAAAATGTTTTCACAGGTAATTAAAGGACTTTCCTACCTGCGGGAGAAGCACAAGATCATGCACAGAGGTAACGATTCAATTTACCAATAAATTTCCAAAATAAGAACAAAAGTAATACACAGAGAAAATTGAATGCTAAAATTTTTTTAAACATTTTATGTATTCTGATGACAAAAACATTTAAAAAAATGATGGTCGACAAAAGCGGAGTTATGTATTTAAAAACGCACACATCTGTTGGAGAATCTTATAACAAGTTAGTAACTTCCAAGAGATAATGAGTTTCTTAGACTTTCATCATCTACAGTACAAAATTTATTCCTATATACCTCTACCAAAGTGACATTACGAAGCAATATAGATAAATAAACCCCTGTTGCGTCTCATCAGATCACCAGCGTCTGGGCAAAAACTCACAAAATCCAACCACGAGGATGTATGTACTACACCTGCACACAAGGTATATTTCTGAAGGGTAGTAGGAGTCAATAGTTAATATGTAATTCAGTTTAAATGAGGCATAGTTTGAACTACATCATGCCACAATTGGTTCAGTTCTTAGTATCTACCACAGTCATAACTCAGGTGTTTAGATGAGCCTGTACTACACAGAAATGTCAGAATTGCCAGAGTGATCTCTTCCACTGACGGCCCCAATGCCAGTTCAACATGTTGAATGGGCTGAAAGAGCATTGATGGGGTCACCACAGCTGACTGTGGTACACACAAAAAAAAAAGTAATTCAGAGAAAACGTAATCTCTAGGCAGCACTACATCTTCAGCGGCATACGCTCTACAGATCTGAGAGCAACATTCTGCATGATGCTTTCCAGATAGCATCCTTTATTGGGAAGACGGTATAACAAAACCATAGAACGAAAAAGGGTGAAGTGGCTAGCCTGCAGTCCAGACCTGTCATTCGTTGAAACATTTACCACAATATTAAAACTAAAATAACTATAAGCAGAACTGTCAAGCAAGCTTAGAAAACATTCTGCATTCAAACCTATTCCTGTTTCAAAACACTTCTGTATAATGCATAGGTAAACATGTTACCAGCATTAAGCTTCAGTTGGGCAGAAAGCGGGAAAAAAATATTTAAATCAAATAAAATTAGAACTATTATTATACTGCCCTTGTACTTTATTATTTTATTTAACCAGGATTTAAATCTTTGCATATTTTTAATTTTACATCCCAACCCCTTTTGGAAACGGGTACCTTCAAGAAGCTATTGATTATAAGACTTAAAAAATTGTACTAATTTTTGAATGAGTAACTTCAGAAAGATCCCCACCTCGTTGTTTACAACATGAGTAGCATGTAAATCTTTGTTGCTAGTAATAACATGTTAACAGACAAGAATTACTTTGCTCTGTGCCCGCTGTTAAAGATTTGCTGAGTGTTCTGCGTAACACAGCATGCTGTTTTTTTCAGACGTCAAGCCTTCTAACATCTTGGTGAATTCTCGTGGTGAGATCAAGCTGTGTGACTTTGGAGTGAGCGGACAGCTCATTGACTCCATGGCCAATTCCTTTGTGGGTACTCGGTCTTACATGTCGGTGAGTTAAAGAAACCCATATAGGTTGTTTTTTTATATTTCTGCAAGACTCAAATTCATTCAACAACCAAATCATTCGTCTGCACCTTTATAACTGGTATATATGTTATTAACTGCTGTTGTAGCAGCTGATGAAATCTGTGTTGTGCAGCCGGAGCGTTTACAGGGGACCCACTACTCTGTTCAGTCAGACATCTGGAGTATGGGTCTGTCTCTAGTTGAAATGGCCATTGGACGCTTCCCTATTCCTCCGCCTGATGCTAAAGAGCTGGAACAGATTTTCGGATTCCCAGTGGAAGGGGAGGCAGCCTCTTCCCCCAAGCCACAGCCTCCTGGGCGTCCCGGCAGTTGTACGTTTATAACGACAGATTTATCCTGAAGGATAATTTTTATCATTAACAGATTTAACACGTGTGTGCATCCCTCCCCTAGCATATGGATCGGACAGCAGACCTCCAATGGCTATATTTGAGCTGCTTGATTACATTGTTAATGAAGTAAGTTTGGGAAGTATATTCGTAGTACTTTTGTTTTTACATAGCTGTTGCAATTGACCCAAATATTCATTTTCAGCCTCCACCAAAGCTGCCTGCATTGTTTAGCTCTGAATTCCAAGACTTTGTAAATAAATGGTAAGCAGCATTTTTCCGCATGTTGGCATAAAAATCCAGTTAATGTCATCCATTTAAAGATTGCACTTTTAAAGATTGTTTCCTCTGCAGCTTGATTAAGAATCCTGCAGAGAGGGCCGACTTGAAGCAGCTGATGGTGGGTGTGCCCGTTTTACTGCATTTATACAATCTGAATTCATTGTTTTAACCACAGTAAGCTTTCCTTTTCAGGTGCACCCTTTTATCAAACAGTCTGAGGCTGAGGAGGTGGACTTTGCTGGCTGGTTATGCAGCACCATTGGACTCAGCCAACCTGCAACACCCACCCATGGTACCACAATGTGAGATCCCTCATCTACAGCAAAGCGCATCACAAGGTCCCCTGAAGACCAATTTGTATTGTTCTTAAGATGTTTATACAGAGTAATAAGTTTCAAATTGTGCAAAATAGTTGCACATTAAGTGTAAAGAAAAAAACCTTACATGCCAAGTTTATTATCCATCAGGCTATTGTTTGGGCTAACTCGCAGGCCTGCTTAAAAAGCCATCTTTTTCTAATTAAATTTTGAGAAATGCTGCTAAACTTGTGCTAATATAGTTTATCCCCCTTCCTCAAATCTGTTTTTTTGCCAAATGTTTTATCTTTGTCAGATTACGTGATAACAGTATTGTGAATTAAAAGTTGGATGACACTGACACATTTGAAAGAACAGTTTTATTGAAATCCAGTCTGTGTGCTGATTTACACCTTGCACATATAGATTTATGCCTTCGGTTTAGCAGGTGCTCCCTTCTTTACATGCCTTTTCTTGGGTTTCAGCATCTTGGCCTTGATCTATGGAAAAACCAAATAACTCTGCATCAACATAATCATGCTTACAGTTCTACAAGTGTTTCTGAATTATGAAGTTACTTACAGCAGGGTCGTGTTTCAGGATGGCAAGACGTCTTGCTGTCTTGGCGTAGGGGTTCAACTTCAGCATAATCTTCAAATTCTTCAGAGGATTCTTCTTTAGTACTCTGCGGTTGATCTTCTTGCTGTAATAAAGAGACAATATTTAACACTGTAAACATCTGCTTTACAGCCATGTAAGTAATTAACTTTATGGATTTCTCAGAACTTCCATTATTATCAGGGTTCAGAAACACGGACCTGAAGTGGAAATCATCATAGCTGACGAGAATATGTTTGTGTACATAAAAAGGGATGATACGTACTTGGGTGCACGAAGTGCTTTCTGGATCTCCTCACTCTTCAAAATCCTGCTCAGGTCTGTGTTTGTCATCTTGTGCATTGGAAGGCTGAAACAAGCAGCATCAATAACTTTAACTCCATATGAACGGAAAAAAACAAAAAACAAAAACAAAAAACGAGTAATGCAGTGTTGCTCAAGCTCAGAACTTCGTTAAATATCATGTGGTTCAAAAACACGGACCATGAAGTGAAAGCTCATCATTGTGACACATATAAAACTGCCGTGTATTGTACATAACACCTATACTCACTTGTAGTCCACCTTTATGGTGGAAGGTTTACGCCAGGTGCCGTACAGTTCATCCAGCTTGCGGAAAGCACTTTCCGTCCAGATACAGAACCGCCCAACATGACCACCAGGAGCGAGTCTCAGGAGGTTCAGTTTGTTCACGTTCTGAAGAGTGATACCTGAATCACACCATGCAACAAAAATAAGTACACAACCCATTTATATTGAATTTATTTCTAGTTGAATTTACAATTGCAAGCCATTACTGAGTCATTGTGTAAAACTAAATAGGCTGTTTGCGCCATTTAATTTGAGCATAATTCACCTGGAATATTCCTGAAAGCTTTGGTTAAACCGGCATCCTGGTTGTAGACGATGCATGGACCTTTACGCTGGATGCGTCTACGATTCCTCATCTTACCCTTACCAGCACGCATGCGCTGAGAGGCGTAGACCTGAGAAAACATTTTTTTTTTTAAAAAAAGAACTAGGAATACAAAGCCAACATCATAAGTCAAGTTTCCAATTAATTCCAAGGAAGGTAAAACGATAATTTTTTTTAGACAATTCCACAGGGCACCAAAATCGGTTTAAAAAAAAAAGGGACCAATTCACCTTTCGCTGAGCCTGTACTGTTTCTACTTTAAATGTTTGTGTCTTTTAGGTGGGCAAAACAGCTTAATTGAAGTTACTGTGTACAAAATGAGCATCAATTTCTTTCATGTAACCTCTACAATTTTCTTTGAGTGATTTTCCCCCTTGGTTTAAAAACCCTTCAAAAATACATAAGCCTTAGCACTGTCACCTAAGTTTCATTGCATCTTCATGGTCCAAGGGCAGAGCGCTTCATACCAACATTTTAGACCCACTTATTTCACCTTTTTGATGTCATTCCAGGCTTTAAGCTTCTTCAGCAGAAGTACTGCTTCCTTGGTCCTCTTGTATCCCTCAACTTTGTCTTCAACCACCAATGGAACCTCGGGGATTTCCTCAATGCGGTGTCCTGAAAAACATTTTTATCACCCAGATATCTACACAAACCAATGAGATGCCCGTTAATTAAACCTGCTCAGAATTTAACACACATCAATTCTCTATGACAGCTTTATGACAGCAGGCAACTGTCACTGTTCATAGAATCAGACGCAAATTATACCATCACGGCATGCCAAAGTTGTAATAAAATTAGCTTAAGAATTGACTACATACCCTTGGACATCACAAGAGCAGGGATAGCTGATGCAGCCAGGGCAGAGCAGATGGCATAACGCTTCTGGGGCGTGTTGATCCTGCGGTGCCAACGGCGCCAGGTTTTAGTCGGGGCAAACATGCGACCACCACGACACATCTAAACTAAGAGTCAAGGAAGTTTGACAATGAAATAAATAAATACTGATGGACTTGATACCTGCTCAGACTCTATGTTCATCAACCAACTGTGCCAGTATATGACAGTAGGCATTCTGTCACTAGTCACAGAGTCAGACGCAAATTACACCATCACAGCAAGTCTGCTTGTTTAATTTCTCACAGAAAGTGGATCATAAACAGACAATATGGAGCTTCAACTCTGACCAAAAGGATACATTTCCAAACGCACCCTGGCCAGAGCGGTGAGTACCACCACCTCTTACACGGGGAATACGGGCCACAGCTCTTCCTGTTCCCCAAGACTCTGCACTTGTCTGGTGGCCTGAAATACACACAATAATGCACCTCAACGACAATTATCCAGGGCTAGATGAAGAAGTGACCTTAATACCATTAAATTATGAGACATACTAATCAACTAGGCTACACATACATACTCACCTGCCAGCTCGCTGACTGCATATGGCTGGCGACTGTTTTTGCGCATGTTGGTGTGCACAAAATTCACAACATCAGGGCGTATTGGGGCCCTAAACACAGCAGGCATGACTACATTTTTGCCTGATGATTCTCCTTTCTCGGAGTAAACCGAGATCAGGGGTCTGGCACAAGCCTATGGATAAAAAATTAAAAGGAATACACATAAATTTATACATCACATTGAAGCCTTCTCAAGACAATACATGCAATCACCTGCATGTCTGTGACCAAATGAAAAAAATGACAAATGCCACGTGTCGGCCTGAACGCTCTCGTTTCTTGCGTAGCATCGGCCGTGAGACTCGTGCAAGTCAGTGGTTTCAATTTCCGATTCTCACGCTTAATCATGTAAATAAGTCGAACGGGGGAAAATAGTCGCGAGCACTTGCTGCTCCCCACATGTACCGTGTATGACAAAAAACACATCAAGAGCAATGCCGGCTAATCAAGAAGTTCGGGAGGAATCCTAGTGTACCGCATTACTGTTGGGCAGGTGTCCCGACATGATTGAGAAAGCGCAGCGTCGCGACATAGCAGCGCGGTTTACTCACTGCAATAGATCAGTCTCACGCAGTGATGAGCAAAGATATTTCAGCTTCACAAACGGCGACGATGCGCAGTATATCTATAGCTATCTATCTTTTTTTTAAACGCAATTGTGTGTACAGAACAAAGACTATAATCCGTCACTTATTTTCAGTTTCCATTCGTGGTTATTGAGACGGTCCATTTGATTTAATTTAAATTTCTCCCAGTTCCAGTGTAAAGAGTTCTTTAGAAATTACGGTTTATTGATCTTTGAAAGGATGTACTTGCATTATTATGGCATTATTATATTATATTAATTGGAAATAGCCTCAAAATGACATTAGCATCTTGTGCAACGTTATCGCAATAATTTCTGAAAATTTATCGCGACAGGCCTACACATTTGTCCAATATTTAACTGCTAAAATTAGGGAAATTGCCAGAGTGAAGTAACTAATGTGAAAATTCTATATGTTAAGCGGGTCATTTTTTCTGAGTTCTGACTAAGGACGTTTGAAAATAAATCAGCACAAAATGCGTGCATGTCGGAGTTAGCGTTGCGCGATTCTGTTATGACTTAGCAAGGCCTAAACATTAAAACAGCCAGAAAAGGAAACAAACTAAATAAACTCCGATATAGAACTTAATATCAGCACCGAGTACAATTAAGCCACAATCATAACACGCTACCGCTTTGTGAACAACCACTACAGCGGCAGCTACACGTGTAACTGCTGGTTAACACTACTTATACTACTCGTCCAAAATGGCTCCTCGTGTTAGCTTCGCTAGCCAGGAGCATTCCTTTCAATGCTCAACTGAACTTAGACATTAGGTTTATATAGAGAGAAATTGCGAACGTAATCGTGATCTAGATGAATTGCAGTAAACTTTTAAATTCTACAAAGGACGTAAACAATTATCGTTTTGTAATTTCTCACCATTTTCGGTGTTTAGTTTTCGGCTCGCCGGGAACCACGCTCCACACGCTATGGCGGCCACAGTGAAAAGGAAGTTTGTGGGTCACCCGTAATGCTTTATGCCTCCGCCTTAGAGGAGATCACTTCCGGTACAGACATAATTTCCTCAATTCTTTTGCTTAACATCTTACAGCTACTAATTATATATTTTGAAATAATGTAAAATGTAACTAATAAATGTTAGGAAAAAATATCCATGACTCAGCTCAAATTTTAAAGCTGGTTGCTGAAGTTGGGACTATTTCTTTACGCCATGATGGCGCAACATAAATGGAAAACCGAGCTACTTTTCTTCTTTTTTTATTTTATTTTCTAATGTGTGTTTTGTAAAAAGATGATTTTCTCGCGATAAACATCATTCATACGACTTTTATGAACTAATTAATTATGTTTAATTAAGATTTGCTATACAACGCCCTATGACCTCATGTCGTCACCATCTGAGTGAGCGCGCGACTATCAAAACACAACAGGATAGCAAATTTTAATCCATCTTTCAAAGTTAATTTAGTCTGCATATTTTGCACTATTTTATCTACACACTGCGCCGTACCCGAGTGACCTGCATCTAAATTTGTCATGGGCTCAAAGATGATATCGAGTGCGACGGAGTTTATCGGAATTCTTCGGTAAGTTGTAAAGCGTTTGTATATTACGTAACCTTTTTTTTTTTTTAGCTTTTGTGTGTATCAAGTTAAAGTGGGATAAGTTAAAAAAAAAAAAAAAGAGGTGGAAATCACTTTATCAATCGGCCTATCTTCCTAAAGTTGAGTTACGTTCTGCTGCGTTGTTGGTCTTGTCTTGGTTCCAGATGTCTACAAGATGAGGAAAGCAGGGATTTATGCACATATAAGGTAAATTTCTTTAAATAATTTGTTACAGGTGGTTATATCTGTTTTAGTGCCTTTTTTTTAATTTTTTTTATTTATTTATTTTTGTATGATATGGTAACATTATGGCGTCGACAACTTTTGTCCATAGGAAGACATCCAACTCTTGAAGATGAATGGAGCCAAATTCACAGCAGTGAATATGTATTCTAGCTGCCAGACGATTTTCATCAGTGAAAAAGCTGTGAGTAACATTTAATGCATTAACATTGACAACCCGAGGATTTCTAAATATGCTAGACAAACATACACATTAATAAAGAAGACACTTACTTTTGTCACATGTTCATGTGACACCAACCACATATGACCATTTTTTTGTACAATATAATATTAATGTATGCTGTGTGTAACGTACAGCTAGGACAAAAAATTTGTTCAAAGACACAGTTTGTGATCTTCTGGTTCTTTACAAAACAGGTTCATTTATGAAGAATGTAGACTTTGTATAAAATACTGCATCCAAATTGGAGGCATAGTTTAGGAACTGATGCTACTCATTACTGTATGTAGATCCTTCTTTTTAAAGGTGTATAGTAAGTGGACTAATTAACATACCCTTTCTTTCTTTCTTTCTTTCTTTCTTTCTTTCTTTCTTTCTTTCTTTCTTTCTTTCTTTCTTTCTTTCTTTCT
>JBAMHW010000010.1:22155339-22165828 GCA_037177495.1 Rhadinocentrus ornatus | reverse complement strand
GATGGATGGATGGATGGATGGATGGATGGATGGATGGATGGATGGATGGATGGATGGATGGATGGATGGATGGATTTATTTTATTTTTTTTTCAATGGATTTTTGTGAGAATTGTTTGAAGGCAGTGAAAAAGACCTTGAACTAGTGGATATCTTTTTAGCTTTTAGAAATTAACAACTTAACATAGCCAAAGAAAGAGCTGTATAATTAAGACTAGTAACAACAATAACGACAATAATAACAAAACAACATCAAAACCTCAATATTAATAATACTTATACAAAATAATAATATTAATCATAATAATAACAACAACAGTAACAATACCAACAACAACTAAAATAATAGGAATGGATATTCGTTTATCTGTTCCTGAATTGCTATATGTTTGTACATTGTTTTATTTCCTTGCATATACTGTTCCACAGAAAGAAACACATAACGTTTTTCTGTTTGTTTGAATACTTTTCATTTTAAAGTTATTCTTCCTTCCTAATGTATAAACTCCCTACCTGTTCTTAAACATGTTCTGCATGGTTTGTGGTAACATCCTATTGGCAACTTTGTACATTATGTGTGCTGTTTGAAATGTGACTATTTCTGTAAATTTGAACAATTTTGACTGCAAAAACAGTGAGTGAGTGTGATCCAGATAACCAGGGATGAATCCTTATTGCTATTTTCTGAAGAACAATTAATGTTTTTTTAAAAACCATGTTACTGCACAATAGTGGAAGTAAGGTAAGTCGATGGCACAATACATGTTACTGGTTGACTTAAAATCAAGAACCAGTTTTACTTTGTTTAAAATTAAGATACATGTAAAGTGCATGTTGATATTTTAAATAAACCTAAGTGTGAATAGGAATAGGAATCATCACTTTTTAGTTGAGTTATCCTCTTTTGTACTGACCACTGTGATATTTTTTTGTTTAAGGTTCCAAAAATAAGTGAACCAGCTGATCAATCAGTGACTGACACATCAAACTGTTCATCCGATGAGGCTGATAATAGTGCTGATATTCTGCAAACAGGACTGGGACCACAGCCACTAACAGTCACAAAAGCAAGGTGATCAATAACAAGATGCTTAACATTTTATCCAAATTAAGCACATGCTAACAGGATTATGCTAGCAGTGTGTCCAATCAACCTTTTTATTTATTTATTTATTTTTTCTTTGCATAGGGAATTGCTGTCTTTATATACATTATCTCAAAATGCTGGCGTGTCAGAGGTGGACAACAGTTCAGTTTTATACCCTCTGTGGGTGCGATGTGACATGTCTGATCCAGATGGAACAGCCTGGTTTGGAGCTGAACCAGTGTGTGCAAGCAATAAAATAACTGGTGTCAAATTGTACTCCATTACCTGTAAAGGTAGATACTTTATTCTTCTTTGATTACTCCATCCGTAAAAGATTATCATTACTATTACTATTGTTACTGTTATTAGTAGTAGTAGTAGTAATAATTACCCCAACTTGTCTGTTTTGGCACATTTATCTTTACTAATCTTTATGGTACTAGGTTCGACTGTAGACAAAAGGTCTCTCATAACCTTAGAGGAACTAAAACAAGAGCATAAGAAAAGGCACCACCCATCCTCGGTAAGTGAGCGTGCATCTCCTCTTGCTCGTTTGTATTGATTGTGTTGATGAATGCACTTACATCTTTCAATATTTTCAGATGGGGATTAAAGGCAGTGCTAGGTTCATCTTGTTTGGCTCCACTGTTGTTGAAAACACCACCATTGAGTCAAAGAGCTGCGTGACTGTTGATTTCAAGTGGAGTCACGTGGAGAGTGTCCTTGAGATACCACCTCTGTCTTCCACAGCAGTGCTTGTATGTAGAAATCATCCACATTTAATTTTTGTTTTCCACACAGTACATTGTATTTTCCTAAAACAAATTTTGAATATAAAATGAAATAGTGAACTTTAATAAATCATAATTGTGCAATTATTTAAAGTTTAGAGGTTGTGTAAAAGCATTAATTGGTTTGTTACCTTGATTTTCTCTGATCACATATAGAATATCAAAGTTGCCAGTGGAGACAGGAGAAGTCCAATGTTTAAGATGAACAGGGAGATAGAGTTTCTTCAGGTTTGAATTTTACGGTAATCTGACATTACAGCAACAATCAGAATGATTAGGTAGATATATCAGATCCCTGTCATTTCAGACTCTTGCTGATGGTTTGAGAACCGGTGAGACTGAGTGGATGGAACCGCTGGAAAACACATCAGCTGTAAATCTGACGAAGGCCTACCTTAAAGGTTTCTGCATTCAGTAAAATCAGTACACTTTAAATGTGGTTAAAATTTAACTATTGTAATTACATCTTGTTCTATTCTTCTTTCAGAACTTCAAGACGCAACAAAAACATCACAGAACCAAGCAGCAAAAACAACTGAGGTATGATGATAAGTGATTTATCACAAATCCATTTAATTCAGGATTCATGGCACTGACGTCTTGTGTTCTGATTTCTCTTAGAAGACACCGAAAATTAAGCCTGAGACAGAAACTCCCATTTTCAACACTTTCTTAGAAAGAGGTGATTTGGATTTTGTGGAACAGCTGTGGGTTCGGATGAGAAAAAGTGAGTCAGGTTTTCTGTAAAGAAAAGTAATATGTTTTTTTTTTGTTGTGTAACAACCAGAGGCAACAGTTCTTCTTTATGTTACAGGCGTGATTTCATACCAGGATATTGGAGACTGCCTGAAGCTGGTCATAGAAGCCCTAAGATATGGTGACATCAAGCCCTGGGTATGGAATGATGTGTCTTTGCAAAACTATTTATTGCAAATAAAATGTGAATTTTTTTCAAGTGACTTGGTTCTTTTGTTTTATTTCCTCTAGATTCACAGAGACAGCAGCAGCTCCCTTAGCAAACTCATTCTGCAGTCTTACCACCAGCAGATCGAGCACGTGTCTCTTACAGGTGTCACCCCCGTAAACATGCTGCTAGAAATGGGTCTGGACAAGATAAGAAAAGACTATATTAACTACCTCATTGGTAACTTTTCAATTAATTCTTAAAAGCTGTGTATAACTTTTACACCCCCATGTATGTGTTTTTGTGTAACACTCGACCTCTGATTAATGAATACAAAGCCTGATGTGAACTGCGAACTATCTTTTTGCAATCTGTTTGTTTCTTAGGTCAGGAATTGACAACTCTCAACCACTTGGTAAGTAATTTATAGATATTAATTAACAATATTTTTCAGTGAAGTGCTAAGTTTGAGGGATTCATTTCACAGTGTTACTACCTGAGCACTGAGGTTGATCTGCAGGAGCAAGTGATCCGACTGAGAAAACTGCACCATCTGCTGGAAATCATTGTGACCTGCAGTACATTTCTGGGTTTGCCCTACGACCGGCTCTTCCTGCTCACACAGTACATTGCTTTGGCCTTCAATTATTTTAACATTTTAAATGCCGTTCCTCAAAGAAACTTTGAAGGAATTAAATACAGTTTTTCATTTTTCCTTTTAATAGATCATGTTTGCAGCACTATAAAACATCCCCATATGATGAGGAGCACGAATTCAAACTCCAAATCACGCCTGCTCTGATCAGCCATTTCTATCAGAAGTAAGGAAGCATATTTTTTTCTTTTTCATTATGTTAAAGAAAAGAAAATCTACTTAAATCTATTGAAGTATTATATATATTAGTACTATTAAATGAAGGTCTGAACATATATTTGCAGGCTCAGTGGTTTCACAAACTCAAGTCTTTGTGTAGCATTTGCTGCCACTCGGGGGTATTCTCTTAGCTGTGTTGGTCTTTAGCTTTACAATCTCTTGGAAAGACTTTGGTCAAGTTGACAAAGATCTTCTTTGCAGTGGAGTAAAACTTAATAAAAGAATAAATTATGTCCAGTGCAGCTGTTGTTTCCGCGTTGCATCTTTGCATCCTTTGATCCGCATAAGTATTGAAGAGGTGAGAGAGAGAGTTAGACAGTTTGTCAAATTCTCACTTAAATGAAGTTTACAGAAGAAAAAATCCTATATTATTCAGGAAAAATACATCTTTCTGTTAATATACTTGTATACTAGAAATGAGTAAGTTAGGCATTTTGTCATTCTCATCCAGTAAGTTTTTTTTATTATTACAGCAGTAAGTAGTTTGTATAAAATACACCTGCAATTATAATCTTTTGCTTGTCCACAAGGGGACATGTGGAGCTCCCATCAGAGGATTTTATACACTGAAAGTGCAGCATCTGCAACTGTTAAAACAAAATAGAAGTACTAATTAATTTATTTATTTTTCAAGAGATAATTTCTGTAGTTAATGATGATCCTCTGAGATGCTGAGTTTGGGGTTGAATAATGTTTCTTCAAGCTTGTAGTTGCTTTCATTGTATTCTGGTTACATTAAAATAATATTGTGTAAAAAATCGTTGTTTTTTTTTCTCTTTCTAAGTGAGCATCCACAGCTGTGGAGGGTTGAGTTATCCAGTGGCCACGGTCCTCGTGAGGTCAGGACAACCTTACAGCTCAGCAACGGACCACTGGTGGATCATGTCATCTTTGAAACAGGTGACCTTAAAAAATATAAATAAATATATATATATTTATCCATCCATCCATCCATTGTCTGCCGCTTATCCAGAGTCGGGTCACGGGGCAGCCGCCTAAGCAGGGTAACCCAGACTTCCCCCTCCCTGGCCACATTCACCAACTCATCTGGGGGGGATCCCGAGGCGTTCCCAGGCCAGCTGAAATATGTAGTCCATCCAGCCTGTCCCCAGCGTGTCCTGGGTCTTCCCTGGGGCCTCCTTCTGGTGGGATGTGCCCAGAACACCTCACCAGGTGTTTCAGCCGCTTGTATTCACGATCTTTCAGTCACTACCCACAGCTCGTGACCATAGACGAGGGTAGGAACGTAGATCAACCGGTAAATGGAGAGCTTTGCCTTTTGGCTCAACTCCTTCTTCACCACGGCAGACTGATGCAGCATCCGCATCACTGCAGACTCCGCACCGATCTGCCTGTCGATCTTCCGCTCCATCCTTCCCTCACTCGTGAACAAGACCCCGAGATATGTGAACTCCTCCACTTGGGGCAGGACCCTATTGCCGACCCGGGGAAGGCACTCCACCCTTTTCTGGCTGAGGACCATGGTCTCGGATTTGGAGGTGTTGATTTTCATCCCTGCCGCTTCACACTCGGCTGCGAATCACTCCAGTGAGAGCTGAAGATCACGGCTTGATGAAGCCAACAGAACCACATCATCCGCAGCGACCCAAGGCCACCAAACCAGATCTTCTCAACACATCGGCTGCGCCTTGAAATTCTGTCCATAAAAGTTATGAACAGAATCGGTGACAAAGGGCAACCTTGGCGGATTCCAACCCTTACTGGAAATGATTCAAATTTACTGCCGGCAATGCGGACCAAGCTCTGACACCGGACGTACAGTGTGTGTGTGTTTGCACAATTAATCTGACTTTTTTCCATGAATCTGCTTTTGTCGTTTAGATTACCAAAATGAAACAATCACCGCGGACAGTGAGGAGCCTGCTTTCTTTTCCACCATGGTAAACTGCAGCCTTGTCATCTTTGCATGAATCTAAAATCCACAACAATAAAGGGTGTATAATAGTGAGTGTTTGTTACATTAGCAATGAACAAACAAACCCATTGGACTTGACTGCTTTATCTGCTGTTCCTCTAAAAATATTTCTGCCTTTGTTTAAATGTTTGTGTTTCTTAACTATTCTTTATTAGCATATTTACAACTCAAGGTGGAAGCTGAAAGAAATGGAAGATGGTTTCTGATAAACAACTCAGTTTTATCTCAATAAAAACACAAATTGCAGTAGATATATGGGATGTTTAAATGACAATGCTCCACAGCAGCATTCTAATAAGAACATGTAATATGTTGCAGGTGTATTCACACTGTCTGCTTACAAATGAAATATTATACTATAGACCAATCTTTTTTCTAACACTGTATGCACATCAAATTAATAAAGTTGATCATTTTTAAATTCATTTCAAATAATTATTTATCTTCACATATAATCCATTAAATAAAGGATGCTCTTTTGATGCTTGTGTGTACAGATTGTTTTATATGTGTGTTGCTATTTGTGATTGTAAACACGCACACTTTCTAGTTCCGCCTCCGCAGCAGGAACATAAGGAGGATGGCACTGAGCAAAATGGAGAGTGTGCACACAGTGGGAACAACGATCTCAGTTACCATCTCCATGTGGCTGGTCAAAGGGTCTGCAAAGCACACACATACACACACATTAAAAACTCACTAGAATGATCATATAGTTCAAACTCTGAAGCTCAAGCACAGCACTCAAAGGGTTAATAGTTCTCCCCCAAATCAAATAAATTTTGATCTGATTTATTATGAGCACAAGGGATTCCTTACCATGTATAAGTCTTAGAATATTGGCAGCAGTACTCCGCTGTTCCTCTAATAAAAAAAGAGAAAATACTTAGAGTTGATTAACCATGTTTTAACCCTTTGAGAACTGAATGCACATGCTGGGGAATTTTTCAGAAAGCAGCATTTGCAAACTACTATCAAACTCCAAGCTCCTCAAAATATATGCTATCATGAGCCATCAGCAGGCATGGCTCAAATTTAAGTACTAAGCCAAGCCAACTTTTTTTTATAAAGCACTTTAAAACAATAAGTACTGACAAAAGTGCTGAACAGTAAGAATACATAAAACATTTAAAAAGACATAAGTTTGATTTCTAAATTCAGCTAAGATATACCTTTGATATTAGCCATCTGGCTACATTTATAACTGCTTTATGAAATACTTTGTCGGCAAATGTTTACTGATGCGCTACATGCTTATTGATTTATTTCTCTTTTTCTTTGTCAAAGCTGTGACATTAAAAACGCAGGGTTAATTTTGAACATGTCAGCAAGATTCAACAGACTGTAAATGAAAAAACTGTTGCACACTGCAAGAAGCTTGTTTTAAGATTTGTAGTGTTAAACTGCAGAAGCTTCAGTTTGTTAGTGACAAGTTAAACCACACAATCACAAAGCCTCAGAAGAGAAAGCAGTTACATTAATGGGAGACATGTATCCTCAAGTTCTAAACTTCATCATGCACTGGCCAAACCTTTGGCATTTCTGCATGTTCCTTGGATTTTCTTCTAGCTGGAGGGGCAAACAAAAAAGATACCTTAGATGTTCTGCAAGAGATTCTGGGGACCAGGTTTGTATTTTCACCATTTTTCTAACAACTAATAATTTATTTATGTGTTCTTAAATTAACACATATTCATTATCCAAGACAAATTATTATAATTTATTTAATATATATATGTATATATCTTTGGGTCAGAATCTTAATTTGTTTACCCCAGCTAGTAGTTTACTTTTTATTACTGACAAACTTCATTTAGGATGTTAAAGACAAACTGACCTGCAGCCAATAGCTGATTGCTAGAAGAGCAGGTCTCGACTGCCTTCCTCTTCCAGTTCTCAACCTGTTGATGTTTACAAAATGGTTAGAAATGGAGTATTGTTTATTGGGTATAGTGAAACAGGTCTCTGAAACATCCCTCACCTCTCTTTGATTTGGAAATCCATTGGAGCTGATAATGCGTTTGTAAAACTGAACAGAGGCTTTTGGATAACGAGGTTTGTTTTTGTTCCTGAAGTCCACATAGTACAAACCAAATCTCTCAGAGTAACCCTCATCCCACTCAAACTTGTCCAGCAGGGACCATGCAGTGTAGCCCTTGACATTAACTCCATCTTTGATAGCTGAGTGGCACACAGAGCAGGGAAAAATGTGATTAGACTTTGAGTAGATTTTTTTTTCTTTTTATAGTGAGCTCATTCACCTTTCAGCAACTCATTGATGTAGTCTTTATAATACTGTATTCTCCACTCATCACACAGTTCTGTGCATAACATCTTCTCAGAAACTCCATTCTCAGTCACATAAATCATTGGGTTTCCATACTGAGTCTGGAAGGGGAAACAGAGCAGTGTAATTTAATGCTAAGATCATTTCAGGTGCAGCTCAAATGTTGACATGATTGCTCTGACAGATTTTGTCACCTTGACAAAATTTAGCAGACGTCTGAATCCCCAGGGCACAGAGTAGAGCCACTCTGATCCAGGATCAGGCCACCGTGGGTCAACCAGCTCAGCCAGGTCACGGTCAGTGAAGTAGCTGCTGCTGCTGCTGTGGCCTGATGGGTTGTTTCGCTGGGTGATGTAACGAGTGGTGAAATGACCAATGCCAAGAAAGTCACAGGTCCCCTTTATGTAGCTCTTTTCTTGGGGGGAAAATGTGGGCAGTCGAGACGTTCCCAGTCCCTGCTGAGCACTCTTCCTTCCTATACACACAGTTACAAACAGCAATTAGGTAATTAGCCTATGTTTAATGCAATGTTAGTTCTAAGTGTTAAAAATGTAACCTACCAACAAAGTCTTTCATTACTTGAGGGTAATCCCCGTGAAAGATCGGTGTGGCAAACCAGCCCAGGTAGAACTGGACATATCTCTCAGCTGCTTCAATGTCTTTTTGGTTGCTCATGTCCACCGGCTCACCCCAGTCTCCCGACAGAGAGATGCCAACTAGCCCTGCAGAAGTAAACAACAGCTTCCAGCACAAAAGTTGAGCCATCCTGCATTTATTTCTGAACTTTTATCTCTTTTACCTTTTTGTTTTCCCCTCCATTGTGTATCATAAGTATGCCAAACTTTAGCATGTGCCTGCATGAAAAAAAAATATTTCATTTACATTTCAGTGAAAAAATGTCCCCGAACTTTAGTGTGATTCCACTTTTGCAGCCTCCTACCTTAATTATGTGATGTGCAGTTCTGTATGCACCTGTTCCTCTTAACCTTAGTCCAGGAGCATGTTCACCTGTCTCATAGCCCTCAACCGCTGCAGACTGTAATTGGGTATAAAATGGACCACATTATACATTTTGGAGTTTGTGTCATTGTGTTGAATAGGTTTTTTTTCTCTTTTTCTTTGTGTATGTAAATGTTTCTGTATTACATTCACAAAGATGTAAGCCCGCATCAAGTGAAATGATCCTTTCCCACAGAAAGCACTGCTCATGAAGTGTCTTAAATGCATCATTTGCAGTATAATCACCTGCTATGCACTCAGTTTCAACTCAGCAAAATTCTGATTCTGTAAATATCATGGTAAAAGCTACTTTTATTTTAACATTTGGTTGTGTTCTTTATGAGTTGTTTTTCTTTTCAAAGGTGTTAAATGCTGATTGTGAACATACCCATGGGTTATTGAAAGTGATCCAGTACTTTACTCGGTTACCAAATCTCTCAAAGCATAGGTTGGCAAATTCATTGAAATGATTCACTATGCTTATATTCTGCCATCCACCATACTTCTCTTGTAAAACCTAGAGAGGCAAACAATACAGTATATTATTCTAAAGGTATCAAGGTTAAAGTTGTGATGGTCAATAATAATAAGCATACCAACCTGTGGAAGATCCCAGTGATACAGTGTAACAATGGGAGTGATTTTATTCTCCAAAAGGTGGTCAATTAGCTGATCATAGTACTGTATTCCCTTTTCGTTTATATGGTCAGCTGCAAATGAGTGTAGATAATGATTTACAAATTAAATCACACTTGCTAGTTCAGCTTCCAAAAGTCTTGAATTAACAGCAGCCACTCACACTTTATGCCAGTGGGAATGATTCTGGGCCAAGAGACGGAGAAGCGATAGTGGTTAAGCTTCAGCTCCTTCATCAAAGAAACATCATCCTACACAAAACATACACAGTGCAGTGAATATTTTATATTTTTGTGTCCCCACCCAACTCCTGGTCTCTATACGGTTTTCAGACACCCTACCTTGATTTTGTAGTAGCCCTCACAGGAGGAATCTCCAGTTTCATTTAGTTGGATTTTGCCTTTCTTGTGACTGAACACGTCCCAGATGCTCAGTCCTTTTCCATCTTTGTCCCAGGCTCCTTCTGTTTGATAGGCTGAACCTCCGGCACCCCATGAAAATCCTAAGAAATACAATATCAGCCTGATCAGATAAGAAGGCATATTTGATACAAGTTCCAATTTTTGCAAGTGTTGTATACCAGCTGGAAAAGTGCCATAATAGAAGGAGCCGTGGTTGTTCTTTGTCCAGTCGAAGTCCTCAGTCGCAGACAGACACAGCACCAACATAAGCACATGGCACACACTGACTGCACAGCGGGGCTGCATGGTACACCTGAACCTGCAGCACAGATGCTGTCTCGTTCTGCTCCAGTCTGAACACACAAAAACCATCAGCATCCAAGTTTAATCACAACAAAAAATAAATATGTTATATAGGGATGCACGATAAATCGGTATTAATATCGTTATCGGCCGATGTTAGTTATTCTTTAACATATTGGTATCGGTACGATAAGGAAAACTGGGCCGATATTAACAGCCGATATTTATTTTATATAACAGCGATGCAGCACTGCATTGTGGGATGTAACTGA
>JBAMHW010000010.1:22120800-22143567 GCA_037177495.1 Rhadinocentrus ornatus | reverse complement strand
GCATCCAGAGCCTTAAGGAACTCTGGGCGGACCTCATCCACCCCCGGGGCCCTGCCACTGAGGAGCTTTTTAACCACTTCAGCGACCTCAGCCCCAGAGATAGGAGAGCCAACACCAGGGTCCCCAGACTGTGCTTCCTCATCAGAAGACGTGTTGGTGAGATTGAGAAGGTCTTTGAAGTATTCCCTCCACCGCCTCACAACGTCCCGAGTTGAGGCCAGCACACACAGTACACAGTGTTGGTGGAGCATTGCTTTCCCCTCCTGAGCCGCCGAATGGTGGACCAGAATCGCCTCAAAGCCATCCAGAAGTCATTCTCCATAGCCTCTCCAAACTCTTCCAATGCCCGAGTTTTTGCTTCAGTGACCGCCGAAGCTGCCAGATTAGTCACTGCATATTAGGGTATGATGTTGGTTTTGAATGGATTCCAACTCTGCTCCCATTTCTTTAGCGGTTTTATGAAATATGTCCTCTTTCAATTCACAACTAGAGTTTTGAGGAGCACTTCGTGTATTAAAAGGAGTAATAGAAGCCCAGTGAATACTCTGTTTCATTAAACAGGCTGTGCAGTGTGCCATAGCTGATGTCATTCTACCGTTTCCTGTCATTTTCTAGACATGCAGTGTTCCACATGCCCTTCTCCAATGTCGGTTCAGTCAGATCCTCTCATGATTGATTAATTTACACTTCATTTGTAGCATTCATCAAAATTCCATTGAATCATGAAACTTAGACTGACTACAGTCCAAAGTAATCTTACTGCAGAAAAGCTCCCTTTGAACTAAGATTTCCCCTGTGAACTGATGACATTTGGAAGAAAACAGAAAGTCTACAACAGAAATGTTCTGCAGCTATTCAGTCCTGAAGATCCCTCTGTTAGGTTTGTCTCTGGCACAGCTGTCACTCATTTTCCAACAACTCTGACACAGGAATGAGGATCATTTGGAAGAAGAAAGTCTGTAAAAAGGGATTTTTATGTTTCTGTATTTGACTTATGTTGGTCTTGGATTATGCCACTGGATGTCATGTCAGAAGCAATGTTTGCATTAAGTTGACCATCTCTCAACTCCACCATGCTACATCGATGCAAATGAAGATTAATGCAAGAAATAACACACCAGCAAAGTCAGCAAGAACCCTTCCATTCTCTAAGCTTCTTCTGTCTGCATGTATAAGTTAACACATATTCATGACTGCATTAGTATGCTGTCTCAAGTACTCATGGGAAGAAAGTTTTAATCACTAATACCTTGTTTAACTTCTGTCTGACTAAAGTATGTGCACAAGAAAGTAGAAATTGAATCTTTTATTAGGTCATTGAAATTTTTAAAACTTGGAATAAAAATACTCAAATAAAACATACTTTTGAAGAGACATTAATAAATCAGCTCTTGGTCACATTACTAGTTGATGCACATAATTTACTTTGTGTTTTGAAAGAGGAAAGATGATTAATGTACTACATGATAAGAGAAGTAGCAGTGTATTCATCCTTATTTCCCATGCCTGAACTGTAGGAAAGTATTCCTCCAGGACTACAGGTTACATTATGGGGCCAGGGACGTGTTGTGAAGGGGCTGTGAGGGTATTGCTAAGCAACAGGGTGGGCAACTTGGGTAATGAGTGTGGGGCTCAGGAGCTGTCTGCTCAGTGTTCCAGGTCCTGACAAGAACAGACAGGCTGGCCTGGGATGGCCTGCATGGAGCTGCCACCACGGCCACCTGCTCACAGCAATCATCACCAGCGCTCCAGCCAGCCACCGATACAGCATACAGACCCAATTAAGAGCTCTGCATGTCCCCCTCCATCCAGCCATCACTAACACTCCTGCAAGTCTGACAAGGCTGCCTTTTTTCCCTTAGCAAATCTCTAATTAACAACATTGGCAGTGGTGAGGCCGAGCAGTACAGAGCTGCTGAAAGGGGCTGGGACTCTGCTCGGGTAATCAGCTTAAATACAGGTTTATTTCCTGCCCCCTGTGCCTTGCTACTTCCTGCAGAGATTGCATTCTTTTATCTGTTTATCTCCAATTTCCTCTGACTTGTAATGTGTCTCTCAGACACACTGTCACTTCCACTTAAGGCCAGATGGGCTGCTCCAACAATCAGATGCTTTCAGAGCAGTGATCAGAATTGGTTTTGGAAGGACATAGCTCTCCACAACATCTCTGTTTAACTGTTCAGCACCTATTTTTTCTGTGCTCCCACCTAAGGAGAGGTCTTTAATCTTAGCTGCAGAAGCACTCTTTAACAAAGTTTAAATTTTCTAAAAAATTAAATTAATTCACAATGTTCGTTTACTGTAGGGGGGTAGCGTCAGATTATGATTTGCTAAGATAAATTAAAAAAAACTTTTTGAGGAAATTATAGTTTGAAATGACCTTATTATCATAGCAGGATCAGAGTGCTGTGTGCTTTAGTAAAGAGCAGAGGAGGAACAGGAGTTTCTTTTCACTCAGGAGATGTTAGAGTTGGAGACATGTGCAGAGCCACTGGATGAAATGTCCCTTTATTCAGTTTGGGACTGACTCCAGATTGTTGCAGGAGTGTCAATTATGTTGAATTGCCAAATATAAACATGGAAATAATGTAATTTCATTCTAAATAAAGTCACCAATAAATTTTCAATAGATCAGTTATTGTATGGAAGATGTTTTTATTCATTTGTGGAATCTATAATCTGTCACTTGTTTTTTTCTCTTTAGCTTCTTGATAGTCTAACTTATAGATGTAAATATCAGAAAAAATGTCTTTTACTGTCCACCTGTTTGTTGTCTTGTTTACTGTTCCCAACTAATGCATGATTGGAAAGAATCAAACCCGCTTGATCCAGAACAGTTAAAGCTTTGTGGGAAAAGAATGGGTGGGTAATTCAGAGGTTACCCAGCAGAGAGCACTGTTTATTTCACAGGGCATCAGTTCACCCTGTTTGCTGAAGGAAGCAGGTACAACATCAAGCACGTGTCAATGTTTTAGAGGTCATTTTTTGTTATATTTCTTCATCATTACAGCTTTTATGGGTTCCATTGACCAGAATGTATTTCTTGTTTAGAATGAAGCATTTATTTGAACTGGATACAACACCATAGGTGTAGCTGAAAGGCTTCATGGGGGCTAAATCAGAACGGACCACTTGAGCAATACCTGGAAACACCTCTGTAGTGAGATAGCATGCAAACACACCATTTCCTGTGCCTCTGAAACACAATCACAGTTCCTGTACAAGACAAATTAATCTTTCCATCATGCCATTTTCTTCATTCACGGAAAGTTACATTTTTGGATGTTAACTTCTGATTAATACAACAATGTGAATTATATCCTTACAGGTTGCTGATGTCTTCAGTAATAGTTGAAGAAACGGGTACTTACTGAGCCCACCTTTCTCTGTATACTCCGCATGGAAACTTGTGTTTTGCCCAGGACAGAGTCTGCTTTTGTATAGGCATTTCAATTCAGTTTCAATGTAGGGGGTACAACAAATACCCAAACTGGGAGATGGGGGAAAAGTCTAGCACTAAGCTTCACTCTTTACCTGCATTAGGTCATTGGCTGAAAAAGGGGAGGGCATCAGTCACCATCTCCAGCCCCCCTGAGCTCTGCTAGCCCCCTCTTGACAGATTGTTCTGCACATGCATACATTTTCTGTTGCGAACCATGAATTGTAGATTCAAGTTCCCTAGCCTGGTTGTGAAGACAGGAGGGGGGAGAGAGAGGAGGAATGATGAAAGAGGGCTGTCATTTACCCGGCTGCCCCTGGACTGGCATGGTCTACTCGGGTGAGTCTGGTCTTGAGAGCCCTCGCCTCAGTTATCCCTCAATATCCCTCTTTCTCTCTCTGTGGGGCCTGTGCTACTCTGGATGAAATTTCAGCAGGTATGAGGGAATGGTTCATGAAGTTTAGCACCTTCTTTAACACAGGTAAAATAAATGACTTCTCCAATACTCTAATTGGTGGCAGTTTTATGACCAAGTATCACTGGCCTTCAGGGATGAAGCACCTCATTGTTTTGCTACAGCTCCATGAAAGAGCCAGTCTGTACTTGTTTTTAAAGTAAGGAGGGAAAATCACTTAGGTGGTTTGACAGGTCCTCTGAACTGTAACAACACAATATTTAATTAATATATATATATATTTTTTTCAAATTTTTATCACACAAAAGCTTCCCTTTTTGCTGTTGTAAAATTACAATTTTTAATTTCTCATGAGTGGAATGCATTGACATTACAGATCAATCTGTACATCAGTTGTAGTATGAATGGCACCATGATTATGTCTGCACATTCAGAAACCAAGTATTGTTAAACCCTTGCACATCTGTTCGTGCATATGAGTCTGATGGTGTCGGTGTGATGTAAGAGGCAAACTGTGGATGTAGATGACCATGTATACTTTTCCACTGACCTAATTTGTAGTGTGGGTAGCTGTGGCTGTTTGTGGACACATTTGTCTGAATGAGATGTCAGCCACGTCAATAAATCAGGGAATAGCACAGTTTCATTCACAAAATGATTTTTCAAATTATCCAACATATTTTTCCTTCCTGAGGACAACATAATTTCCTCGCCAGATCTATTAATACATGCTATAATGGGCTTATTATGCTGCCTTGTGTATAAACTGTGGTAAGAAACTCAATTAATGATCAGTGAATTAGACAGCTTGAAGATAGACTGGGCCTGTGACTAACAGAGGCTGAGTTGGAGTGGTGGCTAACAACGGCTGCCTACTTATTATCTTTTTTTAGAAGAATCAGATACAGTACAACTATAGCAAAAAGTCATTAAAAGTGAAAAATGTCATGTTGCATACAGGTTTTGTTAATTATTATTTAAATTCAAAAGAGTAAGATACTGTTTGAGTTTAAGAACATCACATTTTTGTATGGTTTAAACTGGTCATATAAAAGTTTTCAAAGAGGATACCTTTCCAAAACATTGCTCTTCAGTTAGAAATACCTACTACTTTTTTTGCTTAACCTTAGGAATTTTCTTAGTGTGACTTGTGCAAGCTGAGTTTTAAGCAGTTAGCTGACAGAAAAGCATTGCATGCAAAGGACAGTGGTTCAGTAGTGTCAGTGTGTTATTTTACTGCATGCCTTATGGCTGAAGCATGTCACTTTCCATCACTTTCCCAGGTTAGCTCTGTGTAAGGCTTTAGGCTGGCCTGCTGTTTACAATACCTCCCCTTCAGCCTGCTGCTTCTCAATGAAATTTCTATTTATAGAGGCCACTGGCGTGCAGAGAGTCATCTGCTTGTTCTGAATGAGGTCTGCTGGTTTTGACAAGGTTAGCTGGATTAAAGCATTGGAGGGTGGCTGAAGGACAGGTCACAGATGCTTGATAGACTGAGAAGACCGCCTGTCTTTATTGTATGATGGTCAACGTCCGCATGCTGTTTAGTTAAATAAAGGACATATTATCAAGCTGAGTTAGCTAAATGTTAGCAAGAAAGCCAAGCTCTAGTTTAATCTCTTTAATGTGGCATTCATACACACATCTGCACAACACCAAGTTTGTATTCTGTTCTCAAAACGGGACACCAGCATAAAGAAGGAGCTGTTAAAACCAGGCTTTTGGCCACTGCACATTATTATTATTTTTATTCAACCCTGCCCCATTGATGGTCGTATGGTCCTAGGCATTGACTCAGCCAATGGCTAAGAGAAAACCTTTCTAACATAGAAGTGTTAATTAAATATGTTTCACAGAATGCAGAGGGTTTTTGACTGATGTCTTAAAAGGTTTATTGTTGCACCTTTGGACTTTGTGGCAGATATTTCTGCTTTCCCTTTATTCTGTCTTTGTTTCAATTTCTTGCTGTCTGATAGCATTTCCCTAACAATGGTGCTGCAGCCAACTTGCCTGCTTCATTGTGCTGCTGGCCTCTCTTTGAACCTGGACAGCTATAAACATGGCTAAGTGCACTTCATCAGAGGCAGTTTTGCAGGAGGACAATACTGGGACAGGAATTTGTTGTACACTGTGCACTGTTACACACTGGAGCAAAATGAGATGAAATAAGAGTCTGGAGGAGGCACTTGAGTGCAGCTCAGTTACTCCAAATTCTGATCCTTTAAACAAGTCTGTGCAGGGATGTCACTACTAGCAATAATAGCAGCTACTTCTGGTAAGAATTTATAGATTTTAAGCAGATTTTCCTTGGTTATGATACTAAACCAAGATAAGAACAGAAAATTACTAAATTAACCGAATCTTTAGCAAATAGAAACACACTGCATCACATCAGCATGTTAGTTTTTGGGTTATCCTTGCATCAAAACTCTCTGGTCTGCTCAAATGTATCAAGGTAATGCTTCCTAATTCTTGTTACTTTGGGAAATAAATATGTTGGCTTTTATACTGAAGGACTGCTGTGTATGAGTAGTCTTTGGCCAGTTGCAGAATTTTTTCTCATTACAAATGGTCAACTTACCCAACTAATCGTTCATGTTTTCGTACAAAGTATTTGCACATGGCTTCATCCTGGTCTGTATCATGTTTACTAAAGTTCAAGTTTGCCCACATCACCAACATGCAATAGCCTGGGAACGAGATGTATCTGAGAGTGCACGATTATTTACTATGGCAGAATGTGACTGCTCCTGTATCTGCTTTGTAACAGATTTCTACTCAGCCTTGCCCAGATCTGGCCAGTCACAATCATTTACAAAGGGGATATGTTTGATTGGATAACTGTGCAAAGGAACAAGAACACTTTGGTTAATATTTTTCCTACATTTACGACTTTTCATAAGTTTCGCAGCTTCAAATAGTAGTAGGTGTAACAAGGGTTAAAACTGTAGTTATGTATAAGTTATGTATATACAGGAAGGAGCATAACATCTGATAAATGTGTGTGAACTAAGATAAATACAACTGGCATGCACTAAACACTTCATGGGAGATCAGTAATTTGTCTAGCATTTTCACATGAATAGATTTGCAGTCATAAAGGTAATAACTTAATCAGATTAATTGCCCAGACCTATTTAACTGTTGCCTCTCAGTTTCTGCATAAATATTAAATTTATTTAGAATTTAGTGGATGTTAAAATAAACAAAGAATACAAGACATATTTTACGTTACGTTAACATAAATAGAAGAGCTCCTATCAAATCTTGCTCTCATGGTTTTATCCAAAGGTATAAACCTGAAGCCATGTGCAACACATAAACACACACATACAATCAAACATGCACTCAGAGAATCTGCCGTTGTAATCATCTGCCTCCTATGTCCGTTTACCCTCAGGCTACTCTCTTCTCTAGGCAGCGTTCAGCCAAACCAAAACAGAGATCTGATCTTTCTCTCTTTTAATTTCAAAATGGAGCCTCCTGCAGATCTCCGTAAGCTGCTGATTTGATTTCAAAGATTTGGCCCTCCTTAGCATCTCCCAGAAAAACATTGTCAATGTGTGGTCATGATAAGCTATGTTGGGATGAAGTGCAAATGAATGCCAGTGTGGTCATGTTTGGACAATTTAGTAAGGCTACAGAGGAAAAACCCTCAAAGTCATCCAAACATAAGGACTCCTAAAACCTCACAGTCTCTCACGATCTTAACTCAGGGTTAGATGGCATGCAGGGATTGTACTGCAGTGCTGTTTAATAGTGCAGCAATCAGTATTTCTTCAAATTCTGTAAAACTCTTAAGTTCAGCTTTGTCTATTGATACACTCTGTGTTTGTTCTTTACATACGTTTACTTTTTTATTTATTTTGTAGCATTCCTGGTTTTTGCCTTGTCTCTGAACACCAACCAACAGCAAAGCTCTACCATTAAAATAAACTCCTGTTGTTTAGAGACACCAGGGGTCCTTCTAAAGTACACACAGATGCAAATAGGAACACATAAATATGCACTTATTTACTGGTAGAAAAAAATTCAGTTGATCATGTATCAGTTCTACCTCAAACCACCTTGTTAAGATGTAAGACCTTCCAGTCAGAGGAAGCTTTACTTAGATCAAAGACAGTTTCATTTAAGACTTCAGTTAAGGTCTGAACAACCCTTGACTCATTTTCCACTCTCTAATTTTTCTAATAGCTAGGACAGGAGGCTGGGAGCAGAACAGCCAGCTCTGCACTGCTCATTAGCTCTAGCACCACCGCCTGTGCTGCATTTAACTTAATAATGAGGCCAAATTAACAGCAGCCCTGGCCTTGCTCCAGGTGCATTGTGGGTGAGAGTGAAAGAATGGAGGGAGAGTACCTGGTGAGCTGAGAGGGTTTAAACAAAGCGAGGCTGTAATGACTGAAAACACAACATATTAGGTCAGCCTTCCTAGTAGAGCTGGGGGATATGGCCAAGAAATCATATTTTGATTTTTCTTGTTCTGTTTTATTTTTCTTTATACGAATTTATGATAGAAACAAATTCAAAATAGTCTCATTACTAAAAACTGCACGCAGTCATACAGAAATACTGTTATGCTGCATTGTTTACCTACAAAAGAAAAAGTCAAAAGATTTAGTACACTCCAGCGTTTTCTCTGTAATGTAATATAAGCTCTGGTAACTTTTAAAAAACTTTACTTTGAGCAAATTATATCCATCGAACATCCATCCTCTATCAAATACTGAATTGAAAGTAAGTGCAGGACCACATGACAAATGTTGACAGAACTGATTTGTGCCTGATGAAAGTCCTGTAAAGGGTGGAGGAGGTTTATTTGTGGATGGGTGGAGGAGAAGTCCTCATCTCCTTGTGTGTGGAGGCTACATGGCTGTGGTCATCCACCAGCTCAACCATTTGCTAAAGTGAGTGCTGCCAAGGGCTAAGTGTTAATGAATACAAGCAACCTGGGAAAGAGCACAAACAAACCAGCGCCGTGCATGGCAGAAACTTTCTTTACTCTGTATACGCCCTTCGTCATGGTTCATTTATACTGCAGTGAGGACAGCATCATTAGGGCTGTGTGTTGATTTACAGTGTGTATTAGTCTTGACAGCTTTGTTTCTTATACTTGACCGTATAATAGCAAAGATCTATGAATCTTTGCTGAAAGAGAAGAATTGCTTCAGTTTGTGCTTCTTGTGCAGATGTAACTGAAACAAAGAAGAATTCTCAGAAATAATAATAATAAAAAGGATTGTTTTCAATGTTCTGAGAGTGTTTGCAATCTGCAGAAATCATCTTACTGAGTGCGTGCTCTATGGCTCAAATTATTCAGTGGTATGTTGTGCTTGTAAAATTCAACAATAACACCACTTTGTAGATATAAAATAAATCTTTTTTACTCTAAGTTTGTGCAAAAATGTAAAAGATTTGTATGGGAAAAGTGTCAAAGTAACACAATGATATGGTGAGAACAGACTATAAAAGTACCATAAAAATGAAGAAAAAAAAATTAATGTATTCTTTGCTAAAAGGTCAGACATTTTGAGCAACTCTGAAGTAATAAATGCAGATTATGAAGCGGCCACATGTTGTTCAGAGCATAGAGTAAGTTGTTTGTTCACCTGCTGAGAGTCATTGCAGCAAGTAACCTCAAACATGAGCTGCCAGTGACGTCTTGTCATGTGACATCTTTACAACTATACCCCTGATGTGAACCCTGACCTTGTGACAAGGCTAATGCTAATTCCCTCTGCAGAGCTTTCAGGAAACAAGTTCCCATTTTCTGTCTCACATTAACTCAGTTTCGTGACAGGATGCTCTGAATTTAGAAAACCATGTAATTGCATAGTTTGAGAGTGCTGCTGTTGTAATGACTTGGCACACTGTAGATTGTTAATGCAGTGCAGGACCAGAGGTGACAGGACTGAGGCATACATCAGGATTTGATTTGGTGTTTGCGTTTGTTTTGCTGTAATTTAGTCTGACTCACAGAGAGGAAATGACCATGCAGGATTGAAGCTTTCTTGTATATGTGCCCACACACAAAAAACTGTGTACAGAATTTCTTTGTATAATTTATAATAAAGACAACAATAGTATTGGAATCCTTTTGTAACTGTGGTTAAGCTTTTTCTTTGTGCTAGTCATGTATATTTTCCTTGACCTGGTTTTCATTTAGCAAGCAGCCTGGCTAGTTGTAGGTAGCTGGACAATTTTACTCTCTGAATAGACATGTTTCTCCCCCTCCTAATTTAATTAAACCCTTTCATATGTAAAAGTTCTTTTTATTCAAGCTTTTGATGCCTCACAGTGAAATGACTTAGGAATATGTTTCCCTGGGTAAAATGCAGCCTTCAACCATATAATATTACAGGTGTTTCTCATTACTAAGAATATATAAAGTAATTTGGCCCATTTTTGGAAAACATAATATAAGTAAAATTCATCAGTCATTTTAATCAGTCAAGTCCATTTTAGCTTTAGTGTTAAGTTTACTTTTAATGGGTTTTCTTTTTTTTTTTCTCACAGTATAATTTGAGTAGACATTTAATATACTCCCTTTTTTGTATATTTGACCAGGAAACCCTATACTCTATAATTTCTTTGCATCCACCATATCCCAGCACCCTGCATGTCCATAATCAAAAGTCTATTTGTGTATTTTTGTGCTTTTTAAATAAAGCACCTTGTGGTTCAACAAAGCAAACACACTACTGTTACTCGCATAGAAAGTTAATTCAGAATTGTTTAATTTTTTGTTGTTTTTGTATATTTAATGATGCCAGAGTGACAGCTGATAGAGATAGCTAAAGTGCTGACATGACGAGGCAAAGCAGCTTTGTTCCCAATCCTGACATAACCTTCAAATGGATGTTTATGTAACCACGTAGGTGCAATCTGACATCTCCTTAGTCCACTGAAACCTCCTTGTGTAAAAAAGGACTGCACTCTGAACAGCATTGACAATATTTCAGTTCTCCAGTAGGGCTTGGATTGTATCACCACACTAGTAGCTTTAGATAAAGTCCCAGGGCCACAGGAAGAATTTTTTGCAGCTCAGCTTGGCACCAATCTCTACCATTGTATACATATTTGTTTCAAAAGCACTGTGCATGGAATACTTTTCCCTGTGTCAGCAGTGCAGGGCCATTAGAGTTTGATGTACTGATATCACGGTGCTAAGTCCATCCGCGGATATAGAGAAAATTTTCACTTTAACACAGTCAAATCTCTGGCACTCGTATGAGTGTGAGGTTGGTAGCAAGTTGAGGAATTTACACAACATTAAAGGACTCCCCTTTCTGCTCAGAGTTAAAATAATGTTGTTCTGGATATAATCATCCAATTAGGGTGAGGGAGGCATTGCTTGGCTGGGACAGGGATCAAATTTCAAAGATTTGCGTCTGCCAGACTCCAAACTGATGAGAAGATAGCCAATACTTAGTACTCAAGATTACGTGCAGGTTCAGAGAAAAACCTGCCTGTGTGCCTGTATGGTCATGTGCAACTATGTAATGTCCAAATTGTATGGAGAACATTATGCAGATTGTACATTTCAAAAGATAATTTTCATTGCTAAATGTTTTACAAAGACTTGATTAAAATGAGGTTCTGATTTAATCAAAAAAGAAGAAGAAGAAGAAAAACTTTCATAATCCAGTAGCTGTTGTCTGCTTGCAGCCACAAATCTGGCTTTCTTGCACTTTTTTCTCCCTATATAAAGCAATAACATACATAACTTTTGATGTTCAAGGGCCAAGAGCAGCATTATTGGTCATGTACCCATCATCCAGTAAAAATATGCAAACATTGCAGGTCACTTCTCTACTTTGTATTTTTTGAGAGTGTGTTTAACCTTCATTTAGTATATACAATATGTATAAGAGAGAGGAGGACAGACATCCTGCCACTGACACGTTTACATGACACTTGGCCTGCAGAGTGTGAGAGGTATGGTCCAATGGCAGCAGTGCTGTCTGAGTAATTACAGGTTTCCTGGTGGATTTAACTGACGTCCCAGAAATCCAGTCTCCACACAAGGCCACTCTCCCACTATAGTTTCACCAGAGGTATAAAAAGAATAAAAGAGGCTTGACCAAAGAAAAATTGGGGAATGAAAAAAATAAACATTTTACCTCTTCTGGGTTGAATTCAACAAATACAGCTCTGTTTTCTCTGCACAGTGGTGTTTGGATTCTGCAATAAAAAAAATAAAAAAGTACCCCAGTATAGGCACATTTTTATTATCCAGCAGGGTTCCTGATATTTTGGAAATGAGGTAAGCTCAATTACCAACAAAGGGCTCCTCTCTCTGGTCATCACACAGGGTCAAATGGGAAGGAGAGGGTGGAAAGAGAGACTCTGCCTGTGCTTTGATACTCCAGGATCAGGATTATATGCAAGCAGAGAAAATTATGTTGAAATGATGTCAAATATCACCATTTAACATAATTTTGGAAGAAATTTAGTAAGTATGTGTACTCAGGCAGGAGACAAAATGGTGCTCATGACAAGGTTTATTTATATATAGGACTGGGAACCATACACGACAGGAATAAAACCAACTACGACAAGGATGAACCAAAAGGATCTGACAAGGACAACTGAAGACCAAGGGGTGTAAATACACAGAGGGAGTAATTAGGAGCAGATGAAGTGAATGAGAAATCAAAGCAGGTGAACTAACGAGCCAGGGACAGAAACCAGAGCACATGAGGTAAAGCTACAAACAGGATAACTGAACTAAATATAACAAAACCAAAAACTCAAACCATGCTCTAAACAGAAACTAAACATGACAAAAATCAAACACAAGAACTAAAACCATGAAGCATGACATATTTAGAGATTGCTGGACATTTAATGTTTATATGTAAAAATCATAATGGTTATTTTTGTTTTTATAATAATTTAAACTTTTAAATAAAACCTACAATATTGATATCTTAATCTCTGGCAGCTCGGTTTTTTGGTAAAAGCTGTAAGAAATATTCTGGTGTGTTTGTACAAATGTAGAAGTTTGTTGGTGTGGATGAAGAGTTGTTGTCTTCTGTTTGTGGTGTATTTGTCTCTTCTTTCTGCTTTCCCTTTAGCTTCTTTTTGCTGTCTTCTTTACATTTCTGTCCCCTCCGGTCGGGTCCAGCAAGATTACATAGATTCCTTGATTCAAAGTAAATAAAAAACAGTAAATGAATAAATAAAAGAATCAGACTATCAAGAGGAGTCTTATACTTATAAGCCTCCCCTTGGCAAAGCAAATTTGTTTGGCACAAAACAGCAACCAGATTATCATTCTGCTTGCTATGATGCTGGACAAGACAGGTTTAAAAAAAACACCCAAAAAAACAAACAAAAAAAAACCACCAAACAAACAAACAAAAAAAAAAAAACATGAAGCATGACATATTTAGAGATTGCTGGACATTTAATGTTTATATATAAAAATCATAATGGTTATTTTTGTTTTTATAATAAGTTATACTTTTAATAAAACCTACAATACTGATATTTCTTTAAATAAACAGTCCAATTTTTTAAAAAAAACTTTTATTAAAGTTTGCACCACAACATAACTCAATAAGTTGGATTTCTAAGCATCTTATTTCATGACTAAACTTACAATTATAAAACATTTCAGATTTACATAGAAATGTTACTGAGAGTCGATGAAAAAAAAATATATAGCTATGATTAAATGAACATGAATCAAAACCATACATAATGACAAAAAGTGTATTGTTTACTCAGAGATTGTTTAGCATTTATTAAAGAAATCATTTAATATATTTATTTATTTACAATATTCTTTTTTGTGTTGTATTTTTAATAAATGTATTTTTTTTTTCTTTTCTTATTGGTTCCAATGATCCATTTAAAATGTGACTTCATGAAGAGCATGAAGTTAGACATGAACAGCTCCCTGATAAATGATGGTATAACAAATCAAAAATAAGAACAGAGGATACAGTTCTGCTGTTGAGCTTCTGGTTTACTACTATTATGTTGTGTTGTACTATCTCTATTCTTTATTTAGCCTTAACAAAGATAGAAGTAAGCTGTAAATTGACTCGTTCATGGAGGCACATCCATGTGGCGGTTTCACTCTCTTCATGAATTATCCTTAAATATAAGGTAATGTGAAAAAATGGATCAGAAACTTTCTGCTAACAATAATTTACCAAATATGTCTGTGTCAGTGTGTCAGTTTGTGCATGCTGCATCCAGAGAGCAGAGGGCCTCCTGCAATAGTGACGCACTAGGCACCAGAGATGTTTGGGTTCCAGCCTTTCCTAGGGAGCCGCCTGACGTCTCCTTGCTTCCTTATCTTAATGAGCATTAACTGTTTCTGCTCTGTGTCAGCTTAGCAGATCCAAGGAAGGGACAGGAAGGGAGAAAAAAAGAGCAGGGGAGTCTGAGGGGGCAAAAGAGATAGTGAAGGAAAGAGACAGAAAGAGGGCCTATGATAGAAAAATTCCTTACAGCTGATAAGAGGAAAAAGGAGATCCAGTTTACTGCACAGATAGGGTAGGAATGTGCAACTATATGATGATGATGACTGGATCCATGACTACACTACCCCTATCTGTCCCTGCCAAGACATATCACCCCTGCTTGCTAGCCAGAACTGTTTTCTTCTTCTTCTTCTTCTTCTTCTTTTCTAGAAAAGCATTGGATTTAATATGCTCCTTCATGATTGTGCCTTTGCTGTTTCTGATTTTTACACAGCGACATCATGGACCTATAATTATGATGCTGCTATAATGCTGAGTAGTCTGTCCAAAATCACTATTTTTACTGTTTTGTACCTCACAGCTTCATAATATTGTGGTAAATAAAATGTAATACATAGCAATTTTCTAATTTTAGCATGATTGGTATGCACCACAAACTTCAGGGTTAACTGAACTTTTCCTTGGAAACACACAATTTCATGTGAATTATTGTCTTTCAGCAATAGCAATGAAATGGACATGAGAGGAAATAAATCCAACTCAGACAGTGTGGAGTACAGCCAGGCAGTCGGAGAGGGCCTTTTAGCTATGCAACTGAGCTCCCAGCTTTTTAATTTACAATAAATGAGAAAGCATAGATGGCCAGTACATACACTGTCTCTTGGTCAGAGACAGAAAGAAAGAGCGGTTTGAGGCAGATTGTGTTAGTGGAAGCCAAGCTTGTGTGTGGATCAGACTCTCGCTCAACTGTCTCCAGAGGTAATCAAACAAGCCTGTGCGGTTCATTATTTCGTCAGTTGACTCAGCAGCAGAGAGCTCTGGCGACACAGCCATTTACAGGGAGTCTCCACTGATCCAGCTTAGCAAGGCTACTATAAGGGTGGCCGGTCAGCTGGAAAAACTAAGGATTCCCTGCCTTGAAGTGCTGCTGGTGATTTAGTTTAGAACAAACCGGCTACATTTTATTTTCTCATTATCAAAAAGATTTGATCTTCAAATTCAGGATAGAAACAGAGAAAAAAATCTTACCTCATTCAGTTCTCATTCATTCACATTTCTGATCAACATTTTGCAACTGAGTCTTTGGATACTGATTGCTAGAAAAAGACTGGAGAGTTAAGGAGGGTCTGCAGGGTCACGGTCTACATTGTTTGTTCTCCTCTTTAAATGTGGAGTCTTATGTTTTGACCCCTGACTAGGAGTAGACTTACAGTCGACAGGAAGTAAAAGGACAGATACTCAGCATCTGAACTACAATTACCCCACCTTTCAACTGAGTAGGAAAGTCAGAAAGATGGAGACATGTAGCGAAGCATGTCCTCCCTACAGCAAGATAAAGTCTATCATGTGAGAAAAAAACAAAACAATAAGATAATCCACAAGTCAGATCACGATTGTTGTACATGTGCTAAATGTGATGACGTAACAGCAGCATTACAGATTGATTGGAAATATGTAGAGATTTGCCATGTTTTTCCATTCTAGCAAATCTCCTTTCCCAAGCAGAGAACTCTTGACAGCAGTCTGGCAGCTCAGACGCCAGTCTCCACACTATCATCAGGGTGTGATGAAGCAGATAGTGCGGGAAGCGCTCACAGCTTCACAGCGAGCAGTCAAGCGTGATGATATGGGTGGAGTTGAGGGTGTGGAGGGAGGTAGGGAATGAGGGAGGGAGGGGGAATTCAAAGATGGCTAGACAGTTTGCAATCTGCTGTGAGAAACAGACAAGAAACACTCAATCAGCTGGTGTGGAGAAGACATAATGGCACCAGCAGAGCGCCATCGAAGCGCAAAGATGGCCAGAGGCATAGGTCAGAAATGTTATCACTCAGCCTTTGGTGACACATAATCTCTATCTCCATCATCAGGGTCAAGTCACTGTTTCCTTTGTCTGGGTCTGAATTGTGACTTAGTGCGCCCACTTGTTGGTAGTGGACAAACAGGTTTAGGTGGAGTACTAAGCCTATAGCTTCTTGTTTATAAGGTGTACTGATATATTTTTACTCTCTCTCTTTCTTCTTTTTTTTATTTTAGAGACAGTCTAGGCATCTTGTATTACATGAAGCATCCATTGTTGCCAAGCGTGCCCAGAAGCAATCAGAGATTTTAATTTAGTATGTCTATACACTTCATTGTTTTGTCAGTCGCCTTAGCAACAGAGAGCACAAACAACATGGTCATTTAACATGGAGTCTCGTGTGACCTAGTAGTCAGTATGATAAATTAAAAAGAACAGAAAGAAAAAGGAAAGAAAATATAATTAGCATCTATTATCTTTAATATTAAATATTGTTAGATATTTACGTATATGATGAAAAGGCTGCAATGAATTTTTCAAGAGTACTCTAGTTAAGAAAAGACAGAAAGCACTCAGCATGTCTCAATGTCAGTGTAATTTATTACTGCTTAGGTGTTGAGTATGTACATGTTGATAGTTGAAATGTTGTTAATCAGCTAATTGCAATGATAATTTAGATGGGTTGCTTGGAAAAATCAAAGAATGCTTTAAACCAACTGGGTTATGTTGGTTCTTGACATAACTGAGTCAGTCAGAACTGGTATAAAATGAGAGCCAAAAGAATCCCAGCATGAGATGGAAGAAGGAAAACTTACAATAATGGGATTACTACAGGGCTTTATCAGAAGTGACAAAAAACAAAAGACAAACAATGAAAAGCTGTACATTTGAATGTTTTTTTTTTTTGTTTGTTTGTTTGCCTTAATCAACTGTAAATTACATTGATATTAACTTCACATTAGACTGACCTACTGTCAAACAACTAGCAAGCTACATCCCCAGTTACACACTTGTGGTTATCAAAACTATACCATTCCCCTCTGAGTTATGCATACAAGTAATTGAAAAATTCCACAGAGAACTGGCATATCAGTGTAACAGCAGGAATCCTGGAGCCAGTGTGGAAGTGAAAGCTAATCTTGAGTCATAACGGCTGCTGAGGAGCTCAGAGCAGAAACCCGCCATCCGATGGCGTCCTTACAGTTTCTTAACATGTCAGGGAATTCCCAGTAAGGGAGTCATTCTAATCACGCTTTCAACATGTGGTTACTGTCACAAATTACAAAGACAGGATGGCCACAGTCTTACATTGGACAGAGGACGAAAAAATAGCTCAGTGTCAGCTTAACTGTTTCCTAACTAAACATTTTCCTTTTGATTTCCTGGGGTAGCTTCATTATACTGCTACTAAATGTCCAAGATGACAAGCATTTATATGGAAAAAACTAAATGATTACTCACTGTTACAATGAAAGTAAATGACAAAACAATTGGATCCGAGACTGGTTTTTAATCCATAGTTCTTGGTCACCCCCAAATTCCAGATTATTATTAATAAGGTTAATAAATAACTGATATAGGATTAACAAAATGCTTAACAATTTGGCAACTGATAAGTAATAAGAAATAAAAATACAAGTATTAACAGATTAACAAAGGTTTTATTTAATTTAATTTGATTTTGTATCACATTTGTCTGCTTTTATTTACATAATTAAAAAAAAATAAGCTAACTTTGTCATTTTTTTCGTACTGTTTTTAACATTAGCTTAAGTAGCACAAGCAAAATATTTCTCCCAAATAAATTCCTGTTATTCAGAACTATTATTAAATGTAATTCATAGATGATACATTATAAAGTTTATACATACATTTAATTTCAATCTTTAAATGTTTAAATGTGTCTTTAAATGTTGGTCTGTGCTCTCTATATAATAATATATGAGTATCTAATATGATTTTAGTTTTGTTTTCACGTATCACACAGATTTTCATAGATTGGTTTACTGCCTCACAATTTGTGGGCTTTAGATGCTAAAGAACATATATTGTGTAGTGAAAATATATTGAAACATCATACGTTATATGATATTGTATGTTGATTAGATTATTTTGGAGGGGAAAATGCACTTGGGTAGATAAAAATGCATGTCATGTCATTGACCTTTCAGCTAATTGAGGAGTCACTTTCCAGAAAAAATCTATTTAAAGTTTTCATAATCTTCATTAAGAAATACTTAAAATCTTACCACTGTTTTCATCAGGTGTCTAACAGGAGATTGTCTGTTACTGACACGTCAAAACTTGAAATTCTCCATTTAGTTCTCACTTACTAGGTGACACTGGAGCTAAGCGTGCAGGAAGCAGGACACTCCCTCTTTGCTGGATAGTTACTTGGTCCTACCAAATTTTGTAGTGAATGCTGACTTGACGATATCTATGTATTTTCCTGTCCATCTGATCCCAACTTTGTGTTCGTTCATACATCTATCCTGTATAACAGATGTTGGCTCAGGAACGCATGAGCTCAAACAGGTCAAGTCAAAATGCATCCTTATAGTTTCTTGCCAGTTCAAGTTGTTAGGGTAGCTTATAATTAAAGTAAACAGTGAGTAAACTGCTTATTTGCTGCAAAGCATTACTGGTGTTTGGTCTGATGAGTCTAACTGGTAGAACAAGTATGATGTATCTTGGATGGATGGATCAAACAGCTCAGTACGCCATGAAAATCGTTTGAAGTTCACATAATATTGCACTCATTAGTCTGCAGGGTTACCGTCCTTGATATTTGCCTTAAATTCATGGTGCTGAGCAACTAGCTACAAGTGTTGTCTCTTTTTGTTGTTTTGCATTGTATTCTATCAAAACACAGGGATTATCTTCTCATCTAATTATTGCATATCAGCGTGTAGACACACAGTATTTGAAATTGTTACATGCTCAGCACTAAAGGCGGATTTAATGTTTGCAGCCGACTACGGTGTAGCTGACGCTGGTGAGTTTGCTTTTGCACTCAAGCGTAGGGGTGCGCGTCATTTTGGTGTCTGTTGCAGTTTCTCCTCCTAACCTGAAGGTGGCAGCAGGGGTATTATCGGCCGGTTAACTCACCAGGTCGGAGTTATTTTGATGATTAACTTCAGTTCGGTAGGCATTTTCTGTTTTAAAACAACAATGGCGTCCAGTATGGTTCAGTGTCTTTATTAGTTTGTGGAAGAAAATGAATAAATAATTTGATTAGCCTCTCATTAACTTGATCCACTGGTTATTGTTTTTGAAACGGTGGTTACCACACAAATTCAGCCACAAAATCCAGATCAACACGTGATCCCAAACTGACCAATCACAAGGGGGTATTTCTGCGTCAACTGTCTGCGAAGCAGGGGTGCACTTCAGGTTTGGAAGAGGTGTGCGTCAAGCCTCCGCAGAGCTACATAGAGCCTACGGCGGTGACGCGGACGCAGCATAAATCCGCCTAAACACATGTTGATCAGAAATGCGTCCACAATCAAAAGTAAGTCATCATCAGATTAAAGTGGTGCTGATAAAAAAAATGGTTTTCAGACTTCTAATTTCTTTGTTTTCTTTCTGAAAATTACATTTAATTTCACACATAAACTTGTGCATTAAAAGTGCATTTCTGTGGTAAAACATTTTCTTGCTCTGTACAAGTATTGATTTCATAATATCCTTTAGGCATCTTCATGCATCCCATCTGTTATTAAACATATTTACCAAGCCCAGTGATCACATCAACATCTTGTTCTTAATTCCTTTGGTGTGCCATAAGAGGGTGTACTGTATGTTTGTGTTGGTATTGGCATGAGTCCTTGTCTGTATTTGTGAATGTTTCTGCCTTTCAGAAAGCCCACTTGATCATGATTGTGTAACACTGCAGCACGGAGGCAAGGAAATCAAAAACAGATGTGGCCTCTTGAGTTTAGAAAAAAAAGGGGGGGGGGGTAGTCTTCATTGTTAGGGGACTGAGGGGTGTTACATGGGAAAAACATTCCCCCATTATTGATTGCTGATCCTTTGGTATGTTTGGACTATCAGCATGGTACTAAAGGATAAGATGACAAACTGAAAGAAAGGGAAAAGTTGTCAGAGTTCATTAGCTTGTTCTTTCTAACATAATTCTTCTTCAGAACGTGTGCTATGATACTACCTCCCTTTTAACTGTAGGTTAGGGCTATTAGCAGCATACTCTGACATATTTCAACTCTGCAACATACCATCTTTAGCATCTATAGCTTTTTTTATTTAAACCGCCACTGACCCTTATTAGTCCCACTGCAATCTTTGCCACCTAAAGACACACACAGGGATGCATCACGTCTTCCCCTTTTCACTAGAATTCATTATTACTTGAGAATTTCTTCAACTGTTCTAATCCTGAAAAAGAGACACATAAATGGATTGTCTCAACCCCATAATAGAAGCAACACTGTTTGAGACATGTTTTATTTTTGGCAGGTTGCTCTGTGAGGGAGGGAACATTTTCTTATGAAAGTAGGAATGCAAAGTATTCCCCACAATGCCACACTGCTGCAATTACTCCAGCGCCTGGTGATGGGCCAAGACAATGAGACGACAGCTTGTGGTGTTGATGGGGGGGAGCAGTTCAACTTCTGTCTCTCGTCTCTGTTATGTGGGCCCATTGTTGACCTATCTACACAGTAACTTTGTTTTCAGACTTCTAAACTGAGGTCTGCAGTGTTTAAACTGCATGCAATTACATTTGCTATTCAGATCGGTTGGTTTGTAACCATCAAACAGTAAAACTTGGTTGGTTTTTCATAAAATGAGCAAAGATTTTTGTTTGAGAGAAATATTGTAAATGTATGTATTTTGTGCACATGACTGTGTTGGTATTTATTAACACATTTGGGCAGTTTCTCTTGAATGTTAATCTTTCTTAATTTATGCTGTTCACAATGCTGACAGATAGTTTTCCCTCTCTTGGCAATTAACTGGCCCAGTACTGCTCTGTGAAAGAAGACAAAAAGAGAGGTGAGATTAACCAGGCTAGGGGAGACTGAGGGATGTGGGAAAGGAGTTTGCTGTTGCCAGAGTGTCTGCCTCCCCAGGCCTTGTCCAATGCCGCCATGGGCCGTCTGCCCTCCCGCCTCTGTTATCAGCTGGCTCAGCAGCGGCAAAGAAATGGCTAAACAAGGCACTGTTTATCTGTGCAGACTGTATTCACTGCACATCCCAGCCACTGGGCTGCGGCACCAATCAAATCTGCCCGGCTCTGCAAAGAAAGGGTTGGCAGACCTGCTCCTAACAACAGTCTATACTGAGGAGACAGGAGTACAAATCAATTGGTGACAGTTTCCCAGTTCTGTCCAACTCTGTAGGCCCAACAAACCCAGCTCTGCAACCCAGCATCCTCAAAAAAAAAAGAAAAAAAAAAAAAAATCTGGTTCAATATTTTATTTAAGAGATCGTCATATTTATCATGTACAATCCCAAATCAGCAATCATTGCGGGGGATGGAAAATTCATTCATTCATTCATTCATTATCATTACCGCTTTGTCTATTACGGGTAGCAGGTGAGAGGCAGGGGTACACCCTGGACAGGTCACCTAACATGCGTGTCTTTGGATGGTGGGAGGAAGCCGGAGTACCCGGAGAGAACTCACGCATACACGGGGAGAACATGCAAACTCCACACAGAAAGGCCACTGCCCCCTAGGTGCTAACCACAGTGAGCCCTAGTGGGATGTGATTGGGAGGAACGCCCCCCCCTGATCTGAATTTGGGTGGTATTTTGTTATTGGACTTCTGTGCTCGTCATGGATTCCCGCCATAATGAGCACCATATTCATGCAAGAGTGTCCCCATGTGCCTTTGGCACCAGGACACTCTAGGCTGCAGTTTGATGGTCGACTTCATAGTCGCTTCATCGGACTTGCAGCTTGGACACTCGGGTAAATAGAGGGGTGGAGCTGTCAACTGATCATGGTGGTGAGGGGTATCAGATGGTTCTCAGAGATTTGGTGGCCTGCTAAGATCGTGCAGTTTTGGGGAAAATACTAAAAGCAATATGGCACTGGAGCAGATTAAGGTCTATACTTAGGATCTATGGCCAGCTCGGAGAGCTGCTGAAATATTTTAATCTGTAAGGACTGTCTTACTCTTCTCAAACACTGATGCACAAAACCATTCCTCTCTTATCTGTGGTCCAAAAAGCCCTGACTTCAACCTCTGCAGACAGTGTCTTCTTACTGTGTTAGATCTCTAGATAGAAAAGAAAGTAAAAAAAAACCAAAAAACGTTAAATCTTTTTAAGACATCGTCAATTCAGCTTTTAACTTTTCACACACGAGTCTACGCTGAAAATCAATACATAAATGACAAAAAATAAAATTTAAAACCACAGTGATGTTATAGAATTAGACAGACGGTCCAACAAAAAGGCAGAGCAGTCCTGAAGTCCAGACACCAGGAGTCAGAGGTCATAGGGATTGAAGGACAGCCGACCTCTCCACAGGACAAACTGTTCAGTGGTGTTGACTTAAATTTGCCCAGTCTGGAGTGCTTCTCATCCCCTGCTGACCTATCCCAAGTGCACACCATGGGAGACGATAGGTGTGGTGGGAGGGGGGGGGGGGGGGGGGGGGGGGGGGGGGGGGGGGGGGGGGGGGGGGGGGGGGGGGGGGGGGGGGGGGGGG
>JBAMHW010000010.1:22101017-22119199 GCA_037177495.1 Rhadinocentrus ornatus | reverse complement strand
TGGGGGGGGTGGGTTGAAGTTTTCCGGGTTGGGGGGGTTTTTCGTCCCTGGTTGACTGGTTCAAGGGGAGACAAGGGGGGGGGGGGGGGGGGATTACCCCCCCCCCCCCCCCCCCCCCACCACCATAAAAGCCCAAACCAAGACCCATCACAATGTGAGTTCTTCGACCCTGATATTCCCAGGTTTTTTAGTGGCAGAATATGCTGAGTTATTAACACCACTTGATGAAACATGCTTTTGGGGATTCCAAGAGAGCGGTTAGTGTTTCCATGTCAATCAGCCTCTCCACTGCAGGAGATGTCACAGCTGCAGCATAGCTGTGAATAAATCACTATTGTGGCTTATCTTTGTATCCACGATGAAGATAGGTGAGATCCTAATTTTAGCCATAATGGTAATGATAATAAATTCTCATATTCAGACAAGACTATATTGATTTTGCAGTGGTGTATTTATTGATTCATACATTGTTGCACAATAGTTAAAAATTGCAGTCTATAGCTGGTGAGACCCCTAGCTGGTGGGACCCCTAGGAGGATGTGGGTCGGGTCTGGGCCCGCCTTCCTTTGGCCTGTCTGGGCTGCCCCTGGTGGAGGGGGGGAGGGGGTTGATGGGGAGAGGTGGCAGGGAAAAGGCAATGGAAGGGCTTTGGTTGAGAGAGTGGGTAAGGGTTGGGGCAGAGAGGGGTTTTGGGCGCAGTAAAGGGGCTGGTGGTGTTGGTGGATGGGAGGGTTCATTGGGAGGGGACCTGCGGACATGTCCTTGTTCCTGGGGTACCTTGTCTTGGTGTTGGGATGGCGTGGCCCACAGTGGTTTTGCCTGGGGCGGTCGGGTTCCGTCGGGTTCCTTCCGTCGCGCTGGGGGGCTACGGTCTAGGGGCCCCTCTCTCTGCTTTAGCTGTCCTGGGCTGATGTTTGTGTGTTGGTACGTCTCTCTACAGGTATGCTTGATGACTGTTGTAAGTAACACAGAATGAAATTATTGAAAATTTTCAGTTTATATCATTTATTTTTTTTAAGAAAAGCAAAGAACTGAATTGAATATGATTAAATATTCTATTCTATTCTATTCTATTCTATTCTATTCTATTCTATTCTATTCTATTCTCCAATCATTTGGCAGACGCTTTTATCCAAAGCGACTTACACCTGAGAGTAAGAACAACACAAGCAAGAATTCAAACAGGGTGGGACATCACAATTAAGTAGTAGACTGCTGTGAGTCCAGTTGGACCCAGATGCTGTCATGTAGTGCTAGACTCAGTGTTTTTATTTATTTTTTTTGTTTAAATACAAGATCAGGATTTCATCACACAATATCATCTTGGGCATAAGTGCATGCAGCTTATTCAGTACTGAGTTGAGCTGAAGAGCTGGACCAATCTTTCTAACTCCAACAAGTAAAAGAGGTAAGCTAAGTGCAGAAATGCTCCTTAAGTCTTTAGTTTGCTCTTAAAAGTGGATAAAGACTCTGCGGATCGGACGGAAAAGTACACAAGCTGGATTCCTCTCTGTCTTATGTTTCTCTAGCGTCATGCTGTGCAGTGTTCTTCAAACCTTGTCCCTTCATATCTCTGGCCTTTTTGACTTCCCAGAAGTTTAATATTGCCACTAAATCATTTCTGTCTGCAGATGTAGCCAGAGTGGCACAGCGGGTGTCTTTGGATGAGGCTAAAGAGAAGAAGGGCTTATTTTTACCACTGGTTTAGGAAACACTGGGCTGCAATCACTGGGAGAAAAGATGGTACTAATTACAGATCTTTACCTCCTTCTTCTTGTGTCTTTCCTTTTCTTATTTAACCAGTTTACTTGCTGTATTTCATCCTTCTAATGCTTACTTGTTCCATTTTTTGTTTGTTCTTATTTTAAGTTGAAAGACACAGAACAGGACAGTTTAAAGGATTGTTCTGTAATGCTATAGCTTGTGAAAATGAACTAACAGAAAGAAATAAAGAGGATTTTGTATGCTGTGCAGCACTCGGGTCCAAGCTACTCATGAAACAACATCTGCAGCAGCACACCAGGCCAATGATAATGTTGTGTTTAAGTGATAATGGATGTTTTCATAAGTGTCAATTTGAGATACAATGCACCACTCCTAACTATGATGGACGACCGTATGTTTTGACAAATCAGTTGCAGTTATTTCATTCAGGGGTCAGCTTTGTGTGGACCACCAAACATGATGACGTTCCTCCAGAGGAAAATACCTACATATGTCTGGCAGCTGTCACTGTACGGTAACAACTTACGGTCATACCTATTTCTACACACTGACAAAGATGGTGGATTAGAGACTTCCAGTTCCTGCAAGGGTCAGTTTAAAAGCTCTCCTTCATGTAGGATGATTGGAAAAATATATGGAAAAGAAGAAATCAGAGAACCCGTGGTGTTAGAGGAATAAGAGCGGGAAAGAGAGAGGTAAAAGGATTGAGGTGGAAGGATTGCTTGAAAGAAGAAAGAGAGGGGGAGTGCAGGATTAGAGGCTAAGAGTAGTGTGAAGAAAAGGATCAGAGGCAGGACGAGTGAATGGAGAGAAAGAGACATAGCTGTGGGGAAGGCGTCGGCATTTGCCAGCAGGCCGTGGCTGTCAGTGGCAGGGCCTCTCTCCAAGCGCCAAGGGCTCCATGGCTGTGGTCACATAATGAAGGCTTGTTTGAGTTCACATTCAAACATCACAGAGAGCGCCTGGAAAAACAGTGCCCCACAGGCTACTTTTATTAACACAGCTAGGATTCTCAGCCTTTAACCCTGTTCCCAAAGTTTTCCTCGCTTCTCATCCATACTCACAATGTCCGTCGGGTATGAACTTTGTGGCGCTCTGGTGGAGATGGAGACTCTACTCTGTTTCCCAACTGTGAGAAAATTAGTAAAGCTCTTTTCACAAGCTAAGTTATTTGAGAGTGATCGTATTGCACAAGATGGAGTTTAGTTGAGTTACTCTTTTTAGCATTTTCTGTCTCATGTAGAAACTCATCTGGCTGTTTGTCTTTTCTCTCTCTACCTTTCTGTCATAACACGCACAAGACTGCTGAATGATGGCCCTGTGAGATTCACAGGGGAGGATATTTGATTCAGGATTTTCCGATAATAGGATTTGAAGCATGCTTGCAACAGATAGTGGTTTGTGGTGACGGAATATGTGATCTTGCTTCTGTATGCAAATACAGCAGCTCTTTGTGACAGCAGTGTAAATCAGTATTTTTAATGCTACTCAGAAGATGCTCATTTTTCATGGCTGGAACTGTAAATCACATAGCAACCAACTTGTGTAAATACAACTTTATTTAAGAAGCATGGGCCAGTTTCTTCAACGGAGGCTTTTACTCATTTTAAAGACTGCCACCCTCAGCTAGACAGAGAAGGAAACATAATGAGGTTAAAGAAAGGACTTGTTTTTAATTAGTTACCTAGGAGTTTAGCTGTAATGATATTGAATCAAGAGGGCTAGTTTAAATCCACCATGGGATAATTTTCCCCTCAGTTTTTTTTCCAGAGTTGCTTGTTTGAAGGGCCTCTTGAGTTCTTTGGACTCTCACAAATCCCCTTAAAACCCCTGGGGTCACTGAGGGTGTATCAGGCCGCTGGATCTGCTGTGTGCAGGGCTGGGAGACGGACTGTAGTCCGGAGCCAGCCTTGGGGGGAGAGGACAGCTACTGTGAGGGCGCCCGGAGAGCTGGGAGTCACTCAGCCACAGAGACCCTGTGTTTGTGTATGGAGCGCTGCACTCTTATCTCCCGCCTGTACTGACGCCACACTTTTCCTGTTTCAAATCTTTACTGCTGATTTTCTCTTCACTCTTGCCTCAGTCCCAGCCAGTCCTGTTGTTTTTTGGTGTTCTTGTTCTTTTCAGTCGAGATTAGATAGAGTCTCTGTGGCGACACAAGAGGCAGAAGCTGTGCTGATTTGAATAAACATAAGTATGATAAGCACACAGTATTAGCCTGTTGAAGGGTTGTAATGAATTTCCTTGATCCCTTATCCCAAAATGTTTTAGATAATATTGCATGTTTTAATGCAATAAAACATGCTGTTTATATGATATTGAGTTTCAAAAGTGGAAAATAAAAAAAATTGCTACAAAATATGTTCTAAGCCATTTTCTCTGCATGTAATTTGAAATAAAACACAACATTTAACTTACAAATAAGTATACTTATTACAGTACAAAGAGGCCTCAAATCTTACTGAAGTTGCTTTATATACATGTAAATTAGGTCAACAAAATATAATATATATATATTATATATATATAATATAAAATAATCTGGTTTTAATAACCTGGTTCTTACTTTCATAGATTAAATCATCCGTATACGTTTCCTTTAGTAATTTGCATTTATTCATTTAAATTCCCAGCCGTTCCCTGTGCTTCCACTTTTTATGTCTCTTTTGAAGAATGTACACTATTATGATTTCCCCAACCATCTTCATGTTTGCTTTAATGCTATTAGCCCTTTTTTCAATGCGGAAACTTTTTCCATTCACCAAGGATTAAAAAAAACCCTCGGTGCATTTCCACAGGCATTACCTGGGTAAAAAACACTTTCCCTCCTATAACCTTTCCCCTGAAACAAAAGTACCTAGAAGAGGGTAAGGCTTTTCAGATTGCCCAGAATTCTTAAAATGTGGGGCTGTGTGCTAAAAGAACTCTGATTGGTTGAACATGCTTGCAGTGGTCCATCAGTGTGAGGCTGCAAACATGTTTATTTTACTTCTACAAAGTTAACTCTGTGTTTAGGTCATTTGAATAATGGAGCGATACAAAGTGGATGGACGACAAGCTGCCGGCTTTTCTGCATGTGTTCACTGAGGATGACAACCAGGATGACTTCTGAGTTGGCAACTCAAAACAAGTTTTTTTAACCAGCTCCTTCAAAGAAAATCCGACAAACTGGCAGAGCTGACTGTAGGGCAGACCCAGACACAAAACCAGAATAAGTTAAAGATACTGGAACAAGATTAAAGAAGCTGAAATGGTAAATGGTCTGTATTTATATAGCACTTTTACTGTACCTGGAATGATACCCAAAGCGCTTTACATTATACATCATATTCACCCACACATTCAAGCACTGATGGCGAAAGTTGTCATGCAAGGCGTTAAACCACGACCCATCAGGAGCAATTTGGGGTTTGGTGTTTTGCTCAGGGACACCTCGGCATGAACTCGACAGGCCAAGCATCGAACCGGTAGCCCTCAGGCCACAAGACAAAGACTCTACCCACTGAGCCTTGCCGCCCCAACTGAAAGACCACAACAGCTGAAGCGGGTCCGACCATTGTACCAACAATATCACATAAGAATACATTTTCCAGAACCTCTCAGTGTGGTCAAAATGTAAACCATGGAGATTACCAGGAATTATTTTACCCTGGTAAATGAATTCCAGATAATAAAAATAAAATGCAAAACTTTGGTGGAAAACAGACTATTGAAACTGACATCTGAACTAAGAAGTGAGCTCTGAACTTTGCACTACCCTATTGTGGATGTATCGCCAAACAACCATGCTACCGCAAAGGCATGATTGCCTACATAGGAGTATCCAGGAAGTAACATTTGACAGAAAAGTACCTATTTTTGTACACAAAGAGAGTTCAAATAAGGTGTAGGACATGTCCTTTTATTTTTGCCTCACTTATGAAGATTTATCTTAAGATACAAATTAGCTCCTCACATGCTTTCTGCATGTACAATATATAGAGAAACAAAGTAGAATAAGAAAAACAGGGTGCTTCATATATAAATTAGAAGGCCCTGTAACACAGTAGGGCTTCTGTTTTAGTTGGCTTCACAAATGTTTAGATGTTTTTATTGAATTTACAGTAATATGACAAGTTGTTGTCAGCTTAAGTAACTTGTCGTCTCATCACCTGTGCCTCTTATCCTCTGTTTACCTATTTATGTTTCATCTTTGCTGTGCTCTGCTTCACCCAGTCTCTGAACTCTGTTCTCTGCATGCATCACAGGTGGAAACACACTCTGTGGAGCTAAATGGAGCTACTTTGTGAAAACAGCACATGTAACACATCCATGTGAAACAGAGGAGGAAGAGGTCAGGAAAAAAAAAATCAGAACCTTCTTACTCAGCTGAAAATACAAACAAATAATATGATCCTTCCATTTGACTTAGTTTGCATGCAGCTAATGTGCAGCTAAATGCTAATGTCTAATTAAGTTACCGGTCTTCATTTCTGAGCTAGCTTTGTTACCTAGGTTTGTTTAATATCAACCCTGTTTGTTTATATATGAGATTTTAAGAGTAGTGTTATATACATTGTTGCTTCAAGGTGGAAATGTTGAGCCATTATGTTGACTAAAATTATGTCCCAATTATTCCATAGTAATTAGTTATTAGTCGGGATAATCAAGCCAACTTCATTTCCTTGTATGAAAATGACAAATGCCATATTTTCACACTGGATTCTATTTGATAGAATTGATCATAGCTGTTCGAACACATGAAAACTGGATATTCTCAGGAGTATTTACAAACAGTGTGGTCTGGTTTTACAGTAGGTGCTGTTTGGGTCATTCCAGAATTGAAGGACAATTTGGACATTGAAACATTTGAAAAATTAACTATTTATTTAAGTATTTTTGTCTTTTTTAAAAACAAACAAACAAAAAAAAACAAAAAAAACAAACAGCATTATAAACAAAGAAAAAAAATAAACATATATACATATATATTTATGTACGTTCTGCTTGAGATGTGCTCTTACAGCTGGAATTAAAAGACAAAAGGTGTGACCCTCTGTTTATAACATTAAGGAGGCAGGATGTGATGCAAAAATGACTGTGTGGAAAAACATGATGTTTTCATGATGTTTAGAAGCAGATGATACAGTTTGCTGTGTTTGCAGTTAATGTTGCTGGACATTTGCAGCTAACTTTGCACATTGTCTCACCCGCTAACGTTACAATGATTGTACTTTGTGCCTGGTGAAAAAATATCCACAAGAAATCTGGAGTGAACGATGTAGACATTTGCATTCCCACATTCACCATTCTGAAACATTTCTCAAATATTTGTGTGCCCCTGAAACATAATAAACCTATTAAAGTACCTGCTACCCTTATCCTATCTATAATAGTTTTGTGTTTCATTTTTTTATGTTGAATTTCCATTTGTTGACATTAAAAGTTCTAAAAGGTAATATAGATATATAAAAGCTCACAAAATCATGTTGTCCTGTGACAATCTGTTTAATTAAGAAGTATATAGGACACAACAAACCAGGACACCAGAGCTGCCCTTCAGTACCAACACACAGAAATGCAAAAGTGGATATTCCCAAGATGTATTTCAAATTTTCTTTTTTTTCTTAAAAATTTACACTGGAATGTTGTGCAAATTATATATAAATAAGCAACATGCATTTGACTTGGGAAAATGGTCAGTGGTTGCTGTATTTATTTTTCCATAAAACAAAATTTTTTGTTCAAATGTCAACTAAAAACTGCATCCTCTCTGAACTGTTCTGGAATGTTACAGTGTACGTTATCTGTCTAAGATATTAAGTATATTATCCCTGTAGGTATCTGAATACTTATGAGAATCTGAGTTATAAATCAGACCTGCTCCGTGTGTTATTACCCAAACTAGAGAAATATGAAAACTTCATATCTGTAGTAAAATGCAGCACATGGTTCTAAAAAAAAAGTAATTATACATAACATACATTATTGTGCTTGGTAATAGATGTTTAATATGCAGTACATCAAACATGTCATATTGCTTAATTATATAGAAAATAAGTTAAGTAACTGTGGGAATCTGTTTCATTCTTCTCTTGCTTCACAAAATGAATAACAGCAACCTAAAATACATAAACACTGAACAAGCTCCCTAATAGTCCTTTTCTTGGTATTTGCAAGCGTCACCACCAGTCTTCCTTTCTACTGTCTGGCCTGCCCGGCGGCCTGGATGGCTGATTTTGATGGCGCCAAGGACTCTGAAACTCTGCCGTAATCAGGAACAGTGAGGGGCAGTCTCTATCACAGAGAGTTTCTTTCCTTTTCCTTTGTTTTCCACAGATTTCCTTCCTCGTTTTCTTAGATATTCTTTCCCCACTGATGTAAGTCCAAACAGAGGCCTATTTAGAAAGTAAACAGATGAATGAGGGGAGGTTCTGAGCCTGGCGTCCATGGAGTCAGGCACAGAGCGGAGACGTCTCCCTCCACCCGCCCTGTGCTGACACAGCCTGTAAATATACAGCATGACAAATGGCATGGCTCAGCAGCAGTCCCCAAACCAATCTCTGGCAAGCAGGCCTGATGCCGGAGAGGCTAGCCGACAGTCCATGTCTGATTCACTGTCACAAGAGACACATTGTTTATAGGACAGAGAGACACTGTAACACAAACACTAGTACCCCTCAAGTAGGTGGCACTTTGGGAAAACCCTTGGTTTGTAGCTCCATTCTTGGCCTCAAGGAGACCATTGCAGTAAAAAGTTTGTTGCAGCTCATCATTGGAAACAGAGCTAAGTTTGTCCCTTTTACATATCACACTGATCAATCATTATTCCCAAATTTCATTCTGGCTCTTAAGGTCTTTCCAGAGACTCTTCTCTAGTTACATGAGCTTAGATCCTAATGTTTGCCTTTCACAAATATTTGTGTCTGATTACTGACTGGGATCATATATTTTCACCATAGAAAATTTATTTTCATGTTTCTCTCAAAGGGCATCCTCTTGGGAAAAATCTATCTGAGGAGAGCTCATAATAAAAGTTTTTCTTCCTGTAGGCAAAAAACACTGGCGATTATGCTTACCCGGCTATGTGATAAATGAATAAGTGAAAGGCTGAATAGAGGAAAGGTATAGAGATGTTGATGGATTTGCACTCTCGAGAAGGCAAGGTTTAGAGCAGTCCCTTACTTGTATCTATAAAAAGCCATGTTTGTGTGTACTCACAAGAAGAATCAGGTCCCCTTTTAACAGCAAGCATCACTTTTTCTTCTATTAAGAGAATTATTTTAATAATAATCTAAAAATTATAATAATAATGGCTTTCATGGATCAGCATGCCTCTGACCAGGGAGGATATGTCAGGTGTGATGCTTGTGACAGTCTTTTACCGGCCGCCAGGTATAGACTGCTAAATGGGAGAATAAGAGTAATTCTTGAAACTGAGTGTTCTGTTAGTTTGGGCACAACAGATGGTGTTCAACAGTGTTCTAATGGAAATAGTACTTTAACACCAAATTAGTTTGAAGATGAGCAAGTTGATCCCACAGTGAAGATGGAACACATTTGCAAGGCTGTAAACATAAATAAATCATGGCAAACAAATAACTGAAATTTGGCTTGGAGCATGTTTAGATGTTGGCAAAATCAGTGTGTCACCAGGCTTTTTTAACTGCAGCAGATATTGTTGTCTCCCCTTTATAATTTTTTTCCAAGTTTGTCTCAGTTTGTGAGACTTCACACTGGATTATGTTTGATCCATACTTTATACCAGCTTGTCTTAAAGCTGTGCCTCTTTGGAAAAAATAAATAAATAAAATAAAATAAACTGCAGGACTATTAGTAAATTTTTGATTAAAATTCATTAAATGCACAAGCGTTTATCCTATTGACAAGAACCGTGTACCTGTGTATAGCAACATTGTTTGATGCTTGATGATCAAGTAGATAGTTTAACATGATCTTTATCAACATCTGCAAGTCTTATTTTGAGAACCTCACAACCTCAGTGCAATCAAAGCCTCGGGCACCCCCAGGTTGGGAACCATGGGTTCAGAGACAGGAATGTCTTTGAGGAGGAGAGGGAGGCGACAGAGAGAATATGGGGGTTCCCAGGGGGATAATGTCTGTTTGACCTCTAAGGATAGACCTGTGAACTGAAAAGACCATGCTCTTTCCGGCCATGCTCTGTACCAGGATTTCCTTCCCATGTCCAAACCCACATTCATTGAAGCACTGGGGACATGAGCCACAGTGGGCCACCTATTGTGAGTACTAAGCAAGTTTACTAGCTGAGGTCACACAGGGAGCTTGTGAGCGCCAGACTGGCAGGCGATCCATGGTTTCCTCTAAGATGAGAGATCAAGTAAATCAGAGTTAGGAGCCGTTACCCTTTAAGAGTCCTAATGACCATTGCTCCCTCTCCCCAGCACACAACTATGTCTGAGATGCGGAGCATTATAAAGATGGTATTTTGTGCTATCATCCATTTTTCATCGACTGTCTCTCCTTTTAGCAAACATGATATCATCCTGGTATCCTGGTATCTGGCTAACTTAATGCAGCCTGTATTAGTATTATGTAGCATTAGCATATAGTAGAGCTCCATTACTCATGCCCTGGACTTTGCTCCACATGAATACTGTGTTACCTCTTAAGAGAGTCAATTTTTCACTGGCTGCTGTGGGCAATAAAGAAAAAAGACAAATTGATTTTAATTTGTTGGCAGCATCAGCAGAGCCTATCAGAATGGACATATGGAGATACATCTCTCTATGCACAAGCAATGCAAACATTGTAATGACATCACACTGATTAAGACCAACTAACTGCTGCTGGGACAACAAAAACCTGTTTAAAACTGTTCATGTGACACAGTGTTATCCATATCTATGGACAGAACTGTCTGACCCTTCATGGCCCATCACACATGTGATCTGCTGTTTTTAGCTTTTAGTAGTCTATTACTTAAGGATCATGCTCAGGCAATAGTCAGAGTTCTAGATATAAAAGTATAGAAACAGAATACTGTTTGTCATTTGACATTGAATGTCACATTTGACTCTTTGGTAATGTGTAACAAAGCTACAGGTAAATCAATTTAAAAACCTCCTGTTAGGCCTGGTATGCACATGAAGATTATCGGGCTGTTTTTGTCCTGATTTTGCCCCTTCCCGACCAAGAACGGGAAACATTCAATTATCTTGAGTTGTGTAAGACGGTGACGTGGAACGGAATGTAGCCAATCAGAGAGCGAGCTGACTGGGGAACAAGGAAGGATATAAAGTACGTGTTCACACTGTCTCCAGTGTTATTTTTTTAGTTCTGGCTTTTTCTGTTAACAATAGTCCCAAGACCACCATCATTCCTCGTCCTATATATCCCCTTCCATGCTGTGTGTTCCAGTTGTTGCCACTGTTCTTCTTCCCTTTTTGCCGGTTGTTGCTATGGTTCTTCTTTTACGTTTTTGTTAGATCATGGTTGGTCACACAAGATATCCGGCTCAGAGGACTAGATTGTAGATCAGTTGCGGGACAGCATAGCCATGTGTGTGTCGTTCTGTGATTAAATTATCGGAGCACACCAAACACAGTATGATCAAAACTATCTGTCTCGACCAGATAAAATATCTCACAAGATTAAAAAAATGTGTGTACCAGGCCTTCGTCTCAAAAGCAGGTTTTTCTTTTTGAGCTTTGAGGACTTATAGCATTCATGACTTCCTGTCATCCTGTGTCACTCTCATCCCTTTAGCATCAGTTCCAATGCTGGCTCAGAGCTAGTGTCTTAGTCCCTTGTGCTGCAAACAGCAGTGTTCACAATCACTACTTCCAACTGTGGTTATAAACCATATTTGCACTTGTACAGAAACTACTCGGCACTGCAAAGTGTTTACAAACAAACACTCACTATTGTTTGCAATAGCATTTATTAGCACTAAAAGGTGTTATAAACACAACAATTTGTGAAAAAATAAGTAACCCTTGGAGTAGGCAAATGATCCCTGCACTGTGCTCTTCTGCAGAAACTCAGAATACACTGAACTAAGCTTCAAACTAGACAGAACAGTTAGAACAGACATTTAAATTGATGTGGATCTGTAATGGCTCTCTGTAGCTACATTTTCTTGGACAAATATTTAATCTGTAATTGAAATCAATCGGATCCAAGATTCCTGCTGGCATGTTTACATTGATGCTAGATAAAGTGATCCGATCAATTGTATTTACAAGATGGACAGATTTAATACGATCCTTACACTTTTGACATGCACAGTGCCTACTAGATGGGAAGAAGTGTTTTAAATTTTTTTTAAACCTTTTGAACACTGAAATGCACAAAAATCCTTAACTTGTTCAGTTTCTAACAAAGTTATTTAATCCCCCACAATTTAGTTTTGCTGACGCCATTGTTCAAGTCTTCCCTGAAACTCATTACGTCATATAACCACCTCATGGCTCAAACATTCATACACCACAAATGATCGGAATGAGTGTAAACATGTTTTTCCCCCTGCTGATCCAATTGTGAAAAGGTTTAAACCACCCCTCTCGCTCAGATCGAAAATTTGTTCTAATGGAGGCTAATAAGATCAGCTAAAATGTTTACATGATGCATTTTTATTCTTATTAAAAGTTAGATCGGATTAAAAGTGCTCCATGTAAACGTAGCTTGTGATAGAGATGCAAACCAGTTCTAAATTTGGTTCTAAATTTGTACCAGATCTGAACTGACTTTAGCAAGTTGTTTGAAAAGGGGTATGTGACACCTGAACAGGCCCAGCTAGGACACCCTGGAACTGCACTGTTTTCATCTGTCAAAGCCTACTGTTGTCTTATTGATTAACTTCATGGGACGCAGCAATAAAAAGAATGGCATATGGGATAGTAATTAGACCTCCAAGTATAACGAGTCTTAAAAATGGAAGTCATCAGGAAGAACATAAATCAGCATGGTACCAGTATAGAAAAGAATGTTTGCTATATGTACATTAGTGAATTATCAGTAGTGGAATATGCAGTCACAGAGCTGTACAAGAGACAGTACATGCAAACAGTATGTTCCTTTAACATAGTTGCTGTCACAATTTTGTTATTGTCAACAAGCTTATCAAAATATTTGAGCTATATGTGGATAACCTAGCACTGATGAACTGTCTGTAGATATAAAGCTAAGGTTAACAGTTAAGTCTGCAGTTTACATGCTGTGCTTGTCCTCTGACCACAACTTGCAAAGAGAACAGGCCTTCCATTCTTTAGTGATAGTGAATTGACCATAATCACTATCAGTTCTGTGGTAGTAAGTGGCTCCCACTCTGTACAGGCGGCTTCATGTCTGACCTGTTTGTGGTGTGACAAGGCTCTGCTCAGTAGGAGAACTAAACACTGAGGTTTGGGGTCATTCAGTGTCTGCCGCCTCTATCTGCATGCCATTAACAGCAATGGCTCTGATGACATGTTCTTCCTGAACTGGCCTTGTCTGAGCTCCATTGCGGCTGTAGTTGCCCCTGGCCCCTGGTCTTGAGGCTTGTCTATTTTAGGAGGTCATTTGGAGCCGGACACTCTGTCTCCCCAAAGCAGCCTGTCTGCTGATACTGCTATCAACTACTGGCTTTTAGCAAGGAGTCACTGCAATTTACTAGAGTGACGCCAAGCAAAGCAGTTATCAGGACCCCAACACCAGATTAGCTAGTTGGTCTTCTAATGAGCATCCTTGAAAAGGGAAATGGAAGGGAGATTTACAGAGAACAATAATAACACTATTATCCCTGGTCATGACAGAACAGGAAATACTCCTCATATTGCACCATCTAAAAGAAAATGCCAGTCATTTCTCAAGTTAAAACATGCACAGTGGTCTCTGAGCATCAAAGGTGGGGAGTGATAGGTGCCATTATTACAAAGATGACAGTGTACATGTATATTTTCTAGCTTTCCATAAGAACCATGCAAGGTGGATTGTGTAATATTAAAGGTATGATTTACTGTGTGTAATAGTCTCTTTCAGATGTGTGAGCCTCTGTAGTTGGGCTGGTGGTCCATTTTTAGTTTCTTTCTTTTAACTTTTTATGGATTTATGGAGTCAATGTTGTTTTATTCGTAGTTTTGATGAGCAACTAATTATCCAGACTACTTCCTACTTATACAAATAACTGAAACACTCAATCAAATGTCCGATCAACCCACATTAAATTAATCAGTTAATTTGAAGTAATTTATTAAGCCTGAATGGAAAGCTTTCTTTAACCCCAGCTTGTCCATTCTGAGAATTGTTTACTTTTTTCCTGTTTTGTACATTAAAGGTACAGTATGTAGCTTATCTGGCTTTTTATTTGCAAAAATCAAGTATCACTATTATAAATACATATTTTACTAGAGTCAAATCACAACTGCATCCAAATGAAAGCATTCTCATAGCTTAGAAAGAGTTGTTACATAGGTGGCGGCGCACCCAACTGGAGGCTGCCATGTTGCATCACCATCTTTGCATACAGTAGCTGAAAGGGGACAAACTTACTAGCCTTTACCTGCAACTCCCAGCTGTTTGGTGACCATTCGGCTTGCCAGTTTTCATTGTAATGGAGGACCATCCATACACTTTGCCCCACGAGACGGAGGAAAAAATGGCCAAGAAAAGAAAAAGAAAAAGAATAACCGGGAGAAAACAAGAGTGTACATCGGTGCAGCATTCACCAGATGGAGGCAATTGATGAAGGAGAGGGACTTCAAAACTGTCAAGGACGTGCAGGCTTTCTGCTGGATAGGTAAGTTAATTCAATCTAACAGTGAAGTTTATTTTGCCGTTAGGTTAGAAACAGGGCAGGGTAGTCGAGCAATTACTTTATCCTCCCATTTAGGTCGGATCATTTACCCTACAGTAGAAAAGCTCCGTTGCAACGGTTTATAGTTGTTGTTACTCTTCACAGAAGAGTCATACCAGTCATACCAGTTTTCTGAGAGCTTTCCCCAGTGTTTCATCATTTATTTCAGCTGATTTGTCAATGGGGGTAGGGGTAGTTGTCCTCCTTCTAGTCAGACAAAATAGACCAAAGTAATACCAGTTTCTCTTCGTGATTTAATCAATTGAACCGCAAGCATTCTAATGCAACAATATCTCTCAGATAATTATTTTAAATCAATATGTTGCCCACCTCCCTTGAGGCCCTCCAAAATAGCAGCTCCTCTGGCCTTGTCAAGTATTTCCAGTGGGACAAACAGGCAAGTTTGGGAATAACATAAGTTTTAAGTACTTGATATTGGTACTGATAGTGAGTGTCAGAATGTTCTATGTATAAATTTATTTTATGTGTAATGCATTGTGGAATGTTCTGATTATTATTTTCAGAGACGAGCAATGGGGAGCTGGTGTGGATGCTGGAACCTCAGTTATGCAATGACTTGAACAAAGGCAGCCCATGAACAGTCATCATGATTTTGTACTACAGCTATTATGTTTTTATGTGTGTATGTTTTTGTAACACACTTTATATTTGTTATTTTTCAAAGTCTACACAACATGAGCATTGTTGAGGAGGACTTGGATGAGGAGAAATACAATGACCTCATGAGCAGTGTGTAAGTAGCACTTAGTTTGGTCATCTATCATGATAAGGTGTACTTTTTTTCTGAGCATTTAATTTCTCTCAGAATTGACTGGGCAGATGAAGTTTCCACAGTATGTCTGGGAGTTCATGAAGAGAGGGACAGCTCTGATGAAGAGTATCTTCCACCTATATCTTTATGGTGTGTGATAATCTGACAAATTTGTTTATATTTTGTATAATTTATCTTACACTTTTCACTGAATAAGCTACCTAATTTTCACTCCACAGAAATGGAGGAACATTAAAAAATTGTACCAAACATTGATCAGCTGCCAGTTATTGGGATTGATGAAACAGTGCATGACATGCCCACTCATGAAGACTCCACAGATGAGCCTGCAGCCACCTTGGAATTTCTAGATTTCCCTGGACATCTGAATATGGAAATACAAATGACATCATTGGTGTACCAGCAGCCATTATTTATGAGAACAGCCTGAGGCAATTTGTGAACTTTCTGAAACTTCCCATGGAGAAATGCACTGGTGTTCTCAGCACAGGTGAAACGTGTGACAGCACTGCACTATTTAATGTGCACATTACAACAAGGGGCACAGCCATAAGAGCAGAATGGGTAAGTCGTAATAGTCACAATACAAACAAAACGTATGGCTGCATCAGTGTGAAAATGTGGTACACTTCTGGTACACAAACATGTTTGCATGTTTGAACTGGGGAGCCAACTTGCGATTCTCAAGACGAAGAGGAAAATCCTTAGTCAATAGTCACACCCTCTGCCCCTCTCGATACATTGGAGCGGGGAGTCTCTGACGATTGGCATTCCGGGAATACACCGCTGATATCTTCAACAGGGCAGCGCGGGCCTTCCTCAAAACCCTCTGACATTGCAGGGCTGCTGTGTGGGAAGAGGGGACCGAGGCAGTGCATTCCTGGAGGTCAAAGACAGGCGGCTGAAACCCATGTACTGTGTAAAACGGAGTGCCTCCTGTGGCACTGGAGGGAAGCGAATTCAGAACATATTCCACCCAAGGAAGGGTCTGCGACCACTTAGTGGGATCCCTCTTATACAACATGCGGAGCTAAGAACCCGGGCTAAGATCTCTCCCAGGTCTTTAGAAGATGTGAGTTTTACAAGAGGGACTAAGTGAGTCATCTTTGAGAAACGGTCAACTATGGTAAGAATTACCGAGTGATTATTAGAGACAGGCAGACCTGTGATGAAATCCATGGATAGGTGAGACCATGGACGACAAGGGACTGGGAGTGGTCGCAGGAAACCAACTGGTGGGCGATGGGAAGACTTGGCTTGGGAACAGACTCGACATGATGCGATATACTGCTTGACGTTCAAGACCAAGGTTTCCCACCAGAAGAAACCCTGGATCACTGACAGAGTCTCATTCACTCCTGGGTGACAATATAGACGTGAACTATGGCAAAGTGATAGTACCTCTGGGACTAGGTGATTTGGGACAAAGAGGCAATCCTTGGGACAGTTCTCAGGAACGGGGTGTTGCAGGTGGGTCTCCCGTATCTGCCTCTCCAAGCCAAGTCTGGTGACACACAGCTGCACAGATTGGTGAAGGATGTTGTCACTCCGATCCTCTGCCTGCCCCTCCACTGGAACCTCATAGAGTCTTGAGAGTGCATTCGGCTTCATGTTCTTAGTCCAAGGTCGGTAAGACAGAGAAAAGTTAAAACTTCTGAAGAACGAGTGTCACGGGTGTTTGTGTGTGCGTATGTGTGTTTCCGCAGGTGTGTCTTGCCCTTCCTGTGTGGTGATGGCAGATGAGCATCACCTGTGTGGGAAGACACGAGGAGATAAACTGGCTTGTGGGTCCAGCCCTTTATTTTAGGGGGTGGACACAGGTACAGGGGGGGACCTGCAGGAGGAGAGCCGCAGAGGGGCAGCAGACAACGGGCCTAGGGCCCGGGTGGCAGGCGACGGCCCAAAGCACAGCAGACATCTGGCTGTAGGACCACAGAGAGCTAGTGACAGGAAGCAACCTGTGGATATGTAGGCTACCAAAACAGCGGCAAGGAGGAAAACATTTGATAGGGGATGCCGGACTGGATATGTGGAGGGGTGAAGTGACCTCTCTCTATTACCCGGTCATCATTAGCCGTCCACTTGATAAACGGGTCCATAGCTCCTTCCAGCCAGTGCCTCCGTTCCTCAATTGCCTGTTTTACTGACAAAAGCTCACGATCGCCAACATCATAATTCCTTTCAGCTGCAGAGATGCTTCTAGAAAAGAAAGCACATGAATGAGTCTTGCCATCAGAAACTCTCTGGCTAAGAATGGCACCTACTCCTGAGTCGGAGGCATCCACTTCAACAATGAATTGGCGACAAAGATCTGGTGCATGGAGTACTGGTGCCGATGTGAACAGTTTCTTTAAGCGAGAGAAGACCCAATTTGTTGCTGTGTTCCAGACAAACCTGCTCTTGGAAGACATAAGAGCATGTAAAGGTGAGGCAATAGAACTGTAATTTCTAATGAATCTGCGATAGAATTTGGCAAAACCCAGGAATATCCGAAGCTGCTTGCGGGACTGGGGAACCGGACATTCTTTCACTGCTGAAACTTTGCTGGAGTCCATTGACATCTTGTTTGGTGAGATGACATAACCTAGAAATGATATGGTATTCTTGTGAAATTCACATTTCTCTGCATTTATTTCTTAGATACACCTTATGGTGCCTCTGGACACATCAGTGATGTAACCTGGGATCACAGGGGGTTTCGGGTCTTTCAGCAATCAGACCCCCTCGTCCAGGTGACCCAGCCAGGGCTGATCAGGCCCCGTAGACTGCCTGAATCAAGAATTTTATGCGATAGGGCAACCCCAGCCACCTGTGGAGAAACCTGCTGACCCTCATCTCAAAGCCTTCCACCGTTGAAATGGGGACTTCGTA
>JBAMHW010000010.1:22083582-22096744 GCA_037177495.1 Rhadinocentrus ornatus | reverse complement strand
TCTTTCTGTAAAGTCCTCTGAGACAACTTTGTTGTGATATAGGGCTATACAAATAAACTTGATTTGATTTGATAAATACTTCAAATTATATTTTAATATGCATTTGTTTGTTATGTGTTATTGAGACCTATATTTCCATTTATTTCCCATTAAGCTATATGAGTTAACTATCCTGGAAATATTGTTGTAAAGTACATGTGTTCAGAGGCATACTGACTATCAAGCCAGCAGTCCTAATATTACTGTATTCTGCAGAGGACATTCACAGTAATGTTGATCAGTGACGGAGTAGGACAACTTTCAAATACTGCTCATCCATATTTCACGGCTAAGGATAATCTACTGGACCTCCAAACTGGTTCTTACAGCCAAGTGTAGTTGGATTTGCATCTTCTGTCACAACTAAGGTTAATGACTGTTTATGTTTATGGACATGCTTTTACAATTGGGTGTGTAGATAATCAGTTTATATATTCCTTGCCTTTGTTTCTCCTATATGAGTTGTTTGACCACCTTGTATGAAACATCAGTAGTTGGAGTTTGGCTGGTCTGACCACTGCATGATTACCCAGGGGTCTCCAGGGGTGCATGAGCTAGGGCCTTCACAGGGAGAGGGGCAGGCCAAGGGACAGGCCTGTGTGAACAGCTGTACCCTGTTTTAGATCGTCGTACTCAGTTACCTCTTACTCTTTGAAGAACTCTTTCCTTACACACTTTCACACATGCAGCATGCATTAGTGGAGCAGGGCTAGGACATGACTATACAACAAAAGTTTCAAATGCTTAAACTTTGATGTCTCAATTTTAGAAAAAAGACCCAGATGTTTTTAGTTAATTTTGAATTGCATTTTTTGTTTTTTTTTTAATGGATCCTCTACTAAAGAAACCAATTGTAAATCTATAAGCCTGGTAAATGTTCCATTTAAAGCCATAAAAAAGCCACAGATTTATTTGTGTATTAGTCATAGTGGCTTTTTTGTACTGTAATGCTGTAGAATGTAGCTATCATGTAGCACAAGTGAACATGCCTAGAGGGCTCCCACAGCAATATTTCAAGAAAACCAACTATTTTAGCAAATGCTTGGATTGAAAGTTCTCTGTCATTTTGGTGACAGTGGAAGTTAAATACATTGTCAAAAATAATTTAAAACATAGCAAGATTTTATGTTCTGCAATACTCACACCTTTGCTATATAAATTATTATTCTTGATATAACTACAGTTTAACAATACTGAACAAAACTACCTTTTAAACACGTATCAAGCTTCCAGTTCAGTTTACATAAATTAGAGCAAGCAGATATTAAGCATCACTAATTCATAAAACTGCACTTTATACAGTTTTATTACATGTCACATTTTGAAAAGCACTTAGTCTTTCATTGCAAAACCGAATAAGTTCAACAGTTACGTGATAATACAACCCTTGTGCTCTACTGAGATTTGTAAACATTTTAACATTATTTGAAATGTTTCTTTACTTTGAAAATTAGATTTGTTTTGCTAAGACTCTGTTGTCAGTCAGGAAAGTGCAACACAAAAAGCCATTGAATGCCAGTCAGCAAGAAAATACGCAGGATTACTTAAAATGATCATTTATGACGCATAGCCATCACTGACAACAGGTTCATGGGGCCGAGTTTTTCTATTAATGGGTGTGCATTAAAATATGACTTAATCAGCCTCAGTCAATGTGTACAGATGACCAAAAGCTGCTGGATTAGGTGTTAGATAGCATTGTTTAATTACTTCATCCAGTCTTTTTTAATGTGTGTCACAGGTCACAGATCACTTTGCTTTGTTAGCACATCTGTTTTTTAAGCAGTTCAGACTTCATATACAGGCAGTGAAATTTCTTTTTCTTTCTTTTTTTTTGTTTTTTTGTAGTATCTCATTACCAAAAACAAATTTCCACTATAAATGCTTGCAATTATACATATTTTTTCAAATAGATTTCTATTTCTTAGAACCCTGTAAATTAATTGACATATTTAATCACATCCTCATAATTGCACTTCGGTCCTCATGCAGCTGTTGCTTGTTGATTACTTACTCTAATGGATCAAATTTTACAATCTTGTTATCCTGATATCCTTGCTTTCAAAGTATCTCATTAGAATATCCATTAAAAAAAGTTTGCTTCTGTAGACCTTGTTTGTCCAATAATGTCTTATATGCAAAACAAAAAGCCTAACCTGTGACAAAGTGGGGAAAGTGTGAGTTGTGTTTTTAAATCAGTTAGGGTTTGGTTCTGTTTAAATGTGCACATGATATACAGACAATTCACTGAATAAAGATCCTTTGACAGGCCTATTGAAACATCAGCATTTAATTTATGCTGTACCAAATTCAAAGCATCTAATTGAATATGTCTGTATGCTCCTCATGTTGTCTGACATTTGTTTCATGTGAATCATTTCCAGCAGTGAGGACAGCAGAGCAGACGGCCTCATTGACTTACAAGTCAGCATAGTTTATCTTTGAGTTAATTGAAAATTGCATGATTTAAATGAAGCGATTCTCTGTAATAACAGTTTTCTTTTCCTTGTCTGACATATGATTGAGTTACAAAGGGGAATGTATTTGCAACAGGTGCCTCTAACACAGTGCAGGCATAAGGGCCTCCATGTTCACCCTCAGTAACCTCCCTCTGCCCCAAAAGTCCCAAGCCTGCCAGGGAAACCTGATTCCAGTACAGACACTGGCACTCTCTGCTGCTGTCGTCTCCACTGGCACAACTCTGAGAATGCCAGAGATGTCCTAGTAAAAGCTGTGTGTGTAATTATTGTGTGTTTCAGAATATCCATTGCGATTCATATTTGATAAATCCCTGTCAGTCTATCCATGGTTGATTACTCTGTTGGTAAAAATAAAGATATGTGAAATAACATAAGTTTGTTTTGAATATCTAAGTGCATTTCAAAAGCAACTGTTATGACTACTCTAAAAATCACTGATTTATATGAGTAATATAAGAGAAAGGATTTATTTAGACAAAGAAACATCTTTGGCACATTACCAACCAAAGGTTGGGTTTTTCACTTTTTTTTTTTTTTTTTTTTTTTTTTTTTTTTAAGCCGAAAAGCTTTTATTACTTAACTTTTGGATCAGATTTATTAAACTTTGAATGTGGTTTTTCATTCTGATTTCTGTGACATCATATTAGAACTTTTAACTTGTAGAAGGCAGAATACAGTCATGCATACATAGCATTTGAAAAGCTGTGTGCCAATAGCTGATGGCAGGTGTGTAAGGACTGTTAAAAGTTTGACACTGCAGCACCAAGTTTTGTGCTTTTTCAAACATTTCTAATAGTACATCTAAGGTCAATAAAGCTGTATACTTGCTTTAAAACATGTTTGTCCATCATGGCTGCCTCGCATATTTTGCATGTGCTATTTATGCACGTCTTCAAATTTTAAAACTACATGTTGACAATTTGCAATATACAATTTGCAATAGATATGGCCTGTAAGGACCAGTTTGACCGGATGTGAGATCACCGGATTGACAGAGGTAAAAATGACCAGAAGTTTCCAAGACAAGATACAGCATGCTTTGTTTGTTACATGCAATCTATAATACTGCTGCTGTCATTTTTCTTATAGTTATCTTAAAACTAATCAAATGCTAACCTTCTCTATACAGTCTGAGTTTTACTAACGAGCCTGCTAGTGGAATCTTCAGGTGTGTTATATCACAACAGGGATGTCAGTAGTTTTTATTGTTCCTCTGTAGCTTGTCTTGAGCCCACCTGTTCCTGATTGAATCCACTGGATGTACTGTGCATACGTAAGTGAGGGAACACGTCTATATAACATCTCTCAGTTATTGTACATCGGAGTGATAACCAAGACATTGGGTTCAAGAATTTTTCTTACTAGACGAGATAAATATGAGGCACATATCTGGAGAAGTAAAAAAAATTTATAAATTCTGCGGCTTTTTAAGTGCCACAAAATCCCAGTAGGCTAATTCCACAGTGGTATGAGTTTGGAACTACCCACATAGATCTTAGATATGGCTACCTCACTAAACTTAAATATCATGGGCAGAAGTCCTTGGTCAGTCAGGCATTTTTTCAACATTAATTCCTCTGTAGAGACAGAAAAATCCAGCAGACAACCATCAGTATAGCGCTACACCAACCAGGATTTACAGGACTGATTGTGGAGCATTATGAAGAAAAAAAAATCTTGAATCTACTTTTAGGATAAGTCTAAGCCCTGTTCACACGACAATGTTTTCACACTAAACGCAAATATTTCTTCTTTGTGTTAAAAACAAAACCCAAAAAAACCCAACGCTGACCAGAAACAATGTAGTGCACATTCCAGGCTTCTAGTGGGCAGTACATCACACCCAGGTCTGCACTGCATCCTCATGAGACCGCAAAAAAAAAAACACAACAGAAGCATTACGTGTTAGCTGCTAGTTATCTGCCGTATGTAACGAATGCGTTACGTTTGCTAACAGCATAAATACTCAACCAGAAAAAGGTTTTCTTAAACAGACCAAATAAATTCAAAAGATGTAGCAGCACAAACATAACACAGAGGTCTGCCATTGCTGTTGTGCTTTTCACAGGTTAAGTGGGGTTTGAGCGCAAGATGGTGTGACGTCATCGTCGCCAAAAAAAATTCCACTTTCAGTTCACATTGACGGGATTCGCCTTGAATACTAGAGATGAGATTTATGGCTCTTTGAAGGGAGCCGGATCTTGAGGAGCCGTTCCTATTAAAGAGCCATTCAAAAGACTGGCTCGTTTTTATAATATCTTACAAAATTTCGCAATATATAAGAATGACAAATAATCAACATATGCACCTTTATAAAATCTACTATACAAGATTAAAAAAATTACAGGAAAAATATAGATAAAAAAGGATAAACCTGAGCAGTCAGTGCAAATTCTAGTAAGTGTTTTGGATAGAACTCACAGTATTTGTTTCCAAACAATACTCTGCCCATAGATGCTTCACATGATTGGATTGTATTGCCTAAAAAATTTAAAAAGTGGAAAACTTGAAAGTAACTGAAAACCCCCCAATGGCACTGTTTCTAAGGGAACATCTTTTTTGAGAACAGCAGTGGCCAGTAGTTGTTAGAACCATAAGAGAAACAGCAGCGTATTATTTACTGTCTTCTATGACAAGAAAAGAAACTTGAGATAAGGTGGAGACAGATATGCAAAGATGTCAGTAAGCAAGCATTCACCTGTAGTGTATCCAGTCAGTATGAAGACAGTTATCTCAGGAACTGTGGAAGGGTCCTTCTTTTTCCACATTTTTAATTAGATGCATGTAGGACTAATACTTGTTTCCTGTAATTCCTACACATTGTTCTCCTTGTCTATATTTATTGTTTTTAACATTCTTACATGCTTATAGGTTTTTCTTTTTTCCATTTTGTCAACTTTTTAGCTTAATGCTAATAATAACCATTATGCCAGCAGTTATAAAGTTGTAATCCGTATGGTTTATTTATCTTTGGATTGAACTAAATATTGCCCCACAGCTAGACAGACGGAGCTTATTGCTTTGTATGACTTTCAAGCTTGACTGCGTGATGTATCACGCTATCATGACTATACACTGTTCTGCCCCCTATTTTCTTTCCCAGTAACTCACATTTCAAGCATTCAGTTACCTTGGGAGGTTGCAGAGAGTATACTTCCTGATATCTGTGTAGTAAATTTTTGCAAGCGGATTCATGCCATGTGCTGGCAGACAAGCATCACTGCAAAACACATTTCAATAAATTGATGGCGGCAATATTAATTTAATGTAAATCTGTCTCAGCACATTTGTTAGTCAAGTGAAGCAAAAGCAAAACATTGCAGAGCAGAAAGGACAAATAAATGTTTGAAATGATTTAACTTCAGTATTTGAGGGCTGTGAGTCATGACAATGGTGCAACATGCATTACTGATATCTAAGTGACCTAAGTTTATTTCCCATATCCCATTTTCCCTAGTGCTTTTTCCACTTTATTTTCTTTCAAATATTGCCTTTTTTATAAGCTAGCTTTTTTTTAATACTCACTATCCTTTTATACACAGTTTGTTTCAAGGTGGGCTGGATTGGCTGTACGTACGGAAGCTGTATAGAAAGTTGGTACACTGATGAAATGGTTTGTGTGTGTGATGTAGACTCTATATCATGGCAAATGCTGATCTTAAACATGGCAATGTCTTCAATCAGCTGTTTCTGTGATGCTGTGGATGCTTTTTCTTTTAGCCAGTAAGGCACAACCACTCTGTTTTAGTTAGGTTTTGGCCTGAAATGCTGCTTGGTTGGCAAAACATAAATTAGCAACGTAACATAAGAACATACATGTTAAATCATCTTCTATCTTCCCAGAATGTTAAACCTCACTTGAAAGTTACGGGGCTGCATTAGGCCATGGCTGCTCTGGATGTTTTATCATCTTCCTTGCTTGTGAGAAAACTGTTTATTTGTAGCATCACAATGTAAACATTCATCTAATTGTCATTCAAATGTTCGACACAAAATTCTGCTTTCTAAATTTGCCCACACCTGTTCTTTATCATTATTATTATTATTATTACCAAGGAATCTAATTCTTAGAGCTTTTTACTTTTGACCTATTGGTTTCAATTTTGATGTTTTCTGTGTTTTTGTATTCTTTAACAATATGGGCCATCATAATAATACCACAGTAATGCTATTTCAACACCATATTTCTTGCTTTCAGCGACCTTTACTCATATTCTTAAAATTATGTCTACTGCACAAACTTTCACTCACTTATCTTATATAACAGCTAGGGTCGCAGGTTTTGCATGGTCACTTTCATTATGATGTTATTTTAGCATGTGTGTATATAAATAGGCATAAACACAGGATGGAGGATAACTGGCTGAATGTCACTTTTTATGGCTTATTCCTGCTTCTTTTCCATTCTTCTGACTCCCCCTAGAGCATATTAGATCTGAAAAGTGTCCCTTCATAAAGTGTTTTTAAAACTGAGCAAAATAGAAAAAAAAAGTTTAAAAAATAATAATTAATTAGTGTTAAGGAATAATATTAAAAAAAATATTTTAAAAAACAACAAAAAAAACACACCAATTTGTTACTTTATTTTCTATTTTCCCCTCTATACAACTGACATATTCTGCATATAGCGTGGATGTAAATAAGTTTCAGTAACTTTGATTTAAAAACGAGAGGTGAGTGTTTTGCCTTTAAGAGTTAAGAAACTTGAAACCTTGTTTGCGCAACAATCAGTGCAGCTCACAGCCGCCAAAGTGTCTAGACTAGCACATGATGGTAGTCAGCCAATGGCTCCACCGCTCTCCTCGGGGGCCCCGTGTGTGTGTGCGTGTGTGTTTGTGTGTGTGCGTGAGGAGGACGGGGGGAGAAAAAGAGCGAGAAACGGAGAAAGAAAGGGTCTGGGTTGCAGTTTGGTTTAGATCTGAGCAGAGACGCAGGAGCGCTTTTCAGCCCTGGATTGATCCTCTTCGCGTAGTTTCAGCTCGCATGGATGTTTGTTGGGATTTAACGAGAAAGAAGTGCACTGACTTCTTGAGAAGACAGCAAGGATCCTGACTTCTGGTGCATTTTCTTGGGATTAAATCGCATCGAAGTAGACTACCTCATGCTCTACGTGCCGGTATAGAAAGTAGATCTGAGGTTGTTAAAAGTCGAGAACTGTTTCGGGCTGCGACTGACCGTCTTGGGTTAAAGGCTACTGGCTTGGATTATGTTACTGAGTATGTTATGTTATGTTATCATGTGTTCTACATGTTTTTTTCGTTCGTGACAAACAGATAAACGGTCTATTCCACAGTGATCCTGGATAAGAAAGCCACAGTTCCACCCGCTTGATTATTTACAGTATAATCGGGTGAATATATGCCTCTTGGTCGTAATGCTGCAGCGCGTTTTTTGCGGGATTTTGTTGTTATAGATGCAACAAAATAACCTTTAGTCTAATGTTGCGGTTTTGCCACCAATGCTCATCATTTGGCTGTGCATGCATTGCACGGCATTTCACCCTCATTAATGTTTTGCAAAGACCTGAGAAGTATCTGTAGTATACCCGTACAAGAATAAAAACCCCTTCTAGATATTCAAGTTGTCGTATGTTCAGGACGAAACGCTCAGGTCTTGTGCGACGACTCTGGAGAAGTCGTTTGGTCCCAGATAAAGAAGGGGAAGATGGAAATGGCAAAACTAGTGAGGGCTGTAGGGGCGATCTGTTCGGCAACAACCCAGAGAAAATTCCCAAAACGGAGTTCAGACCGATGACCCCGAGCGGGTCTCTTGTAGAGAACGTAGGGGGTGTGTGCCCCGTGGAGAGCAGCGGCTTGGGGGTCACGTCGGACCAAGATGGGGGTGCTGTGTGTGTCCAGGGGAGCCCCCGCTCCATACAGGACAGTGAGTGCAGGACAGTGACGTGCTGCTTATTTAAAGACCGGGACCACTCAGAACTTAGGGGTCCAGAGACGGCTCAGTGTACAAGTGGTCCAGGATCGTGTCACTTCATGCTGAGGAGCCTTGGACCAGGAGACAGCAGTTCTCCTGAGGCGCAAGAGGCGATGCCACGTACGGTGTTAGAACAGGAACTGAAATCAGCCACATACTCCCTTTTAAAAAGGCTAAAGGAAAAGGCGCTGGATACCTTACTGGAGTCAGTGGAGTCCAGAGGAGGGATGCCGAGCGACTGTGTTATGATTTCCAGGACAGAGTTGAGGATTGGCGGACATGTGGTATCCCCACAGCTGCTTGTGTGTAAAGTGTACCGCTGGTCTGACCTCCAGCACACGGCCCAGCTCAAACCGCTCTGTGAGTGCAAGAGCTTTGGGGCCCTTGACAGTCCATCAGTATGCTGTAACCCCTATCACTACAGCCGGCTCTGTGGGCCAGGTAAGGCCATCCACCATACTACCTTTGCTTTCAAACTCACTTTTCTTAAGTTGCTGTTCCAGTTGAAATTTTTACTTCTGCTCAATAAACAAACATTTAATCCTACAGATATACATAAGCAATAAGGATTTTAAATATTTCAGCAGGATTAAAAAGAGATGACACCACAAACAGAAACTTGAAATTTGCTTTAAAATCTTTTCCACCATGTAACATTATTTATTTGGTTTTGTTTCTCAAACTTTAACACACAGAGACAAATAAAATCTTCTTTCCTGCAACATTAACATTAATTTGTCCTAGATGCAAGAAAGTTTGTTCTTACACTGATGATAGCTTTAGTATTAGTAGAATATTTGTGAAGAAACTCTTAAAATGTGCAAACTACTGGCTCAGCCTGATGTGTTTAACACTTTTGAAGGCCCAGAAAGTATTTAAACATTGTGTCATTTCAGAGCATCACTCAGTCTGACCTACAACATCTGGAGTTTTTGTTAAATGAGTGTTTGTTTGTACTGCTGTCCTTACAGCACTTCAGTATATCACCTGATAATATACAGTACCCGACTGCTTTAGTGAGTCTGACTATGTCAGTGGCTTCAGTGATTTTCAGTGAAAATCTGTTCTGAGTTATTGCCCACAGTATATGGCATGTGTGTGATTGTTTAGACTCACTCAGAGATTTTAACTTACTTCCATATGTCTATTTAGTTGGTGTGAGATCTTTTAAGACAGAGCCTCCCTGACCTATGTTAGATTAAATTTTAGCAGGGGGTGGGCGTGTGATTTTGAAAACCTAAACGCTGGGCCACTCAACCTCACTGACCCGATGACAACGCATGGTATCATGTGTAAAGATGCAAGCATCAGTATTTCTGTCTCTTCACTGGCACAGTAGATGGATTTTCCATAACATCCACATTTACTAGAGCCAACTGGCTGTGACAAGCATTTCGTAGTCATAAGTCCAACAATATCATAATTCATATTGAGCAAATGTGGGAAACTGATGCAGCTTTGGCCTTTTTCTCATAGCAAACTGTCCAAATCAACAGAACTGATTATATATATATCTAAAAACTTGCTAATAACTTGTTGTGTTTACTGGAATTAATAGAATGCATTTCATAGTAGGTGTGACATTTGTTCTATCTGCTTATGTTAATGTGAAACCACGCTGTGCAAGTTTCCTTTCCACTGAAACCACCTAGATGGATTATAAGGAGAGAGAGAGAGGCACATACCCCATATTGGGACTAAGGCTTGTAGTAGGCATACCTCACATGCGCTCATGCATGGCCCGATAGAGCTGGTATTTCTTTGACGCTATTCAGGAAGAGGGGCTTTGAATTAAGACCTTAATCACAGTTTTGACAGTGTTTGTAAATGGGAATGTAAGAAATGTAGATATCAATAGAAAATCCTCCAGTTAATGTATCTGATTTTGATTTAAATGTACTTTAATTCTTTGCAAGGCACAGTTCAAAGCCTCAACTGTGAAATGATCTGAAAATAGGGAGCTGCTCTAGTTTTAAGGAATAAAACAGAAGGTAATGTCAGGCAGGGAGCTCAGCTTGAAGTGGAGATAAACTTTTCCCTTTCATTTTGCAAGGCATTATACTTTTCAAATGAGATCAGTTTCAAGTTGCACTTTAAAAGCCCTTTTGTCCCGAGGAGGTCCCCTCATGCTATTTAGGTGAAGGAGTGGTGATAATATACAGTTTGCATACTACTGGCGCCAGACTGACTAGCTGTGTATCTGAGTGACTGAGTTCAGATCCTGGCAATTACTGCCGCCACTCTTAAAGGACCCGCTGCTATTATGCTTTTCTCCTTCCCATTTTCCCTGTAGGCGAGGTCACAGTGTGCTCACAAAGTTTTCTTTCCTTTGTGCCTTCCCTCTTGTGCAAGCTATTTTCTTCCCTTCTTCTCTATTTATTAGATAAAGTTGAGGTCTTTGAACGCAGTGGTGTTAAAAAGCCGACTTACTTTTGTTCTGCTAACTAAAAGTTATGGTTAAACTGTGGTCATGTTAACGGTTGTTTCTGTTAAAAAATATGTGGTGAAATAACAGCAATAAATAAACATGTTTGCTGTTAGCTTTACTAGCCTTTTAACTGGCTTGTGAATAAAACTGTTTGAATTTGTAGTACAGACACAAAACTGTAAGTGTGAACACAATAGTGTTATGTACCGAAGCCTTTCTTGTGGCTTTCAGTTGTGTATGCTTGCCCCTGCTTTCTGCTTTCATTAAAGACTTTGACCATGACAACATGGAATTTAATTTAATTAGCAATATTTGCATATGCATCAATTTATGTGTGTACACTATAGAATACAAGGCATCTTATTGTTACGCATCACTGAACATATGCACCAGTGTCTGAAGCTTTCACCTTTATAACTCACCTCTCTTTATTACATCATATCAGTCTGTTGAAGTCAGACATCCTTAGACTTAGATTTAATTTAAATTATGTTTACACGTAACTGGCATTTGCTGAGGACCTTAAAGGGAGCACATACTCTGGTCTACTGCTCCACTTTGCTTTAACTTGGTTATTGACATTACTGTTCTGTGTTACAGAGTCACCTCCACCCCCATATTCAAGGCTTTCGCCTAATAAAGACCACAAGCCACTGGGTAAGTGATAAATACAGACAAACTCTGTGGCAACTCAAGCATGCTTTCTATGTGATCTTTAGTTATTGATCTTGGATTTTGCTAGTAGTGCTTTCCCTTCTCAGGGGTGACTGTAACAAGGAAGTTGTACCTGTGAAATAGATTTTTAATAGTAGAAATCAAAGAGAGGCTGTAATGGAAATAGTGTGTCTGCTCTGTTTTAGAAATTCAGGCATATAAAATGTATTTAGAAAGGAGAGTTCTAATAGCCATAACTTGGCTTTGTGACTGGCAGTTTTTCTAGTAACTCTGAGATGAAAGATGGGCCAGAATGTTGTGTGGTTCAACAAACTGGCCAGATCCAATTAAGACAGCATGATGTGGGCGGTACAGGTGTGGTCAAAATCACTCAACCTTGCTCAGTTGCTGTTTTCCCATTAAACTTTGTCTGATGTAAAATTTCTGTTAATTGCATTTGTGTGAGTTAATTTACATAATGTAGATATAGAATGGTCAATGCCTTCCATGACATAACTATTCAACCTCCATTTTATATAATTTTTTATTATTTTCTGTTTATTAATGTGTTAGTATGCAAGATTAATGGATTGTTTTAAAATACACTTAAACCTTTGACAACTTAAAAGACATTTAGTTGGTTCAACTGTAATACAAATAGAATTCTTAGCTAAGTAGCAAAAATGGAAAAGGGAGCTTTCTCCAAAGTTGAACGAACTCCACCCCACAAAGAGAGCTTTGAAATTAAAAACATGATTAATTTAATATGTAAAATGATGATCAAGGAAGCAAAAGCTATCAACTGCTGGACAAAAGTTGTATTATTGTCTTTGAGATTATGGTAAAAACAAAAGTATTAGTACTTTTTGTTCTGTATAAGTACAAAGTTATCAAGAAATTAAGACCCAGAAACCTCTCCACACTCCAGTGTTGACCAAAAAGTACACAGAAGTTATCAAAAACTGCCAAAACACCCAGTGGAGCGCTAGGGGTATGTTTAATGGTGGGTTAAGACTAAATTGAAACTGTTTAGACCCATTGATCAGACGCATGTCTGGTTGAGAGGAAGACCACCCCTGCATGAAAAGAAGACACCACAATCACTCAAACCTGGAAGTGGTCCATCCTGTTATAAAGATAAATTATATTCACAGTAACCTGTGAACATGATTTAATTTAAATAAACAGCTAGCATGAAAATTAGTCAAAGCATAAACTTAAGCCTGCAAATCATTATACTTGATCAAATGATCGAGCAAGAAGATGATTGGCGGTTGCATAAATATTGTCTTTTATTGTCATTATTTATCAAAATGACCCAAATATACTGTATTGAGCTTTCACTAAACGTTTGCTTTAATAAACATATAAATTAACAATTTATTTTATGTATTTTTATCAGCATGTCTAGAATGTCATTCAGCTTGTGGGTTTAAATAACTTTGTTTGCAGTTGTATGTAGCAGGATGTCACCTGTTAAAGCCTGCCAGTGAGGTTGCTTATGGTATGGGCACTATGGGATGGAGTCCAGTGTGGCATAATAATAAAAATAACAATAGTAATAATAATAATAACAATAATAATAATAATAATAATTATTATTATTATTATTATTATTATTATTATTATT
>JBAMHW010000010.1:22068191-22082019 GCA_037177495.1 Rhadinocentrus ornatus | reverse complement strand
TTATTATTATTATTATTATTATTATTATTATTATTATTATTATTATTATTATTATTATTATTATTATTATTATGCTGAATATAGAAGAGCACTGGGGTTGCCACCATGTTTTGTGGAAGAATGACCTGTAGCCATTGCCGTTGTTAGTAGAAGACTTAATTTCTGTTTTATCCACCACAGATCTGTCAGACTCCACCTTGTCATACACTGAAAATGAGGCAGCCAGCTCACCAAACATCACACCAGGGGAATTTTCAGGTGGGTGTGTTTTTACAACAGTCATTGGCCTCCAAATAAGGAGTCCTGAAATGTTTTGAACTGATGTTGGAGATTAATGATTACTGTAAGGTTATGAACCCAGAGGAGCCGGGCTGTAAATACTGCAGTAATTTGTTAACAAGAACATGAGTTAGAGAACTTTTAACATTGTAAGAGGAGGTGTCATTTGTTTTACAAGCAACAGATAGTTTTGAATGGTAAAACGTTTTCTGCATGGTTGGACAAAGTATATAGAAATGGATGAATGTTTTTTTATGTGATATGTATCAGACAGTAAAGTTAAGATGTGTTTACGTCTTGACCTTGAATAAGTATGTTTGACCAGTAAGCACACATAAGTAGCATTACCATTTGTGTTGTTTCTTGCTAACAAAATCTTCACGGTGAGAATAGCTAGTATGTGGTTAAAATAATACATTTCAGAGATGAGCTTTAAACAGGTACTCTGAGTAAGAGACACTTTTCATTTGTAAATTAAGTCTGATAAATGTGTATTCTATGCTGAGGGGTTTGCATACCGTTGATCATGCTTTGGCACAGTTGATATTTGCGTGACCAAGTACATAGCTTTAAATCTGAGTGACTCCACCTATGAGTCACAGCATGCTTACTGTAATAAATCACAGAGCTTCGAATGTTGCATTCTGTCCTGTTTTATTGCTTTGAAATGGTTAAATTAAGTATTGCAGGAAAAAAGAGAAGGTCATAATTTTTGTGCTGCTCTCTGTGTAGAAGTTGAGTGGAAATGATTTTGAATTAGTACCTTTTTCTTTCGCATTAAGGAGCATTACTAACAGTCCAAGCTTTAAAGATAAAGGTTTCATTGTGAGCAGTGCAGAGGTTCAATGGGGCGTGTGCATTGGCTTTAGAAATGGCCTCCCCTCTTCTGTTTTTTTTTTTTAGAAATATTTGAGTGGGATCAAACTGTAATAAGATCCCCGCTTGCTCAGAAACAGACACACACTCACAAATGCATAGTTCTCATACGCATGTGTGTAGACATTCACATGCACAACCCTATCTAGCCTGGCTGAGAGTGGGCTACAGAGAGGGGTGGGTGCACAGAAATGGAGTTGTTCCTATGAATGGGGCCACACCACAGAGGCAAATGGAAACTCTCTTGTCCTCTAATTTGAGATGAAGCATGTGTTTCTCATGGTATTTAGTGAGCATGGCTCCACCTACGTGCTGGAGTTGCATTCAGCATGCACAGTATCATGTGGATTGGGACTCAGAGCCCTTACTTTAGGACATGCAGGGACCGTATTTCCTGTTAAAAGGGTCTGCCATGGCTCAGGGATTTGGATACTGAGAAGCTGAAATGGCTACCTGGCAGCGAAGTATTCAGTCAGCAAAGGCCCCCTCCTCCCCAGTACACACAGGCTGTCACCACCTCAGCATGGCCCGGCGACACTCCCTGAGTCAACAAATGAGGGGCTTGTCAGAGCGCGCACCACAATTCCTCAGAGACTCTGGTGAGGCAGGATCTAGACATGCTAGGCTTTGGTTTCTTCCAACTATACTGCTGTTTGTACACCCTGGGCCAGATCACTCTGCCTTTGGACTTGAAAAGGAGAATGACCAATGCTCCAAGGGGTGTTTTTCATACTCTGACCTCATTTGTGTTGCCAGTTTCTCTCAGATGTTAGATTTGGACTGCATGATGATTTTTAAGTTAAGAAACAAGAGAATGAATTTGGGTTAAGTGCACGTCAGCATTTGTTAGTGTTATAGTGTACATTATCCAGCAAAGCATGTTCTGTTATTAAACTAAGAGCCTGAATACCTTCATGTTAGTCATACAGTATAGTTCAACTTTAACATAAAGGTCTGTCACGCATATTGTCACATTATCCCATGTCGAACATGCTGCTGACCCGAAGATGACTTTCCACGAATCCCCCTTCTGCTTAGGTAGAGAGTGTCTGTGTGTAACCAGAGTTGTATGGGATCCAGACTCCACCCATCATGCACGAACAAGTAAACCTCTTAAAAGCAAGTCTGGGGGGCATTAGCTGGGTGGGGTGTAGTCAAATAATCAACTACAGTTTGCAGCCCTAGGCTACAGAAATACCCACTGAGCATTCTTTTGCATCACACAATGGCAGCAAAACAGATCGGAACTGGTTGGTGTACTAGATAAGCTTGCTCAACTACTTTTCACAGTATATTCAGTGGAATTAAAATATGAGTTCTTCCTATTGAGTACTTTGTTATTATGCAATCTGCTATTGAATTACTATACTATTGGAAGGCAATGTCAGCTGGTTCTAGTGCAGATACATTTATTTGATCCCAGTTATTGAACAAGCCAAAAGTTTCTTATTTGTGCATTTGTTAAAAACTTCCATATATGCACATTACTTTGTTTATGTCTTGTGTAATATTCATCATTCCCAGATCCTGCGGGGTCACAGACATTTGGATAATATCCAGTGATTTATTTAAAACGTGGTTGTGTCACAATGTTAACCCCACCAGGCTCTCTCTGATGTTACTTAATATCATGAGTGGGCCCAGCTTTCAGCTCTGTACCCTAGATATAGTATACTGTAGTGTGTGAGGGAATGTGGTTTTGCTGGTGCCACCCTCCCAGTCTGCCTGCACGGCCTTTTCTTCACAGCCCGGGCCATGACTTGCAGACATCAGAATAAGCTCTTTGAAGCAAGTCTCATTGCTTCCTGACATTGGCTCAATGTCAGTTACATTGTCCCTGACATCAGGGTCTCCTTATGATTGTCACTGCTGCTGTCCAGCTGTTACAGTGACTAAAAGAATGGAAGCTGAGATGTTTTACATAAAGTGTTCTGACATATGTGTTGTCAAGGTAAGCAACTCCACATGTAGTGGCTACCAGCTTTCCAATATTTATGTGCAGTGATGCTGAACTTCCCCCTAGTTGTGACACCATAGCTGCAGTCAGCTTACATTTATCAGCCACTAGAGGTTGTGTCCTCAATCAACCCAGTGGAATTTGTCAGTGTAACACTTTGTGTACATGATCATGCTGGTGTGAGTTGAGATCACAGGTGTGAATGGATGGGCTCCCTCAGATTTGTTGGGTCAAGTGACCAAAGAACATTCAGGGTTATTTGACTCACTGTCTTTTTCGTTTTCCTCCTTTCTTCCCCTTCCTGTGAATGATGGGAAGTTGGAAAGGAGAAGTAGAAGGATTTAAAGTCTGTAGACATGGATAAAACAGAGTGCTGTTGCACTTACTGGAGGAAAGAGGGCATCAGCAACTAGATGGGATTCTCTCACAGTAGTGAAGCATTGCTTTACTGTTGCTGCATGATTTCAGCGGAAAAAACGTTGTTTTTCTGGATGTCTCATCTGCAGACGGTCTCTGTGTCAGGTCCACTCAGGTATTGACTAATTCTTCCAGGCAGAAAAAGACAGTTAGTAGATAAATGGGAAGGGCTTCAGATGAGTACCACAATAAATTGCTCTAAGAATTACAGTGTACACTGCACAGGGGCTGAGACTGTGAATAAGCATCTTTAATGCTTTTGTTTATAGTCTTCGAGACTATTTTTCTTCCTCAATGTCTTCATATAAATTGAGATGCATGCATTTACACGCTAGAGTTAAGCAAATTAAGTTGTGCAGTCAATACTAATCACACTTGCCTGTCTGTGTCAGGAAGAGGTGATCACTAAGCATCAAACCATTCCCTCTATCTGTGTCAGACACAATAGAATTGCATGGATTAATTAGACAGTCCAATCAAAGCGTGTGCTTCTCTTGATTAAAGTAGATTAGACTGGACCCACACTTGTTGATCTGACTTTGAAAGCATGTGATTCCTCTTAAACTACAATCTAATTGAATAGCATGTCCACTCTTCACATCAAAATGTAAAAAGATTTAGAATATATTGCACCTCCTAATTTATGTGAAAAGTTATGTTCTTCATATTAGATCATTCTCAGTATTTTATTGATATTATTTTTGTTTTTCTTTTTTGAGCTCAAGTATAATCCTGAGTGACATATTGTTGGCATTTTCATCCAAATAATACAAATAACTTTCAGTCTGCAGCTCTGTCAGAATATTGAGTGTATACAGTTTGTAATTCCAGCAGTGCATACATTTAAAAGTACCCTGACAATGCAATGCTCAGACAGAGCCTTGGTCTATTGCAGCTACATCTTTATGTCAGCTACGCACACTTCCCTCCTCAAGGTTGGAGCCCCTTCCTCCATCCTACAGACCTTTGAGTGATATAGCCCGGACTCATCTCCCCCTGAAACCTGGCGTATGGCCTCAGGTTTCTACCGCAGCCCAGTCTTCCCAGCGCCTGGCCGCCCACAGTCCCTCAGGAGCCTGAATGCTCCAGGATATGGGATGTGGAAATAATGTGACTCGAGTGCTTCCACTCTGCCTCCCGAAATCAGGTTTTGCGGATTGTTTATTTGAGGGAAAGGAGGCCTCAGACAAACATCCTGTTTTAAAAAGCTGCCTGGGTTTTGTAGCAGCGCAGGGGCAGTGAATTGCCCCTTTGACAGTGGGGGGAGACTGAAGAATGTTAAAGAGAAGGCCAGCATCTCAGGGTATGTGAAGGGGCTCTCATCTACCGTTTGTCATGTCCAGTTTGCAGAGTCCTTTCTAAACTCGGGGCAGAGGGTTGAAACTGCACATCCGGAAGGTTCTTGTGCTCTATTCTCTCTGTGGTGGCGTAGGGCTCGTACCCACAGTCCTCGTCTCAAGTATCCGTTCCTGTGCTGGGAGGCTGACTTCCGTTTCCCCTCACGTAATACACATACATATAGAAAAAAAGAGCCATTGATAAGGGCGATAAGGCCATTTTTAATTTTCCCTTTCTCAGCATTGTTAGACTGCTGCGTGTCACAAGTTATTCTGGCTTGAGTTGGGACACAGAGGATCCTCAGAGGACTTGTTATTAGCATTGTTTTTTTTACTTTTAATGGAGAAGTGTCTTATATTTGTTGTCATTGTGATTGCAGTGCATGCTATTTATCTTATGTGGGAAATTTTGTTTTCTTTTCATTACATTAATAACTTACAAGTTCCAATGTTTTCAGATGGGAGGTCTATAGAATGTGCACAAAGCTAATATTTAGCCTTAGGTTTATATAAAGATTTCTTCCAGATATAGCGTTCCTATTATTTTTTATTTGTTTGTTTGTTTATTACCACTTTTAGTTGTTTAAGATATTGAGCAGCGTTGTTTTATTTTTATTTTTTTATGCTGATTCGTTTTGTAGTCAAATCTGTTCAGACGGGTCCTGGATCTGGTGAGGTAATGTGACCTCTTTGTACAGAATGAAAGCCATGATAATCTAAAGCAGTCCTTAGAGAGGCCTGAAACCCCTTACATGTCAACAGAAACTGGCCTGCTGAGTTTAGTATTTATCTATCTCTACTTGGCAAGCCAGTGTGGTGCCAGTGCTGCTGGGTGTTTTACTAACTTCTGAAGGGCTCACAGATAAAGATAAATCCTTATGCATGACTGTGAGTCCTACCTCACAGTGCTGTACTTGTCATTTGATTTACTGAAGTACTGTGCCCAGTTAAAAAAAGGTGGGCTGTGTTTCATTTTCATGGTAGAAATAACAGGAGGTGTGCTCAGGTGTGCTATAATTTGTGCCCTATATTCTACCTCAGCAAACAAAGTGAGTTGGCTAATCTTGATGTGTGTTCAGGGCGGGCTTCTGTTGCCATCTTCACTACCCTCACACCACAGAGCAGCACCCGCCTCCACCAAAAGAGCCATTCATTCAGCTCAGGGCACAGGGTTACAGCAACAAATAAAGAGCGTGCAATGCCATTAAATATGTATGGATGTCCAACTGTTTGTTTAGCATTTTCATGTGCCTCCCCTCAAAGCTGAGAGACAGAACAATACTCCATTTGAGCTGGTCTCTGTAAATGTGTTAGCATTGCTTTGCCTGGCATTGACAAATGAAGGAGCTGCAGTTTTTATTTTCTGAGCATTTCATCCACAATTATAAATCCAGTGGCCCTGGCTAGCTATGATTTAGGTCAGCTATGACTTAGGCCTGTGGTCTGATGGCTGGCAACAATAGACTTAAGATTTTTTTCTCTTCCTCCCTAGAGGAGCGTTGACAGTTGTGCCTGAACCTATGGCTGTCAGTATTTTTAAAAACTCTGAATAGCCAGTGCATTCTTTGAGCCTGTAAATTGCTGTGTATATATCAACTGTAGAAGCTCGTGTCATTCGACATCTATGCGCTCACCTACTACAGCTAGATGAAAGGATAGAAGCTCACTGTTGATTGGTGAACAGTAAACTCCCTGTGTGTCAGGCCTGGTTAAGTTTTGTACACGTGCACGTTGAGATCCAAGGACTTGATTTCTTTTGGCTCTTTCCTTATCTTAAATGTGATCTACTGGAACTTAACTTCATTCCATTGCCTTGTCCTAACATGGGGCCAAGTATGATAGACATAGTTTGGTGCCTTTGATCCTGTTCCTGAAAGATAATACCTTTCAAATCTGACTTGAAAACGTGTGTTCAAATACAACTTCAGAAAGAAAATTGTGTTCCATGATCAACTTTTTGCAAGTAGCAGTTGTTACAAGTTGTGAACATGTTCATGTTAAAACTCTCATTGATTGCGTTCCCCAAGGGATATTATATCTATTTTTGTCATGTGTGCTTTGCTTATCTGTTATTTGTGTGCATTTCTAAAGTCTTGGCGATGTGGCTCAGTACGTGCAGTCAGGCTGTCGCATTTCAGGGTACGGTTTAGATTAGAGGTCTGGCTGTAGCTTCCCTCTCTTCCCCTGTCTGTGACTGCCAACACATAATTTACTTAATGAAATCCTGCCATTCCCTTTAGCTTCAAGATTTTTAGCAGATGTTGACAGGGAAGGACTTTGTGAATTATTGGAAATGTTCACTCCTGCATTTTTAATGAATGTCTTGCTTGTTGCAAACAGGCTGACTTGTCAAAGAAGCGAGGAAAACAGTTGTCTTTGTTTGGGGAGCTGGTGTCTGGGTGCCCGCGGTGGAGCAGTGTGGGTTACAGTCAAGCAAGTGTTGTGATTGAAACAGAAACTCTGGTGCCACATTATCCTGACAGAACACATTCTTCTCACAGACTCTGATCTACTGGGCCAATCAATAGCAAACCATTGTTTGAACTGCAACTCTGTCCATCATAGCTGCACCACCTCCCAGCTCAGTGGAAACCAAATACCTACCTTTCGCCTTAAATTAGTCAGACTAATTTAACTCGTAATAATAGAGTTCCTTGTTATTGTTCATTTGAAACCAAACCTTCAGTGCAGCATGTGCGTATTGGCTAGCTAAAGTCAGTTCCTTTCTTAAGCGTCAGTTCTTGCTTTTCCTTCAAGAAAATCACATCTGCTCTGAGGAAAGATAAAATTGATCCAATAAGCCTAAAGTTTATGTGTACTTTTCACGTTCAAAACTGGTGACATCTTGTGCTATTTGACCAGATAAAAGTTGGACAAGACATGATGCATCGTACTTGCTGCACCCCCTTCCCCTTCAGCCCCAACACGTGTAGGAAGTTAGGAGGCCCAGCGAGGGGTGGGGTTCAGGAATGTTCAGGGTCTCCTCTACCCAAAAACGCTCCAGCCTACTTGGCTCAAACCTTCCTCACACACATTAAACAGATACATTTATACACACAAAATATACTAAAGATAGGTTTTATGAGGGGGTGAAAGTGCACAACCACCCAACAAGATATTCACCGAGTGTTTTGCATTGAGTGCTTACTTAGACTCCCCTGGCTTTTGAGGCTGCCTGTAGATATGACATACTCACAAATAAGAATTTTTTGCATGTCCTGAAAGACTCTTGAAGGCCTCACTTGGATCACCACCATCACTTGTGTTCTATGTCTCTGACACACTGCAGAGCTTTGGAGGAAGGTTGGAGGAAATGAGCAGCACATTTTCTTCACTGAAAAGAAAAAAATATAGCCTTCTCCTTAAAACCAAGAGCCTTGCTCATGCGTCCAGACGGCTCAGCCATATTAGCTTCCTTAGCTTCCTGTGCTTTTTACACCCTCTGTTGTTTATTGATTTCATTTATGGATTCTGTTAGTTATCTGCTATCTAGGGCACAGCACTTTTCCTACCTCATGGGGTCATCCCAAAAACAGAAACGGAGGGAAAGTGAAGAGGAAGTGGCCGACAATGAAAAGCATTCCCATTGTGATCAGAAAGCCTTGGTGACTGGATTCAGTTTCTTGGGCTCCCACAGAGTTTTCTCCTAGCGTGTATCTCAGTCCCTGTATCTCTTGCTCATTCTCAGAAGAGAAAGGCCAGACCTCAGGGAGAAAAATCCATAGACATGAAACAGCAGCTCCAGTTAGCGTGTCTGATAAAGTCGACTTTGATGGCAGTGATAGTCCAGACGCCAGCCTAAATGTGGCCTGCTCAGGGGTTACAGTCAGCCTGTGGGAGCCATTGTCTTCTGAGTTAAACCTATACCATCCTCTGAACAGGAGTGAGGCTTTTGCTTCAGCCCCTTTCTTAGTTAATGTGAAAAGAAAGTTATTTCCAACAAGTTGTAGAGTTGAGTGTGAGGGGGCAGGGATGAAAAAACAAATCCAGGGATGAAGAAATCTTTTCACATCCGCGCAAGTATATTTTACACACATTCTCAAACTCCCCACCTCACTGCCAGCCCCCCAAGCCTAGAGCCTATCACTGTGTTGGGAGAGTCTAATAGCTGGAGGAGAATCAAATCCCTGGCACAGGATGAGAGAATGCTGCTCTTCTCCTCTCAACTGCTCCATGTAAAAAGACTAGCAACATTTTTCTCTCTCTCTCTTCAGTGAAGAATTAAAGGAATGGTTGCATCTCTTCTTCCAGCTCTGGATTAGGAAGGATGAAATGTAATAGGGGTGGCCCTGGAGCTTGGTGGGGAGATGTTAGCACAGAGGGGAAGCTGTTGTTTGTCTGCCTGTCCCTGACACTCGGCCTCCCATTCATCTCACTCCAAGGCTGCGGAGCTGTGTTTACCCTTGGGCAGCTCCTTTCTGCACCCCCCCTTTTCATGCTGTCTTTAAAAGCATTACTGGATGATCATCAAGGATTGCCACTGAAACTTTTAAGCCGTCTTTTGTGTGTACTAAACATTTATTATCCATCTTCAGCCTCAGGTGCTAAGAACTTATTGCAGCAATATTCTTTTCTTGGTCACGTGTGAACCTGTAATAGACATTAAAACTGATTGAGTTTAATGTAGTTGTGTTTAAGTGCTGTGTGAATATCATGTTGGTTTTCTACATCAACAACATATGGTATATGTCACCACTTTTGCCATTTGTTCCACATTATCATCAATACTATTCATATTAACTAATGCTTTAATTAGATTCAGATTCAGATTCAACTTTATTGTCATTGCGCATGTCACAGGTACAAGGCAGCGAAATACAATTAATGGTTGCTCTCTGTAAAATCGTATGTCAAATTAATTAAATTTGGAGGTATATTTTCTTATCAGTTGCATTTTCATTCCAAGCTTCTTCTTGTAACTTAATAATTTTATGCTTCAGTTGACTACTGCATGTCTTCACATTTTTCATGTTTCTCAAAAAAATGATAATTTACATTGAGCATGTATATTTTACTCCTCTGTTTGCTGCTCAACAAAGTTCAATCTGTGTTTGTTGACAGATCTGATGTCCTGTTTTTGATACTCAAAGTTGTTCCAATTAGGTGATGAGGAAAGAGAAAAATCAACAAGTTCTCGTGGTATCCATGTAGTTAGCATGTTGTTATAATCAGACTCCAAACTTTCAGTGTTGCTGGAGCATTTGTTCAATCTTTGTTTTCCATGTGATTTTACTTCCTCATGAGGGACGTGCTGATGCAGGTGTTCACAGTTTATTTCTACTCACTAAAATGAATGAGTGTACTTGTTTCTTTGGCCTGAATATGAAGAGCATGGCTTCTTCATATTGGCACACCACCACTAGCTACTTTAAGCCATGCTTTTCCTGTTTACCTTCTACCGAATGTACCAAATCCCATTTACAGATTTCTATATCTTTCGCACAGTAAGTTTGGTTACATAAAGTATTCAGATTGATGACCTCCTCCTTATGTTCAGATCATTGCCTCTAGCCACATGAACAGGAAGTGTAGCATCCATTTTGAGTCAGCTGTCTGTTAGACTGACACTAAGAGGAGAGGCTTTTGAGAATAAAATAACAATAATAACATGCAATACAATTCTAATGGGTAAACGGAGCTGTTTAAAGGTGGCAGGGTTAAATGGATGCAGAGCACCAGTAATTGCTCCCAGCCGTCATTGCTCCGCCTTGAGCAGATCCTCTTAAAGTCTGACATGGAGTCAAGAGAGTTGGGTGTCCATGTTGTGGTCAGAGTGAGGAAGATACACTTTTACTTCACTGCTTCATGTCTGAATTTTAAGGTTTGCTCCGAGCTTTGCTTTGGCCAATTTGTGCATCACTTTATGGTCCAATACTACCAATTATTATACCCATTTAAATTAAATTGGATTTTTTTAGAGGCTTCAAATGTGGCTCCGAAGCCTGCACCTCTGAAAACAGTGTCTTGTATGGGACTGCACTACTTTGTAGGAACAAGGTCATGATAATGGCAAACCTGATGGTGGTAGTAATGTAAGCTACTGAGTAAAAGTAGGTGAAGCACCCTCAAAGGATGTATGAGTGCTCTTAATTTTAAAATTTAGTCTGCTAAATGTAGATACGTCCTCAGAGCTATTGATTCATCACCTCCACCAAGTTAAAATGCACAAAGTCAGGAAAAAATAACAAACATGCTGGTTGATTTTCATCCAAGACCAAACAGACCCATGTCCACGATAGCACACGTAGACACTAAACACAACAGAGCAACAGGAAAAGGCCTGGCTCTCAGTGTGGTCATTGTCTTCCATCAAGCTTAACATAAAATACATTTCTAACCTTTGTCCTTCTCATTTCTCTTCCTGGTCCTTGCAGTCTTACCACCTATTTTTGTTTCAGGCTATGTGTGAAAACTAGATACAGTTGAACAAATTGTTTTTCCTTTTTTTCTTTTCACTCAAAATGGATAAGACCATAGCCATTTGGTCTTCTACGTGCAGTTTCAAAGTGAGTTTACCTTTATGTGTGGGCTCCATTTGATTTGAGACAATAGAGGGCCATAAACGAGTTGGGGCTGAGTCCTTTGTATGGCTGAGCTGATCTGCAGTAAAAACTGAGCTCAGATTGGAGGAGCTGGAGTGTGGAATTTACTAATGGTACATGCATGTTGGGGCCCCTGAAGAGAGGGGGGTCATTTCAGCCATCAGTGTGTGTGCAAACACACAGAGAACCTGTCTGCAGCTTCCCCCACCGCCACACAGCCCAACTCACTCAGTCATTCTTTTCCTCCCCCTCCATAACAGTGCCTTGAACCAGCAGGCGTGTTGTCTGTGCAAGTCTGGTCAACGTTTTTGCTAATCTTTGTATAAACTTTACTAGTGTGGGTCACTCAGCAAGGTTTAGTTGGGTGGGAGGTGAGCAAGGCATTTTGTTGGTGTGTGGATCCACGATGCTCCACCTTAAAGGCGTTTGTTAATGGGGCGGGCGGTCATTAAGCCCTGAGAGCAGAGAGACTGAAAGGAATGGGGCCACAGGCCCAGGCTTTAAATCCTCTGTGCCAATAGACTCTCTGAAGCAAAATAATGGCATCACTCTGTGTGTGAGTTAATGGGAGCTGATAGCATGAAGGCTGGGGGGTCAGTGGGTCACGGGCTTGTGCTAAGTTGTCAGGGAGCTGAATGCCGTCCCTGGGCCCACAGCAGGGGGAAGAGCTGGATGGAGATGGTGGGGGGGGGGACCCCCTGCCTAGCCTTCTCCCGTCACCCCCACTCCTGTGGAATGAGAGGAAGATGAGGGAAGAGGAGAAAGGGGCTCCCTCACTCTCCAGGAGTTCAGGGTGAGGAGACGGATGTGAGATCATGGAGCATTTCATTATTTTTCTTCCTCATCCACCAGCCCCTGTCCTCTCACCACAGAGTTTATGAGTAACATAAATGTAGGACATCTATGCAGTGTGGACTCAAGGAGCTTCTGAGAGCAGTCAAAGGTGTGTGTGTGTGTGTCTGTTCAGTATGGTGAAGATCGAAGTGTACCTAGGGAGCAGTAACTCACTTTGGAGTGCTGAGGGCTGTCACTGAGAAAACTTCACAGACTGCAGCCATGAAAACTGAATTAAGAGGCTGATTTACAGGGCAGAAATGTTTAGAAACAAGATGCCAGCTTTGTTCCACTGCAAGTAAAGAACTGATGAAAAATGTGCATGTGCTGAAAATAGAATTTTCAAAAAGTTGTAATTAAGTTTTCAGTCCAGCCCCTACATGCTATACCCGCAAAGGGTTTGGTTTCAGTGTTCAGTGGGAGAACTGAGTGTAATTCTAATTTCTTTTTTGTCAACACGATCTGTTTTTAATGTGCATGAGTGAGCAGCTGTGAACGGCACTGCTGGGTGGTCATTGTTTAATCATTACAGTGCCCTCTTGAGACAGAAAGAAGAAATGCAGGTCTTTAGATGGATTGACCTTACTACACCCTCAGGATATGTATAGTTTTGTGGGTGTGTGTGTGTTGGACAGATGAGCATGCAGTGGTATTTATACAAGGCTTAAATTTCAATACAGTGCCTCCTTTGGTATTTATAGGATGGCCATCTGCTCTGAACAATAAAAAGACATAGTTAATCCCTTAAAACTCAACCCTTCCTTTTTACTGGCCCTGCTTACTTTTGTTTATGTTTTATTTAATGACTGTTTCTCTGTGTCTGTCTAGATGCCAGCATGTCACCTGATGACCCTAAGCAGAGCCACTGGTGTAATGTGGCATACTGGGAGCACCGCACCCGTGTGGGTCGCCTCTACACAGTGTATGAGCACTCTGTCAGCATCTTCTATGATCTACCTCAGGGCACAGGATTCTGCCTGGGCCAGCTTAATCTGGATCACCGCAGCAGCACCGTTCAGCGCACACGTGGAAAGATTGGCTTTGGGATTCTCCTCAGCAAAGAGCCGGATGGCGTTTGGGCGTACAACCGAAGCGAACACCCTATATTTGTCAACTCACCAACGCTGGATGTGCCTAACAGCAGAACTCTGGTTGTGCGAAAGGTGATGCCAGGCTATTCTATCAAGGTGTTTGACTATGAGCGCTCATGCCTCCTGAGGCATACCACAGAGGCTGACTTCCTGGATGGACCCTATGACCCCAACAGTGTGCGCATCAGCTTTGCTAAGGGCTGGGGCCCCTGTTACTCAAGACAGTTCATCACCTCCTGCCCCTGCTGGCTGGAGATTCTCCTCAACAACCACAGATAACACAGATGGACCCCATAAACTATCCCAAATATCATCTACCTAGATTTAATATAAAGTTTTATATATTATATGAAATATATATTATACTTGTAAATACGGAGTCATTTTTACAATGTAATTATTTATGTATGGTGCAATGTGTATATGGAGAGGAAAAAAAACGGAAAATGCACTTTGGCTTACATATATATATATATATATATAAAAAAAAAAAAA